>LPNX010819188.1:165520-260212 GCA_001517045.1 Pseudotsuga menziesii
AACTCACAGGAGGGAAAAACGTCCCAAACAGTCTGTGCGTGAGACCAATAGTCAGTGAGACAGCCAAAATCGTGAATGGCCCTTCACAGTCATGGTGAAAACACATGAAATCACAAAAATGTGAATGGATAAATGCACCAGCAGCTCCAAAAACGTGAGGAAGACAACCCAGGCCATGGAATTACAAAAACGACCTCCCATCCATGGGAAAAATGAAGCAAAACAGCCAAAATCGTGGAAGGAATCACACAGGAAAAACTCCAGCTGCTCCCAAAACGTGAGAAAAATGAAAAAACGTGAATGCCTAGCAAAATGGCCTACGTTTTTGGGTATTTTCCTTGCCAAGGAAGTCAGAACACGATTTTCAAAAAATGGGTCTCTGCCCAATTCGAATTTTGGTTGCCCATACTCTTCCCCTTCCATGCAATAACTAACTCAACCACATTCTGGCAGAAATAAATGATTGGAGAAAAAGACAAGAAAGGTAGTTGACAGCTTGGGTGGGTTTCCTCATAGACATTTGGCTTTTCCCCATTGGCCCATAGGTTAAATATTTCACCCCCCTTATCCTTAGAAAATCATGCCCCATTCGATTTGGTTGCCGCGGCCGTAGCTGGTTGTGTCCATTAATTAATTATGATGCATATTTACATAATGGCCAACATAATATGTGCCGCATGCCCCGATATTCAATCGGTGACAAATTTTAAATCGAAAACATAGCATAACCGATCAATGGTGGGGCCTTGGCCTTTAGCTCCACACCATGATCATTACAATATATACATCATGTACATTTAATGTAACGGGGTCAAAACCGGGACATTACACTAACAGGATTTCTCCCATACGTGGCTAAGAACCTGGATGAGTAGAGGTACCTGGGTGAAAGTATGGTAAATGTCTCTCGGTCATCTCTCCCTATCAAGGAGGGATACATTCTCTTCTACTCCAAGTTTTTTGCAAAAGTATTAAAGCTTCATTCTGGGAAGAGGCTTCTTGTTAACATCTGCAGTCTGGTCATCTATTGAAATATACTAGAGTTTGACCACACCATATCATCTATAAAGTTTTATTGAATATATGTGTTCTTAGACTTGTCATGAAATGCATGATTCACTAACATCTATACACAACTATGGTTATCATAGTGTATCACAGTTGGATTTGGAGTCTGGCCAACAATCCTAAAAGATGTTTACTAAGAAAAAATTCTTCTCTGGCTACTCAATTTGCAGTCATATAATCAGCCTCTGCAGTGCTGAGAGCTATTGAGTTCTGCTTCCTATTGTACTAGGAAATCACTGCAGAACTCAAATTAAAACAACATATAGAAATTATCTTCCTAACTATAGTGCATCCGAACCAATTTGAGTTTGTAAACACTTGCAATCTTAAGTCACAATATAAGTCATATTGTAGATCATATCCCATAATGCCACATAAGTATCTAAGTATATGTTTTGTAGCAATCCGGTGAATCTGCCTCGATTCGCACATGAACTGACTAAGAGCATTAACAACAAAACAAATGTCTGGTCTAGTATTCATCAGATACATCAAGGACCCAATAAAATAGAGAGACATGGTGGAATCAATCAATTATGAATCTGAAGCATAATCTCTTAGATTCTTCAAATTTGTATCCATCGAAGTAGCTATGGCCTTGCAGTCCAACATTCTGAATCTCTTCAACATATCGATGGTGTAATTTACTTGACCTACGAAAATATTCCTCTTCCTTTATCATAATTATAATCCCAAGAAGTAATGTGTCAACAATATCATTAAGAAAGGATGTGATGGACTCCATGTGATACAACTTCCATCCCATAGTTGAGATAGAAATAATCGATCTAATGGAAGTATATTGAGCAATAGGATCAAATGTCTCATCATAATCGACTCCCTCTTTCTGAGAGATCTCTCTGGAAACTAATCTTGCCTTCCATCTGTTCCATGAAGAACTTCATGCTCCTTTGCATTCTGCAAAGTCTGTCATGCCCATATGGGTCTTTTCCGACTTACTTCCATATCTATGGGAGCATCATCTTGCTCAACTTGATCAATGGAAATGATTAATTTATTCATTTCTTTAGAGTCCCTATTAATGTTTGGAGGGGACATTGTCTCATCTCTTCATCATTATTGATCTCCATATCTGATCCTCTTCCTTTTCAGATAAGCATTTCTTCTTCAAAGGTTACATCTTGACTAACTTTGATTTTCCTCGATCATCGGATGTATGTTCTATTATCCTTCGAAGACTTGCAATATCCCACGAATTTCCCTTCTGTCATGAAGCTTCTAACTTGGCCACATGAATGTAGACTGGAAAGTAATTGTCCATGCTAGTGAGGACCAGGTTCATCAAGGATCCTTCAATTTTCTTATTTGAGTCATGACATCAGTGTCATCAGGTTTCTATCATAAATAATAAAATAGAATCCTTGTCTTTGAGGGATAACTCTCCCTGTCTCTCAGAAGTTGGTTATTAAACCGACATATAGATCGAAAATCATAGAAGCTTTTTGCTTTTGATCACCAAATATATGGATGAGATTATTCTAGGTTCGAGAGTCATAATACATTCTTCTAGAGGCTTTCCACTTCTGTTCCATTGATATATCAATGGGATCCCTTGTCCTAGTAGATCATGTCATTCCCTACAAGTCAAATCCTGTCAGATGGTTAGTAATGTTTCATAATCAATGTATTAAAAAAATATTGTAGGCAACCTTTTAGCCAATGCTTCGACACAACACATGAAAGGCCATTATCTGGATGCTTATGGTCTCCATTATAGCATACCGTTAAGAGTGTGTACTACTCCAAGTATGTTATAATGGAGTTTTCATCCTTGATGGGTTGTTCAACATGACAAGCTATTTAAACAATCATTTGTATAACAAATACTAGATGAGCCTACTTGTTAACTACCTGATTTTAGAAATGTAGATCTGTGTAGAACATATTTAAAAACAACTAGATATAATCTACTAGAGCATGTAAAATAAAATACTTATCTTTTGTATTTGTGTGGGTGGGATCCCACTGTCAAAATTCCACTAATATTCATATGCTTTCTTGATGATCATCACAATATGGATCTTCATATCATTTCTTAGAAGAATAATTATGAACTATCATCCTTCATTCTCTCCTTATGAGGAGGGTCTTCTTCTACATCAACAGTTGAAGCTTCATCCTTCCTTTTTATTCAACTTCAATAGCTACTGGCATAATGGTCCTATATCTTGCATGTGTAGCATTGGATCTAAGATAGATCCTTATGATTTTTCTTCTAATCTAGGGGAGGACTCTTGATTCTTGTAGATGTATAGATTCCTTCCCCTTCCCTTTCATTTCTTGGTATGGGATATGAACACTTGATTTTCCTTAGGTTGAGTGCCATGAAGTCTTTGGCGTGCCACAATTCTGGATTCTTCTTGAGTACATTCTTCCCACAGTTTATAAAATTTGGGAAACTTGAATCGACCACTTATATCTTGGAGAAAGGACTCCTAATATGGTAGAATACCATTGAGGGTGGTCATGAAAAGATCCTTTTCTTCAATATTATATCCACCGTATTTAAGCTTGTCCTGGAGCTCGATGATCCTCATGAAATATGAGGCAATGTTCTTGGAATTTGTCATCTTCATATTTGAGAATTGACCTTTCAATGTGAGAGTCACATTGATGCTACTATGTTGAAATATATTATTTAGATTTTTTAACATCTTCCTCATCATCATCTTCTCTGAGATCCGAGGAACCAAGTGATCTCTATTTGATTCCACTAAAATCCTCCTTGCTTTGGCATCATCCTTTCGCGAGCGAGGTTTCTCTTCTCCGGCTTCTGGTTCTGGGACCTTTGCCTTTACAAACTGTAATAGGTAATTTTATTCTAGTAGAAGAATAAATCTATAATTCTGGGTAATGAAATTGGAAGCCCCTTCGAAATGATATTCAACCTTCATGTTGATAATCTTGACTCCAAATTTGGATCTGAGACCCCATAATAGGCTAGGTCAAAATTGAAATTTGAAGTTTTGGAAATATGAATCCATAGGTAAATGCGCCCTAGTGAGGTGCCTTGAGTAGAGGTAGAGTCGAGCAAAAACTATGGGGAAAGTAGGTCAAAACTGGAAGCCCTAATTTGTGATGTAGCTATAGAATTAGGTCAAAATTGAAACTTCTTAGAATCAAAATTTTTCTTTACTAAAAGGTGCACCCTACTTAGAGAAAAATTCCCAAGGTTATTTTTCTTCTAAAAGGATGAGTGAATACCTTGAAAGATGAAAATGTAGTTTCGACAGGTTGTTGACAGAGTTCTGGTAATGGCTTCTTCTGGTACTTCTCTAATACCATATTATATTTTCTTATAATTTATAGCAGTATATATTAATTGCATTTATCAATAGGATCACTATAAAATAGAAAAAGAATAGAACAATAAGCCAAGTATTTTCACCTAGGAAACAAAATTGGGAAAAACCCAGCAACCTTTGTCCAGAGATGATAATTCTGAGATTAGAGTAAAACTTAAGAAAGCAAAGAAAAATAAGGAAATGCCTTCCAAATATGAAACCTTGAAAACTAGTCTTCTTCTGAGTTGTTGTCTAGATACACCTATGCCATAAACTATGCACTACTATTGTTTGTAATAATGAGGAGGGGCGTCTCCTATTTATACTATTTTCCCACCCATAAAGTAACTGGGGCTGACCTCACTTGGGGGTGCAATAATAATTTTATATTTTATTATTTTTATTTATTCTTTTATTAATTTCTTTTGACCCCAAGGATTACATTGTTATTTATATGTTTTATATGAATTATTACAACAAGTTTAACTCCCAAAGGATGACAATAAGAATAGATTCTGAAGTTGAAGAAACCCCAACAATATGGAGGATACTCAACGAGATCGCACTCCAACAAAATGAGTCCATGTAAAGTGAAAATGAATCTATAGATACATAATATTGAAGGTAATATAGACACAGAATTTGTAGACAATTGGGTTCAAAAACTAGAATCCTAATACTCTTGTGGAAATTGATCCCAGGAGATAGATCAATTACACTCACAAAATTGCTAATCAAACATGAAAAATTCACACAAAAGGAGATTGAAATTGGAGCATAACTTAATATTGTATTGAATAAGTGCACATTATCCAACCATAAGAATTAATAGGATTCTCAAATATATAATTACATGAGAGATTCAAAATAACTAGGTTTCTATTCGAATTGGTCAAAAAGGAGGCTTACTAAAGCAAGTCGAACCCCCCACAGGTGCACAAAGGACTTTCCAAATCCATGAATATCCTCATGAATTATCTAAAGAAAGTGGGAAAGATAATTTTTGGTGGAAAGAAAAATCATTCATTCCTTTTTATGGAGAAAAGGAAGGAGGATTATGTGGTCAAAAAACAAGGCAAGTTCCCCCAGACTAGCTTTTCCTTTATTCCTTAAATTGGATGTAAAGCAAGGGAGCTTTCAGAAAAAGTAGATATGAACTATAAGGAATTAGGAATAAAGCAGAAATGATAAATATGCTTCCAGGATGATTCCAAAGCACTCCATGACCTAGTTTAGCAAGTATTGACTTCTAGGAAAATGTAGAAGTCAACTAGCATAGAGAGGGAATCTATGATTCTAGGAATAAGAGAAAAATGATTTAATTAATGTCAAATATGGGTAACTATGGGTTAATTATTCTAACAACCACCCTTAATCCTGACTTTATGAGTAAATATCAGAAAATTATAGGGCCTAGAAACAAGGATTAGTCACCCTTTTACATACTACATGTCCATACAACCAAGGAAACAAGCAAAAACCCAGTGGGAAAATCCTTCGTTAAACATGGATAGGAAAAAAAAAATTGGCTTCTCATCAATCATTCTTCACCACATGATTAGAAATCCCTGGTAGTGATTTGAGATTACTAAAGGTATTCTCACAAAATACTTTGGTGAAGATGTCTGCTACTTGTTTTGAAGATGGTCAGTTTAGTAGATAAATTGTACCATCATGCACAAGCTCCCTGATATAGTTCATATGGATCTCAATGTGCTTGTTTCTTTGTATTTGAACTAGAGCAGTGGAGATTCGAATGGTAATTTGATTGTCACAATAGATTACTGTTGAAAACTGTGATTTGAAACCACATTCTCCAAGTATCCCCTGCAGACATAAACATTGAGTAGCTGCATTTACAACTCCTATATACTCTTCCTATGTAGATGAGAGTGCTATAGAAATTTGCTTCTTATTTGACCAACTGATTGGTCCTTCTGCAAGCATGAACACATATCCTGAGGTAAACTTTTTATCTTTGTTGTCACCTTCCCAATCACTGTCATTAAATCCAACTAGCTCTAAGTCATATTTTGCTTTGTAGAAAATACCATGAGTCCTTGTTCTCTGAACAAAGTTTAGGATCCTATTGGCTGCTCTCCAATGGATCTCATGAGGCTGATCCATGTATCTTGAAGCTAGAATAACTGCATAATATAAGTCAAGTCAAGTATGTGTAAGATAAAGCAAACACCCAATCAACTTTCTATATAATGTATTATTTACCATAGGAGAATAACCTGCTTCTTCAAGCTTAACTCCTGAAAGGAATCAAGTCTTGCTTGGATTGAAATCCTTCATGATAAACTTGATGAGAAAATATAAAGCATACTTTGATTGACGAAGCTTTATTCCGTGTTGTCATTGAGCATTTTCGGGACCCAAGAATTGGCTCAAGATGGTTCATTGCATCCTTCAAGGAGGCAATCTCTTTCTTTGAACTTCCTATTGTTGGGTCTCGGACCTTAAAGGCCCTTAATTTTGGCAACTTTGCAGTTTTGGTGCGAATCTTGTAAGCGGAGTTGCAATCCAAAATAGTCTTAGGGGCTTTGGGGTTGGGTCGAAGCCCCTCTTTTTGTAAATGTCCCATGGTTTTGGGGTACCCATGGTTTAAGCCCATGGTTTAAGACCATGGTTTTGTAATAGTGCACTTGTATAAATAGCCACTTATGTAAAAGAGTCAAAAATGTTTTTTTTGGTGTATGATGATATGATGCGAATAAGCTAAGTTCTATTTTCAAGTTTAAGGTTAAGTCCTAGCTGAGTGCGTGGACGACCTCTGTAGTTGAGTGCGTAGAGGGTTTTGGAAGAAAGGTTCTACAGCTAAGTGCGAAGTTCTGGGTTGTTGAGAAGATATGGAGCTGAGTACGTAGATCAGAACTGTGTGTTTTGTAAAGAGTTGAATATAAACACAGTTCTATGGATGTAGCCCCTACACTGGGGGTGAACCACGTATATCTTGTGTTGTGGTGGTTCTTTTATGTTGTTTCTGTTATGTTTTTATGCATTTGATAAGTAGATGAATTATAAAGTAAGATAAATTGCTAAGTACTAACTTCGTTGTGAATTCCCAGTTAAGGGTTAAGCAAGAAACTGTTCTTTTATCTAAACTGCGAAGCTATTTAAGTGAATGTCGAAGCTCTTTGTTGCATGATTATTTTTTGTTAAGGATAAAGGTACAGTAATATCCATCTTTTTCCTGTAGAAACCTAATTCTATGGCACCCCATGGCTGTTTCGGGTGAGACTGCAACCTGTTCGCAGGTTGTTGCCAAAAGGGCCAACACTGTGGGTCTGTTTGTTGGTGTGAAGATAAAAGTATAAGAACCCAGGTCTGCCCTAAATCCCAACACCTATAATTAGAAGGTTATCCACATAGAGAACAATAATTATTAAATAACCATCAATCAGCTTCAAATAGACATTATGATTATACTTGCATCGAACAAAACTCAGTGATAGCAGAAAGCCATCAATCTTGGCATACCAAGCCCTGGGGGCTTGCTTGAGCCGATACAATGATTTATTAAACCTGCACACTAAAGATATATTATATACAAAACCTTCTAGTTGCTGCATGTAAATATATTTAGTTAGATATCCATTCAGAAAGGCACACTTTACATCCATGTAACGTACCTCCCACTGCTTCGAAGCTGCAATGGGTAGGGAAATCCTTATCGAGTCCATCTTTGCCACTGGTGCAAAGGTCCCATTGTAGTCAATAACATGTACCTGGGAGTATCCCTTGTCTACCAATATTTCCTTATATTTTTAAGGTGAACCATCTATAGAAAATATAGTTTTAAAGACCCACTTACACTTCGCTATATTTCTCCCTGGGGGAGATTAACCAGTGCCCATGTGTTGTTCTTCTAGAGCGATCTGAATTATTCTTTCATGGATTTTTTCCATATTGGATAATGTTCTAAATATTCATATGTATGTGGATAAGAATATAAAATCAAATAACACTTCTCAGTAAAGAGAGGATCTTTCACACAAAGGGCACTCTTAAATTGAGATCTAGTCCTCCTAGTGTCATTAGGATTTCCAGCTAGTTCCCCAGTTGGATGAATGGTCCTTGATTCCCAATTTGGTATTGTATGGATTTTAGGATATTCATTTATATCATAATTATCAGACATATCAGAATCATAAAATTCATTTGTCTCTTCACTTACAATCAATGGCTGTGGTGGCGAAGAGGCTCTCCAACTTCAACTTCTACTAAAGGATTTTCTTCGAACTGAACACTTATTTCAATGAAATATTTGTTTGTGCTCAATTTTATCAGCTTGTACCCTTTTGAATCTTTAGAATACCCAACTAATATGAACTCTTGGCTTTCGGGTTGCAAATCCTTCCTCTTTTCAGTTGGAATTCTAGCCCAAGCCATTGAACCAAAAATACTGAAATGGGTCACACCTGGCTTGTTCCCACTCCAAGATTTGAAAGGATTCATACCATCAAGATGCTTATGTGGCACCCTATTATTTATATAGGATGCATATTTTATAGCTTTGGCCCAAAATTTTGGTGGTAAAGGTTTATCCTCCATCATAGAAGTTTCCATCTCCTTGAGTAATATGTTCTTCCTCTTAGCAACACCATTTTGTTGTGGTGTGTAAGGGATAGAATGCTGAATCTAGATACCTACATCCTTACAATACTGGATGAACTCAGACTTGACATACTCACCACCATTTTCATAACTGAGGATCTTGATTTTCCTCCGAGACTTGTTTTCAACCAAGGCTCTAAAGACTTTGAAGAGGTCAAAAAAATCAGACTTATGCTTTAGGAAGTGAGAAAACAATAACTGGAAAAGTCATCTATGAAGGTGAATGAATATTTTTATTGAATCATGTACATATGAGGGAATGGACCAGCAATGTCACTGTGGATCAAATCAAGAGGTGCAGATGTTCTCTCATGACTATCTCTCTCATACTTCTACTCTGGGTATTCTCCTAGGATACAACCTTGACATAATCCCTTAGAAAACTTGATCTTTTGTAACCCTATGACCATGTCTTTTTCACTCAAATCAGAAAGATACTTGTAGTTAAGATGGCAGAAAATTTTATTTCCAAATCTTCCTTGCTTCATTAGCACGAGTAAGAAGAGCAGAGGGGTTTGAGTAGGGTAGAAAATGAGAAAAATTGTATACCTTTGAAGTGTGATCAAAAACACCTTTTGCTATGACTTTACCATTCAAAATATCAGTGATTTCAACTTCATTGGGGGAGAATATTACTTTTTTTGGAGACCCAGTGTGAGTTATATGATACACTAACAAGATATTAGAGGCAAGACCTAGAACATACAACACATTATTCAACTTACCATGGTAAAGATCAATCCTACCCTTTCCCATACTATCAGTGAGAGAGTTATCTCCCAAAACTATTGGTGAACCTTTCAACATGTCAAGAGAAGAGAATATCTCTTTTATCAAAACAATATGTATGGAAGCTCCAGAATCAATGATGAAACTAGGTGAGCTTGATGTTCCAGAAACCAAGGCATGTACTCTCTCCTTGTCTTATGATTTGGATCGTTCTCCCCTCTTCTTTGAGCAATTAGGAAGCGACATGTTGTTCTTCTCTAGGAGTTGGGTCAACATGTCTATCTACTTTTTCATACAATATCTCTCAGGATGATAGCCCTTACTACAGTGTTGCACACTTTCTCATTGCTCCTTTGTTCTTCTTCTTTTGGGGGTTCTTCTTGGAGCTTGAGGACTCCTCTTGAGACTTTGCCTTGTGCCTCTTTTGCTCAAGTGGATTTTTAGCTTTTTTATTTCTTTTTGAATCCACCTTTGAATATTTAGAAACCAAAGATTGGTCTTTGGAAGGTTTGATGGTGCCCATCATCACTAATTTATCTTTCTCCTGAGTGAGGGATTCCATGAACTCAACAAGCTTAGGGATCTTCCAAGTTCGAGATGTCAATTTAGTGGCATAGAAGGTCAAAAAAAACACTGAATAGTTAGGACCAAGCTTTGAGAGAATGGTCAAAACTAGTTTCTCCTCCTTATTTTCAATCCCACATTGTTTTAACTGCAAAACAAGGGCCTTAAACTTGGTAAAATAGAGTTGCAATGATTTGAAGCTACTGGGATTCAAGGAGATCAATTAATTATTGATTTAATGTCTTCTCATCTCATATGTATTTCCAAAAATCTCTTCAATATTCTCCCACACCTCATTAGGATATGTCAATGAATCAAGATAGAATATGAGATCTCTTGAAATACTCATACACAAAAGACCACAGGCCTCATCCCTCCCGTTGTGCCATTTCATTTTCTCTGTAGATGCATTGGTATTTTCTTCAATAGCCATCGTAACCCTATAAATACCTTTCACTCTCAACAACATCTCCATCTCATCTTTCCATTCTAATAAATTGAATGGAGCGAAGATGATCCTTTGAGATTGGTCCATATCTCAGCTCCTGTGCCCTTAAGTCAGTAGAATGTGCTTCGAGTCAGTGATGTCAAACCTGAAATAACAATTTGGAAGGAGAGAAATTGATTGAAAAAGGTTCTGATACCTCTATAAATTGAACCCAAGAGATATATCAATTACACTCACAAAATTGCTAATCAAGTATGCAAAATTCACACAAAAGGAGACTGAAATTGGAGCATAAATTAATCTTGTATTGAATAAGTGTACATTATCCAACCATATGAATTAATAATATGCTCAAATATATAATTACATGAGATATTTTAAAGCACTAGGTTTCTATTCGAATTGGTAAAAAAGGAGGGTTACTAAAACAAGTCAAATCCCCCATAGGTGCAAAAAGGACTTTCCGAATCCATGAATATCCTCATGAATTAGATAAATAAATTTGGGAATCTAATGTGTGTTGGAAAGAAAACTCATTCATGCTTTTTTATGGATAAAAGGAAGGAGGATGATGTGGTCAAAAAACAAGGCAAGTTCCCCTAGACTATCTTTTCCTTTATTCCTTAAATTAGATGTAAAGCAAGGAAGCTTTCAGAAAAAGAATATATGTGCTTTAAGAAATTAGGAATAAAGAAGACATACTAAATATGGTTCTAGGATGATTCCAAAGTGCCCCATAACCCAATTTGGCAAGTATTGACTTCTAGGAACATGTAGAAGTAAACTAGCAGAGAGAGGGAATCTAGGATTCTAGGAATAAGACAAAAATGATTTAACTAATGTCAAATATGGGTAACTATGGGTTGATTATTCTAATAACTATGTGAATAAAATCTCAAAATATAGAAATATCACCATTGTATCCTTAAATATGTCAACCTATTTGCACTGTTGGTGGGAGAATTCATCAACAAATATGGAGTGAAAAGGTGACCCCATAGACACATGGGATAAATATTTTGAGTACATTCAAAAGGAGCACTACCTACCCAACTACATTGAGAGTCATTATAACAAGTGGTAGCAGCTAAGGTAATGTAAAGACTAGTTAGTTCAAAGTTACATCGACGAGTTTTGTCGACTCAAGGATAGACTTGGAATCCAAGAAGAAGAGAAATTTCTTGTCCTAAAGTATGTCAGTGAATTATCACCATATATTCAAAAATCGGTGGATTTTTTAATTGTTAGTATGCTTTTGTATGCATTCTACTATTCCAATAATATTGAAGCAAAACAAAAAGGAAAAGAATGTTTCACGACCAAATCGACAAGTCATATATATTACCAGAAGTCACCATCTGAATTCAACAAGTCAAGTAACCCTTCTTATCTAACTCCACCAAATACAACCTATCACAAGAAATAGTCTCCAAAAATAAAAAGGGAACATAGCGAGTATCCCCCTCACGGGAAATGGTGTGATTATCATTATTCATCATGGGATGATACGTTAGAATGAAAATCTCGGAAGACATTTTTGGAAAAATTGTCAACAAACGACTTGTCCGCTAAACTCATATAGAATATGACCCAAAAGCATCAACCATTTTTACATAAACATCGATGACTCTGACAACCCTAAATATCGTCGACGAGGAGGAATGAGAACACATATTCCATACACATATATGGGTTCAAAACAACCTATTACTTCTGCTTTTGGATAATAGTAGTCAGAATAAATTTGTTTCTGAAGATATTGTGAATAAACTTGGTGTTTCCAAAACTCCACATCCTCAACCTTATAATATCACTTAGATTAAATATGGATAAGAACTCAGGAGCACCTGACAATGTAGAATAACCTATATCATTAATCCCTTTGAATATGAAGTACTATATTATATAGAAATGCTTTCTATAGATGACGTCCTGTTTGGGAAACCTTGCCTATGGGATTGAAATGGAAGTTATCAGTCATGACCTAAAAAAGTGATTGTCAAAATTAGGAACCAGTGGTATGACGTATCAGAGTGACAACCTACATTAATTCTTGCAATGATCTCTACTAAATAGACAAATAATCTTATCAACCATGCTCAAAAATTTGCATCGATCATGATTAAGCCTCAACATTACAGGAAGACAACGACAACTAGTTTACTCAGCGACATACGTAGCTCCCGACAACGGAAAAAATATCGACCACATTATTGAGGAATACCAAAACATATTTATAGATCCAAAGAGAGAACCTCTACATTTTTAGGTAAAACACTCTTTTGAACTTGTTCTCAGTTCTTCATTACCTAACACATATGCTTACAAAATATCCATTCTCAAGAATGAAGAGATTTGTAGAAAAATTTAGGATTTGATCAATAAAAATCACATATGACCCAACTCCTCTCCTTTTGGAATTCCAGTTATCCTTGTTCCGAAGAAACATGGGACTTGGTGCATGTGCATTGACTATCGAGCTCTCAACAAAATTTTGGTAAATAATAGATACCCTCTTCCAAGGATAGATGAACTCATCAAATGTCTAAAATGTGCTAAATTCTTTATGATTCTCAACCTGAATTTGACATATCATAAAATTCCTATCAAGTCCATAGATGTATGAAAAACTACTTTCAAAACCAAGGAATGATTGTTCAAATGGTTAGTCATGCCTTTCAGCTTAACCAATGCACCTGTAACCTTTATGCGATATATAGGTGACACTGTACGACCATTCATCACCAAGTATTCCATTGTCTATCTAAAGAATAACTTGATTTTCAGTTGATCATGGGAAGAATATGTTAGACAACTTCGACAAGTATTCAACACTCTCCAATAACATCGACTATAACTGAACATGGAGAAATGCTCATTTGTGATGAACAACATCAAATATTTGTGGTATGTAATTGAGTCTGCAGGTATTCACGTCGACCCAAAAAAATTATAGATCTTCAAATATTGCCCCAGTCTTAAAAACATTCATGAAATAAGAAGTTTCCTTGGTTTGGAGAATTTTCATCAACAGTTCATACTCGACTTCAGTCACATAGCCTGGAACTTGAATTGGTTGACTAAGGGAAATGGGAAAATTGTCTTCAAATGGACACCAACAAAGCAACAAGCTTTTGAGCAACTCAAAAACAATATTTTTACTCCAGCAATACGTTTTTTACCTGAGTTGCATCATCCTTTTTATATTGAGACAAATGCATCGTACAATTCTTTAGCAGCAATGATCACTCAGTTTAGTCACCCAGCCGCTTTTCATTTCAAAAATTTAAACGAAACTATTAGACGGTATTCAATGTATGAAAAATAATCGTATTTCATTTTTAAATCCCTTAAGAAATTGAGAAATTACATCCTTGGGAAGGAAACAGACATCCTTACTGACCACAATCCCTTACAATTCTCCCCATCCCAGTCAAAATTACAAAAAACTCAACAACTAAAGTAGATTAATTGCCTACAACAATTTTAGGTGGTAATTAAGTATTAGAAAGGGAAATCCAATGTTGCATCAATTTGTCTCAGTCAACCACCGATTAGTCTACTTTCCAGGGTTATGAGACCACCACTTTGCCACAATTGTATTCGATAGGCTACAACTTATTGACAATTTATTGGAAGCTTCTTACCAACATGATATCTACTACTGACTACTTCTTGAAAGACATCTTGCTATACATTTTTTGATATATTTTTGTACCAACTGGTTGGCATCGACAGTAATGAATTTGGGATGGGAACTAGAACAAGACTACAGGAAATTTTGGAGTAGAAAAGACTCTTGTTGTCTTCCAAAAGTATCTTTACTAGGCTTCACTAAAATATAACATCAGTAGGTACATTCATTCATGCATCGTTTGTGCCATTTCGAAACTACGTAATTGAGGACAATGACCTTATACACCTTTTACATTCCTAGTCGACCATTGAAATCTATTTCTATGGACTACTTAATGGGACACCCTACTACCAAACATAAGTATGATGTGATATTAATAGTAGTCGCTATATATTCCAAGATGGATATCCTAATTCCATGGAAGAAGACTACGGAAACATGGAAGACTCCTCACATCTTCTTTGAACATATTTGGAAACACTATGGCCTTCTGATGACAATCATTTCGGATAGAGATGTGATATTTATCAGAATATTTTGGTAGACTCTTTTCCCAAAATCGACATAAGAATTTTTTATTGATATATTTCCATATTGATATATTTAGACATATGGAAGTTGTGAATCGCTTGGTAGTAGAATTGATTCACATGTACAACCACAAGCATCATCAAGCATGAGATGAAAATGTCCCATACATACAACATAGTTACAATTTTTCTCAAGAGAACTCTATGAGAAAGATTCCATTCGAGATATGTTATGTATTTCAACCATCATCACCCATCAAATTGATTAGTTCATTGTCACAATCGAATGACACCAACTCTGACCAATGAGAAGTTGAAAATGCATTGAATTTTCGAGATTAAATCTACAACAAATTAAATGTGGCAGGAAGATAATGTGAAATCCAAGGCCTGAAACAATCAGTATCATACTCCTCATTAATTTGAAATTGGGGATCAGGTCTAGCTACATATAAAGAAGGAGAACTTCACTAGTCCATGTAGAATGTTAAAGCCTTTGTGTTATGGTGCAAACAGTATCCTTAAGAATTTTGGAGAAAAATATTTCTAGATCGACAATCCTTGATGCTTGGGTTTGAATCTAGTGCTTAATGTGGATCTAATTTGACCATACCATGCACCATTGTTTGAACATAACGAATTGTAGATAGTAGAACCCAAAGACATCCATCAATATATGAAGGAGTCTCTTCCTTTCAACACCATCGTGGGATGATGCATATGCCATACAACGATGCACTAAATTCCCTTGTTTTAAGTGGATAAATTCAGACATCTCCTAGTACAAGTAAATTGGTACTCGACTACTAAACTCACCTAAAATTTTCCTCACCTGGATGATAAACCAACGGGGATGATTGTTTCTTAAGGAAGGAGGAATGATAAACGCAACAGGTGGAATTTTTTTTTACTTCCACAAGGTCAACAACAAATTTGACAAGTACAAATCTTAACACAACCTCGACAGGTTTTGCATATCAACTCAAGTATGACATATTATCTCTGTGTATTCCATTCATCTGCAACAGTTGAAATTCTAAACCATTCTAACTTATTTGTACCTAAACATAACGAGTAGTCACCCAAGGATATCAACAGTCTATATAAGTATGCACACTATTTGAAACTACAGGAAAGTAATAGAGAAGTAATAGAATAACAGAGTTTGGTTTGACTTCTTTCATTTTCTTTGTGTTTACTTTCTTTCTGTGCAATGTATTTCCTCCATTGATTATTTTAATATCCTTCTACCATAACAGTGCTTGATTCATTCAATTGAAATGTTGTCCTTTGACTTGTGCCTAGGAAACCAGATTAGATATAATACTTATGTATGGCTAATATATACTTATGTAGGTATGATATAAATACAAAAAATTCCTTCTTAAGACATGATATATAGGGATGCATTCTTGCTTCACGAGTTGTGAACATAGGATTGCATGATTGGTCATAATATATCAGATAGAGAGCTTCATTCTTGCTTCATGAGATATGAATCCGGCGATGCATGTTTCTTTCATCAACTATGAATTTTTTTAACTGATATAGAGTTTCAAAACATCACATAAGATATGATTGGGGTTATGTCAAGACATTGAGTTAGTCTAGGTACATAGTTGTGTCAACCATTTCTAGTACCTTGAAAGTTTTAATGTGATTAGGTCATGTAATATGTTTTAGGGAAAAACATATTCCTTGACCTAAAAGAAGAGAATGACATGGATTTATTTGGATGGATAATCCTAAAAAAATAGTACACCAAGAGGTTCCTATGTTTCTTAGGAAGAAGATAGAATATAAGCCCTAATTCTATTTTGAGAAATGTAAACAATCCTCAAGATAATGTATTTATATTCATTATATTCATATATGTGTTAGGAATAGAAGAGTATGAGTCTCCATGATGTAGTACTCAATTTTTTTATTCTTTCATCCTAGATGTTTAAAGGGAGAAGCTAGACTTGCTAGATCCTAGAAAAACAAGTGGAACTGGTTAAATTAACCTCCTACTATGTAAAAACCATGAATTCAGTAGAGTTCCTAAAATGATTCAAGAACAATGGATTATAAATCCATGGTCATATGCATAAAGGTATCTTTGATTCTTATTCAAATTAGTAGGATGTCATAGATGTTAGATATATCTATACAAGTCCCAAGATCAATTATATGCTTTACAGTCAATAGATATACGTGTACAACAAGGTATGTGATGTGTTACCTACTTAGTACAAGAGTATGTGGATTCAAACATGTCAAAGTTAGCGACACTAAATTTCACAGATATATGGATTATGACTAGTACAATGATCAAGAAAGATAACATCAAAGATGTTGTTTAGATAGAGCATATTATAAAGCAATAAAATTTGACAAAGTTCCTAGTTAGTTATATCTGTGACATGGTGTAGAATGGATTTATGAAACACTTGTACATATCAATAGATGAGCATAATTTCTAGCATATTTATTAAACCTATGTTGAGAACAAGGTTGGTGCAATACAAAAATACTCCTTTAGTTGAAGAGCGAGCATTGATGTAACTTCGCATGCAATAATAGTTAAAAATACCGAACCTAATTAGTCATGGTACATGAACTAGGCATCCATGGGTTGTAATGTCTGGTGGAGAAAATCACCATGAGCAGAGACATGGTCAAAGTATCAGAAACTATTATATACTCAAGAAGAGTTATAGTCTAGATCACAAGAGAACAATTGAAATTCTTGGAGAGGTTAGATAGCCATAAAATTGATTATGCGGGTACTGTGACATGAAATCACTATAAAAGAGATCATTCCTTGAATAACATTACAAAGAATGGATAGATCACTAAGAACTTCTTCAGATGGTAGAATATTCTTGGAGTCAACAAATATTGGAAAATGGAAAGAAAATATAATATTTTATTTCTACATAATAATTTAATATTTTTAAGGTGTTGTTTATGATGGATATGGAATCCATAGATTATAGTTTAGAGAAACTTCATTTTCTATTAGATCCAGATGATTCTACTTTGAATTAGTTGGTTGGTATATTAATATACATAGAAGACCTTTTTTATTGTTATGTTTATGGATAAGCAAATGTTTGAGTACCTTTGAGGTACATTAGAATAGCTTCTTTACTATATTTTGATACATAGTAGACCTATTATATAGCTTGGGACTAGCAATGTGTATTGCAGTTATTATTAAAAAAGCTAAATGTATTTTGTGGATAGTACTCCCCACTGAGGAGTAGTGTATCTTGGGATGCACCTAGTACGGTTAAAAAATTGAAGCCTAAAATTATTAGGTATTAATATTAAATCTTTATAAAAATACCTAATGTGTTATGATAGAACACATTGAGATGAATTTTTAATTCATCAAAGTCATGTTCATTCAAAAATAAATTTCCAATACATAGCCACTGATGGGAAGATTGAAATTTGTGAATAATATGTTGTCAGTAATGAAGTTGAGATACTTCTGAGATAATCTCGGTATGGTAGTAAATGGATTGTAAATTAGAGAACATCTCCCTCACTGAGAGGGAGTGTTGTGTGTACATCATCAAGAGACATTCTTTGAGACTTATGTTGTATCAAGTTAGGGATTTGTGTGGTATCAAGTCAAGACATTGTTGTATCAAGTCCTATTTATTTCCTCATGTATTAATATTAAATCTTTATAAAAATACCTAATGTGTTATGATAGAACACATTGAGATGAATTTTTAATTCATCAAAGTCATGTTCATTCAAAAATAAATTTCCAATACATAGCCACTGATGGGAAGATTGAAATTTGTGAATAATATGTTGTCAGTAATGAAGTTGAGATACTTCTGAGATAATATCGATATGGTAGTAAATGGATTGTAAATCAGAGAACATCTCCCTCACTGAGAGGGAGTGTTGTGTGTACATCATCAAGGGACATTCTTTGAGACTTATGTTGTATCAAGTTAGGGATTTGTGTGGTATCAAGTCAAGACATTGTTGTATAAAGTCCTATTTATTTCCTCATGTACTAAGGTGGAATTCATGTACCTTGATACAGAGTTATATAAAAATGGGAAGCTTGTGTTGTATAAAGATTGAAGTCTTGTGTTGTATCAATACTAGTCTTGTGGTGTATCAAGGCTATGGACTTTCATTGTATTGAGTCTATAATTCTGTTGTATCATGTCAATGATTCTCATAGATGATACCTAAGAGAATCTATATCCAATTATGGATATGGACTTCTATTGTATCAATTCATGTGGTTATACTATGTAATATATTTCTAATCATGGTCTCTAAGTTCTATAAGTCTCCTTTATGGATTAACTACCCCTATATTAAATTACTTTAGAATATGACTATATGCCGTGGGGTAATATATAATATCATTAGGATGTATGGAATAATTATTCTGAGTATGATATGATCAGATGGATATATAATATACATATGGACAGTCCATTAATTATTCAATGATAATGAGATAAAACATAGAGAAAGAGAACCTGAATTCCCGATGAAAATGTTTGAGTGAACTCATGTTATAAAGCTTAAGTAAAAATTCAGTGCCTCAGTAAAGGAATCAGTTGAAATATTAATGAATGTAACCAGTTAAGTAAAGAAGAGCTCAATGCTCATCAATCAACATGCATCAGTTAACTAAATAAATCCATGCAAAAGTTAATAATAGAAATTATCCATGTTGTCACTAATTATGAAGCACCAAAGACATTTAGTTCAAGTTAGTTAACATTCAGTTCAAGTCAGTTAACATTATGTTCAAGTAAAGTTAACATTCATTTCAAGTCAATTAACATTCAGTTCAAGTAAGTTAACATTTAGTTCAATTCAATCAACATTCATTTCAATTAAGTTAACATTCCGTTCAATTCAAATAACATTCAATTCGATTCAATTCACTTTCACTTGAAGACACTGAATATTTAGTTAAATATATTTGAGGAAAGGAAGGATGCTAATGTTTGCATGGAGGGATTTATAGTTAGATCATCCTTCAAAATGCACTATGTGTTCCTTTGACTTTGTTTATTAAACGTCCTATGTGCTACTTTATGAATTCTAGGGTTTTTGGCTTGTTATTAATATGGTTGGAATATGGAAAGTTCAATACAATTGTTTTTGCAGGATTACATTGGATCTATCTTCCCTACTACTATGGTTATATCTCTTATCGAGAAGTATTCTTATGTGTTGTAAACCATTCTCTACAAATCTATCTATCATTCTCAAAGAATTGTTGGGTTTTTCATCTTCCCTGTTTGGAGGGTTTTCCTAGGGTATATCTTGTCTTGTATGGTTGATTGATTTATATGGATAACATATGGAGATGATTTATATGGCTCATTTATGAAGATGTTTTATGTGGGTGACATATTTGTGATATTTACATGTGGTTGATATAATTATGTGCATGATATATTTAAGAGATTCACATGTTCATGATATATTCATATGTGGCTGATTTATGAGAGACATATTTGTTGATATTGATTGATAAAAGTTTTAAAGGTCAAGCTTCTCTTATTTTTCGCAAACATCAACATTACTTTTTGTTTTTGTTATTGTTTTTTTACATTTGTATTGTTATCTTCTCTAACAATATTAGAAATTATAACACCATAAAATAATAGTGCTATGTACAATGATTCTAACCCCAAGCTTGTAAGTGGAATTTTCACCTTTAGATTGATTTTTGTATGTTTCCAAGGTTTAACATAGTTGTGTGGGTACAAATGATGTGATTGTTGGTCACCCTATATGCTAATCAATAAAAATTAACAAACATAATGCTCAATATGAATTGTCAACCCACAAAAGTCTTTTTGTTTCAAAGATAATTAACATAATCTATTCATAAACACTTAAGTAGTTGATTGAATGAATGAAATATTAATTGTCCTACCTATGTGCTCAGTCAAACACTTCTCATGGATAAAGCTAATCTAAATTATCCATATAATAATTCAAAACTACATTTACCCTCCTACAATCGTTAATCTAACAATTATTGATCTAAAAAGAATTAAGCTAGATGTACTCCTGCAGAAAGTAAACTATGAAAGTATCAAACTACCAAGACTCGACTAATATCTATTTAAATCATCTAGGATGAAAATTATAAATAACAGTAAATAATCACACCACTTGCAATAATAATCTGACTAGTTCATTAAATTCCAGTAAAGACAATTAACATAAATGAACTAGAGTTGAGCTTGACTGTAACAACTAATTGGCACACCTTTCATAAAGGGAAACTATCCTACATAATCAATTGTCACACCAGATAGTTGAAACTAATTAGAATGCAATAATTAACTACCGAAGGAAACACAATTATCAATCATCAATGTTGCAGCGGACTGTAAAATTCATATACAGTAATTCCACACCACAAAAAAGAAATAAACTAAGCATCTAATTAACTCAAAAATATCTATGGGAAGCCATGCCCAGCCTTCAAACAGAGATGTCATGAACTAAGGTGAATAAAAAAACAAGGGAATGAAGAAATCTATTCATTGAATTAAAAATAATAATTCACAGTACAACACTCTCTCATATCTTATAGAATCTAATGTCAATTAACGAACCCCAATCTCATATTTCCTCCCAATATTTATACATGAATAGCGTAATCCCTATACACTAATATCGAGAAGCCATGAAGATCTACTATCTTCATGCTTCCTTGTTACAACAAGTTTCTACAGTCGTGAATGAAATTGAATAGAGATATGGAATATAGGGAGTATTGTTACTCTTTCCATTAATGGATCAACAAAATCAATTGGATGGGAGATGCTATGTTTGTTGTAGTGATTCCCTAAGTAGCTGTGTGCTATTGTAGCTGAATTCTGTTGAAGCTACCATGTGGAGAGATGGTCACACTATTTTCATTCAGCGTGTAGAACTAGATCTGAGTAGTAATAGCTGGTGCCAAATATCCCTTTCTTCTCCATACTAAGCGAGATTCTACACCTGTGTTCCTCAAGGATTAGAACTATCTTTATAAAATTAAAATATATCCGCGCAGTTCAAAAGATATATTTCTAACCATAACAATATTAGGCATTAATAGAATATGAAAATAGTAAGTCATACATGTAAGGATTGAAGCTCATTTTGAGGAAAAACATCTATCTGGTGTATGGAAATGAAGTAGGACAAGGAAAAAGGATATAATTGGTGTGGTAAAAAAGGGGTTATTACGGACCCAAAATCTCCCCCCAACTATCTAGTTGCATGTCCTTATGCAACAAATTCAATTATTCTGAATCTAAATCTAGACCTCATTCACGGAGAGAGGAAAAATTGTAGGAACTTTCAAGTAGTTCACCTCTATTTTTATATCCATTATAGGTATCCCAATATCTCCAGTACTTCCTCTCATCTGCCTTAGTCAGTGTATAATCATCCCTATATCGTGTTATTGGGAACTATATAAGTGGAAACTTCTATTTGAGTCCCAACTAGTGAGCTACACACTTCTTCATGCAATAAACATATCCTTCCACCCTAGGGAGATCTTGCCTAAAATTTATGAAACAACTGTTGATGTAATTGTAACTTCAAAATGTATTCACTTGTATATCTTATGTATTGCACCCCGATGTTTATTCCGGGAAGTGTTTGTAATGTAATTGAGTCTTGGCATGCCCTGATGTTCCGATTAAGATTTTATATAATGTAAACAAGTCATTTCAAGTCATTGTGGGTAACCCTCCTATTGATTAAGGGTTAAAGTCCCCATAGTTTCAGGTCCCTAGGGTTATTAGACTCTCCTAGTGAATTCATCCCTAGTGAGTTATTGTCAACTCAGGAATTAGTATAAATAGAGAGTGATCCTCTCTATTTATCACACACTCACTCACACACAGTTGTAGCGCATAGTTGAGGAAGAAGAAGCTACCGGGGCTACGAAGAAAGAGGCTATTGTTGTCGAGAGATCATCTTACTGTTTTGGGGTTTTACTTTTGGTGTTGATTCCTTCTTTGAGGAAGTTGTGGGGTTTTCTCCATTTATGGTTTCCATGAGGAAAAACAATGTGTTCATTGTCTCTTGTGTTTGATTTCTGTGCTTTTCATTCTCTCAATTAAATACCCTAATATAATGTTAGCTTAATGTTAAAATTCTAACATGGTATTAGAGCTAACCTAGAACAAGACACTTTCTAGCTGCAGGAACTAGGGATTCCTACTTTATGGATATCTCTACATAGATTTTCAGAAAAATAAGGTTGGACTAACTCTCCTCCATAGGGCGCATATTTCTGTCAAAGCAGAATCTGATTCTTAGCTTTTTCAGTTTTGAACCCGACACTACTGCCGGAAGTTAGGGATTTTCATAGAAGTGGAATTTCTTAGTCAGCCTAGGCCTAGATTGATCTCCTCCTTAAAATCAATGTTTAGAGATCAAGATAAAAGAATTTGGTTGGACAGAACTCTGAAAAATCCAAACCCTAATCTGCTCCTGAACCAACACTACAGAAATTCAGCTCCAAATACAGATACGACATGTTGACCTAGTAAGATATAAATCTTGTGTATTTCCATTTGAGGTTTTCAGTTAATATGTCTCATCATACCAAGCATGATGAAAAGCTTGAGGGAGATGATAACCTCCGAGCCTGGAAGTATAGGATCTCCCTAGTCCTGGAAGAGAATGAGTTGGACTCCTACATTAATGAGGAGGTTCCAGTTCCAGAGGGAGATGAGGCGAAGGCCTTACACAAGAATAAGTTGGTTATGGCCAAGAGGATTATTGCTGATTCAATCAAGGATCACCTCATACCATAGGTGTCTTCCCTAAAGACACCTAAAGCTATGTTTGATTCCCTAACCAAACTATTTGAAGGAAAGAACATAAATAGGAAGATGACTTTGAGGAACTAGTTGAAGAACGTGAAGATTCAGAATGCGAAGACCATACAGTCTTACTTCACAAGGGTCTACCAAATCAAAGAACAACTTGAAGCAGTGGATGAAGAAGTGGAGAATACAGAGATTGTAATGACCACCTTGAATGGTCTCCATAGGACATGGGACTTCTTCATTCAAGGGATCTATTCTATAAAAAAGTTATTCAAGTTTAATATACTTTGGGAAGAATGCTCACAATAAGAAGCTCGGATAGTAGGTTGAGAATAAAATATGGTAAGTGAATATCAAGCTCTCATAGTTCAATCCAAGAAACCCAGAAGGGACCATCATCACCATCATCAGTCTAAAGGTAAGCACTCTTCCTACAATAAATCTCAACTCAGATGTTATACTTGTGATTAAATACGACACTTTACCAAAGATTGTCCTTGAAACAAAAGAAACTCTCACAAGAAGAAAAACAACAAGAGAAAACATCATGCTCATTTTGCAGAAGATAATGAACCTTCCACAAAGGGAAATAAGCAATAAACTGATGATTCTTCAAGTGATGAGGAATATGTTTTGATTTCCACTCTCATGGGAAACATTACAAATGGAAGCAATGATTGGATTATAGAAACTGGGGCTTCCAAACATATGACAGGATTCAAAGAATCTTTTGTGAGACTATCAGAACATGAATCACCCCACATGGTGAAACTTGGAGATGACTACCAGTATCCAATAAAAGGTAGTGGGGAATCCTCCTATAAGCTAGACTCTATAAATTCTATGAAAATGATAGAAGTATTGTTTGTACCAGGACTAAAGAATAACCTCCTCTCCTTATCTGCTTTGGATGCAAATGGAATGAGGGTTGCATTTATATATGGCCAAGTTATCATGTGGCCAAAGGGAAAGACTATTAATGATGTAGTAGTGATTGGGGAACAAGAGGGAGGTCTATACAAATTGAAGGGCCATCTAGAACAAGACTTGGTCCATGAAACAATAGATCCAAATGAACTTTGGCATAGAAGGCTTGCACATGTGCATTACAGAGCACTACTACTTGCAAGCAAAGATGTTGAAGGTCTTCCATAAATTCAAGCAAAACATGATGGAGTCTGCAAAGGATGTGCAAAAGAAAATAATACAAAGAATACATTTCCAAGTAGTGAGAGCAAGGCAAAAGGAATCTTGGAAACCATTCACTCTGATGTATGTGGTCCAGTGTCACCAAGTTCATTAAGCGGGTATGTATACTATGTTTCTTTCATTGATGAATTTTCTAGGAAGACATGGATTTACTTCATGAAGAACAAAGATGAAGTATTTAGCAAGTTCAAGGAATTCAAAGCTTTGATCGCGAACCACACTAAAAAGAAGATCAATATTTTTTTATCAGATAATGGTGGTGAATTCAGTTCGAATGAATTCAAAGACCTATGCAAATATTTAGGGATTAAGAGGGAGTTAACCACTACACATAATCCACAATAGAATGGAGTTGTAGAAAGGAAGAATAGAATGATCATGAAAGATGTAAGGACTATGCTTCATGATCAATATCTTTCGATGCATTTATGGGAAGAAGTTGTGAGAACAACAGTGTATGTACATAACCGTACTCCACACAGAGTACTCAAGAACAAGACACATGAAGAAGTCTTTTCCAGCAAGAAACCAGAAGTCAACCATCTCAGAATATTCGGTTGTCCAATGTACATAAAGATTCCAAAAGAAAACAGGACCAAATTAGATCCTTCATGAAAGAAGGGTATATTTGCGGGATACTCTAAAAGCTTGAAGGCTTACATAATATACTTCCTAGGATTCAAGAAGATCGATATCAGCAGGGATGTAACATTTGACGAAGACTCAGCTTACAACAAATCCAAAAAGAGACCTGCTGAAGAACCTAGAGAAACAGAAGCACCCAAAATTCATGACACAACCATGAATGAAGAAATTCAAGAAGAAGATCAAGATTTTGAAGAACCTCAAGAACCTATAGATCCACCTCAGGAGAAGAATCCTCATAAGAGGAAACCTGCTTGGGCACAAGAAGCTATCCAAGGTGTGGAAAGATATGGGGCTCCTAAAGAGAATCACAGAGAAAGAAAGAGAACTAGGTATTGCTTTGGTTATGTAGCCTTATTATGTGATTTCATTGATAAAGAACCTTTCAGTTATGAAGAAGCGACAGAAAGGAAAGAATGGAAGGATGCTATGATCGAAGAGTATCAATGGATCATGAATAACGATGTTTCAGATGTTGTCCCAAGACCAAAAGGGAAGTCGGTTGTAAATTCGAAATGGATCTACAAGATCAAGCATGCTGCAGATGGAAACATAGAAAAATATAAAGCAAGATTTGTTGCTCGTGGCTTCTCCCAAAATGAAGGAATAGATTATGAAGAAACTTTTGCACCTGTAGCTAGATACACTTCCATCAAATCAGTACTTTCTCTGGCTACAGTAATGAAATTGAAGATACACCAAATGGATTTCAAGACTACTTTCTTGAATGGTGTAGTGGAAGAGGAAGTATATGTCGAGCAGCCACTCAAATTTAAGACACATGATAGGGAGAATCATGTGTGTAGATTGAAGAAAGCCCTATATGGTTTGAAACCGGCACCCAAGACATGGTACAATAGAATTGATAGCTTTCTTTCCAGTTTGGGCTTTACCAAGAGTAAAGCAGATTCCAACCTTTACTACAAGGTTGAATATGGAAACCTAGTGATGCTCCTACTATATGTAGATGATCTATTTGTAACAGGTATAGATGGTTTGATTGCTGATACGAAGAGGAATCTTGCTACCATGTTAAAAATTAAGGACTTGGTTATAATGCATTATTTTCTAGGGATGGAGGTGTGGCAGAATGCAGATGGAATTTCCCTGGGACAAGGGAAATATATAGTAGAGGTCCTGAAGAGATTCAGGATGATGGACTGTAAGGCCATGACCACACCTTTGGCATCAAACCTTAAGCTATTGAGTGATGCTTCATCAGAAGTAGTTGATGCTACGATGCATTGTTAGATGATTGGGTCCATGATGTACCTGATGAACATGAGACCAAATATTTTCTTTGCTGTGAACACCTTGAGCTAGTTCCCGACAGATACGAGATATGTTCACTTGATTGTTGCAAAGCATATTCTGAGGTACCTGAAGGGTACAATTGGTTATAGGCTCAATTATGAGGCAAGTCAAATGATTAACGTAG
Source organism: Pseudotsuga menziesii (assembly GCA_001517045.1). Classification (NCBI taxonomy): domain Eukaryota; kingdom Viridiplantae; phylum Streptophyta; class Pinopsida; order Pinales; family Pinaceae; genus Pseudotsuga; species Pseudotsuga menziesii. Next base: position 192,551 of record LPNX010819188.1, read on the forward strand.
AGGGTTATGTTGATTTAGATTGGGTAGGCAATTCCATTGATAGGACGAGCACTTCCAAGTGTTGCTTTAGTATGGGATCAAGTGCGATCTCTTGGTTTAGCGGGAAGTAGTCTTGTGTGGAACTGAGTACAGCTGAAGCAGAGTATGTGGCAGACTTTTCATCTAGTTGTGAGGCAATATGGCTGAGGAAGCTACTATCTGATTTTTTTATTATCTCAAGTTAGATGCTACTTGTATATATTATGACAACCAGAGTGGTGTGAAGTTGTCGTAGAACCTAGTGTTCCATGAAAAGTCGAAGCATATCGAGATCACGTATCACTATATCAAGGATATGGTGTAGAGAGGAGCATTGAAGCTCGACTACATTGTGACAGACGAGCAGATAACTGATGTGTTGATGAAGCCATTAGTAAGAGTGAAGTTTGAGTACTTCAGGGAGAAGCTTGGTGTTCTCTAGGTCGAAGTTCCCTCCAAAGGGAAGTGATGAGTCCATGAGCCATTCTAACATGGTGAAAGGATTAAGTTCCTTCCATGGTTAGATGTAAGGGATGAGCCATTCTGTCATGGTGAGAGGATTAAGTTCCTTCCATGGTCAGATGTAAGGGCTGAGCCATTCTATCATGGTGATAGGATTGGTTCCTTCCATGTATGATATGAGTGCTGATCCATTCTGATATGACTATGGGATTGGTTCCTACATGATCAAATATAGGGTCTATTTCCATTCTCTTAATGGAGGTACCTGATCAGTTACAAGGAATACTCAGTCTAGGACTAAGGGCCATTTTGATATGACTATGAGATGTAGTCTTACATGATTATATGTGAGTGCATGGCCATTCTGATGTGATTAAGGGATGTGTTCCCACTTAATAAGATATAAGGGTTGTTTCCATTATTTGAATGGAGCCACCTATTCAGTTACCAGGGATCCTCAGTCTAGGACGGAGAGCCATTTTGATGAGTCAATGTTAGATGTAAGGGCTAGGCCATTCTGACAAGTCAAGGTTAGATGTAAGGGCCGGGAAATTTTGACGAGTCAAGGTAATATGTAAGGGCTGGGCCATTTTTACCAGTCAAGGTCATATGTAAGGGCTAGGCCATTCTGACAAGTCAAGGTCAGATGTAAGGGCTAAACCATTCTGATGAGTCAAGGTCATATGTAAGGGCTATGCCATTCTAACATAGTGAGAGGATGAAGTTCCTTCCATGGTTAGATGTAAGGGTTGGGCCATTCTAGCATGGTGAGGGGATTAATTTCCTCTCATGGTCAGATATGAGTGTTGGGAATGCCTTTCTGATGAGTCAAGGTCAGATGTAAGTGATGGATGGGCCATTCTAACTTAGGGTCATATATAAGTGCTAAAGAAAACCTACATGGAGGCTAGGCCTACACCCACCATGAAAAAGGGTTGGCTCTATAGAACTTCTTGTGATGAGAAGAATCATGAGATAGCACCAGTGATGTGGACCTAGTGATGATCCAGATCGAGGGATGATCCAGATCAATTAATGATCTAGATCCAATGATGATGATGATGTAGATCGAGTAATGATGTAGATCGAGTGATGATCCAGATCGAGTGATGATCCAGATCCAGTGAAGTTGTTCCACCATAGATGATCCAGGCCAAGTGATGATCTAGATTGAGTGATGATGATCTAGATCGAGTGATGATCTAGATCCAGTGATGATGATCCAGATCTAGATGAATATGACTTGATGATGATCCAGATGATACAGAGAAGAAGACTTGTGCTGATAAATTGTGTCGAGAGAATACCTTTCAAGTTAAGAGGGAGTGTTGATGTAATTGTAACTTCAGAATGTATTCATTTGTATATCTTATGTATTGTACCCCGATGTTTATTCTGGGAAGTGTTTGTAATTTAATTAAGTCATTTCATGCCCCGATGTTCTAATCGAGAGTTTATATAATGTAAGCAAGTCATGTCAAGTCATTGTGAGTAACCCTCCTATTGATCAAGGGATAAAGTCCCCGCAGTTCTAGGGCCCTAGGGTTATTAGACTCTCCTAGTGAAGTTAGCCCTAGTGAGTTATTGTCAAGTCGAGAATTAGTATAAATAGAGAGTGAGCCTCTCTATTTATCACACACTCACTCACACTCAGCTATAGTGCATAGCTGAGGAAGAAGAAGCTACTAGGGATAGGAAGAAAGAGGCTACTGTTTTCAGGAGATCATCTTACTGTTTTGGGGTTTTACTTTTGGTGTTGATTCTATCTTTGAGGAAGTTGTGGGGTTTTCTCCATTTATGGTTTCCCTGAGGAAAAAGACTATGTTCATTGTCTCTTGTGTTTGATTGTTGTTATTTTTATTCTCTCAATTAAATATCTTAATATAATTCTAGCTTAATTTTAAAATTCTAACAACAATAAGGATCCCTTTTTTTCAAAACTGAAGAAGAATTTTTTCACATGTGCTTTCTTCCTTCTAGGGAAAGATGTTGTTGTTTGGAGATCTAATTAAAACAGGTGGAGAATACCTTTTCTTGTAGTTACCTCAACTGTTGAGTCTTCATAGTATATATGAGCCTCCTTCCATGAAGCGTAAGGAGAAACCAAGGATATTGAGGTTCACTCCTAATCAACTGATTGGAGCTAGCCTCATTCTAAGAGATTGTATGAAAAGAATTTTCCCATTGTACAAGATTATTAAAAAAAGTGAAAAAGTCTCTCAACTGAAAATCTTCCAAATAAGGAGTAGGGTTATAATGAAGGTCCATCGGAAAATCCATCTCATGCAAATAGATTTGACATAACAGATTCTATTCAGTGTAATTTCTCTCCATAAAGGTCTCCACAAACAGAGAAGAGGGTATCAACTGATAAATTATTCCCTCTAGGGATTTTAATTTAAACAGGGTCATTAGTTCATACAAGAACACTGTATAGGAGGGATGTGGAGGTCTAGATCTTATCAGTTCCCGAGAGAGAGAATAAATTTGATCTTTTTCTTTCTACACGGATTTGAATTTATTCAGTTCCCTCAATTATTTTTGCACCTCCTCCCATCAAAACATTTGAAAAGTTAACTCATCCACCCATTTCTCCCTTAATTATTTGATAGTCCTTTTGTATTAAAAAATTGGAACCGTCCCTTTCTAACATCGGTCAACATGTTCTTTCCATTTCCTCACTTCCAAATTCAAAAGTGAGATTTGTGCAACTTTCTCGTCATCAGAATATGAATTAACATTTTCTTGAGAAATTTTCATCCTTACCTTTTTATCAGATGTATCTTCCTTCTCACTTTGAATTGGAAGCGTAATAACTTCCTCTTTCATCAGTGTTGCAGTGGTCTCTATCTGTATGGATTCTTCAACAAACAATTTTGGGAATGTTTCTTCTTGTGTGACAACATCCTCTTCCATCAATGTTGCACCATTCTCTGTTTGTGTGGTTTCTTAAACAAAAAAATTTGGGAATGTTGGTTCTTGTCTGACAACATCCCTCTTCTAAATCCCATTCCTTGCAACTTCAATTTGTGTTGCACTCTTGACAGATGATTTTGGGGATACTCGTTCTTGTGTAACAACATCCTCTTCTTGTTGATATTCTTCCTGGAATAGTTCTGTATCTTAAGACTATCATGGAGTCTCATCAAGATCCTCTAGGCTCTTCTTAGGGTTTGTATCTACCTATGGCTCATTTTCTTCCAATTGAATAGAAGCCTCAACAAGAATTTTTTAGGATGTTGGTTATTATGCAACAACATCTTGTTTTTCACTTTCTTCCAACTGTTGAGGTTTCTCTTGAGTGACTTCAATGTCTCCTGAAAATTGAGACTGATCCAAGAATAGTTTAGTATCTCCTAATGGCTAGCATTGCATTTTTTCATCTTCTCCTAATTCAAGATCATGGATTACGTCAAATTATGGCTCATTCTCCTCCTTTGGCTCCACTGCGGGTAATTCTTTTCCTTCTTTTTCCTATGCAGGTTCTTGTGCAAAAAATTCCCACACTGTGACTTTGTATCCTTCATGGGTTAATATATCTCCACATTCTAAACATGCCACCTTTTTCTATCCTTCACCTTCCTCAGTAGGAGGTGTGTTGCACTGAATTAATGTCGTTTTAATTCTATTTCAGTAATTGCCCAGCCATTTAATTTGTCAATCTGAGGTTTGTAGGCTTACGAAGCACATGCAAAGTATATGCAGGAATGACGAGAAATTAAGCTAATTTAACCCCTCAGGAAACTAAGAATAATCTAATCTAACCCCCTTAAGCTAAAAAAATTAATTGCTAATCTAATGCTGGAAGATGAAACACACAGCTGAAAGTAAATTGCATAAAATAAAGACAACATATGAAGAGCAACAAGACAACACGTGTGAGCTCACATTAACCATAAAGCAATATTAAATTACATCACAAGAATCAATCATAAATCATGAAAGCATCAAACCAATATTATGAACAAAATCTAAGAATTTCCTTCTCCATATTACAAAGTCGAGACTAACTTCTACAATCTACTATTCTCTAAGATAATCTAAGATCTAAAATATTATAAGATAATATCCCATAACAAATGAAGAGAGAGCACTCTCTTCTATACATAAACTTCTTTGAGAAGAAGATAACCATCTCATAATGAGAGATCCACTATTCACCCAACCACTCAACTACTTTCCTATTATTACAAGATATGATCCCTTCAAATCCTCCACATATCTTTCACAAATTCTCCACATGTCTCTCAACCAAATCTCCATGATGTTCCCCTTGGAATATTCTTTGCATAACTATCTCCTTGAAATGGTGGAGGAGATATATGTGAAGTGTTTTCTTTGAATTAGTCCAACACATTACAAAGCTCATCCATACTTTGAGATATTAGTGAAAAACATCTTAATTTTCTAATATTTAATCATAAATTCACTTATAATACTAAAAATAAAGAAAATGGAAATAATAAGGTTAAACCCAAATATATGTATAGAAATGGTATGATAAAAGGTTATTGGGACGATGAAATGTGAGGAATACCAGAAGATAAAGTGGATGAAAAAGTGACATTTATGAGTCCCAACATACTCCCCAACTGAACTTGGTGCATGTCGTCATGCAACCATGTATGGATCATCTCAAGAATTTTTTGGCATCTAAACTTTACCTTTGATTGATGATGTCTTTTTAACAATGAATATTTCTAGGGTGTGAAATACGTGAGTAACAACTGGCATTTCCTTTTTGGTTATTCTTGTGTGACAACCATGAATATAAAGAATGTTGGTTCTTGTGTTAAAAACATTCATTTCATGATGTGAAATGCATGAGCAACAGCTGACATTTTCCTTATGGTTGTTTCTTGTGTGACAACCATGAATGTAAAGAACGTTGGTTCTTGTGTTAACAACATTCATTTCATCATCTATTTTCTAGATGTATAATAATTTAACCATACACTCACTAAAAATGATAAGCTATTAATGTGCATAAGAAAGCCTTTTCTTTATCTTTATGAATCATGCCAATATGTATATCAATGTGTATGAGGCAAAGTGCAATAGAGGATTTGTCGAAAAAGAAATGCTCGTGAGGGGTAAATGAGATGAAAAATGGGTGATAGTGGTGAAAAGAATGGAATGATAGTAGTGAGTATGTATTGAATATAGTTCCCCCTCCCCAACTAATGTGGTTGCATGTCCTCATGCAACCTACCATGGGCTATGAAAGAAATGGAGCATGGTTAGGGAATTTTCCAAATTATTCATTTATAGCATGTAAGGAATGGCATGATTAAAGTTTAGAAAACAACATACCCCCACTTACCCAAAAATTAGATGAACGATGCAACAGGAATGTAGCTGATGCCACTGGATCATGGAATGTGTCACTGCTACAACGGTTGTAACTGCTGGATCATGGGAAATAAAGGAATCAAAACTACTGCTACTGAATCATGGAGAATATGTCACGGCTACTGGATAAAATGTATTTGTAAATGCTGCTACGACTGTAACTGTTGTAACTGTTGTAATGTGAAGTGGAGGAATCTGAACTGCTACTGATAAATAATGGAAAGTGTGGAAGGAAAAACATGGAATTGTGGTACACTCATAGATCTAAAGTCATGTTTCTACAACTGCTAATGGAGTCATGAAAAAAAATGTATAGTCTTCACTCACTACAAAAACCAGTGGTACAATTCTAGTCATGCGAATAAATGTGTCAAGGTCGAGCATGAAGAGAAATCATTGGATTACCATCCATTGATGAATGGTGTTAACCGATGTGAGGCAATTCACCAGTGATGTCAATGAGTGCCAAGGTACCCATGTACATCTTGCGAAGTGCAAATAGATGTGATGAGGTCGAGCCACTTGGAAGATCTAACGATAAAGGGACATTGATAAATTCCCATGATTGTCAATGAGAGAACTCGCCATTAAGGCATGCAAGCCTCCAGGTACTCAAAATGAACTCTAGTCTATATCCCAGATGAGGTGCTGAGGTCGATGGGGCAAGACTTGTTGAAAGGTGGGCCTTAAGGAATCCCACATCAGTCAACACGAGTTGGTATAAAAAGATTGGTAGGGCTATAAGTGAAAAGATATTGCAGTCAGGCATAGGATATGGCAAGGCTATGCAGTCATGGAAAGGGAGATTTTTTTATTCGGAAGGAAAATTGGAATGGAAAAATGAACTGAAAAAGATAAAGGGATGTATGCAATTCAGAAAGATAGGCATGTGTGAAGTCATGATAGATAAAGCGATGGAAAGTGGACTTCAAGACATGGATGGTGAAGGTGCTTCGAAGGAGAAATATGGATAAAAAATCATGACAAAAATGAGTTTATGGATGGTTTCTATGTAACAACCAACATTATGATGTTTATCAGTAAATGTCATGAGTAACAACTCCTTCAGGATATCTATCAAAGCATGTTTCTCAAAAATTTTGTGTTTCTTTGAAAAATCACTTCAGCAGTAAAATGTGACTATCTATGAAACCTGAAAACAACTTTAGTAAAAAATCATGCATGAAAACTTATTAATGAATATGTATTGAATATAGTTCTCGCTCCCCAACTAATCTGGTTGCATGTCCTCATGTAACCTGGCATAAAAAATATGAGAAAGTTTGTAAAAGAAAACATAGCATGCAAAAAGAAGTCCATAAGTTGCAAAGAAAATTACCTGTTTCCCGTTCTGGTTTCATCTATGATTATTGTCAAAGTGACTTTAAGAAAAACAATTCAGCGTTAATCATAAAAGCAATTTCAAGAAAAATGAAAACATCCATTTGCAACTTTATTTTTGTTTTGGTTGTTCTTTTTTTTTTTACTTTTTGTGAATATTATTTTATTTTTATTTTTATTTTTATTTTATTTTGAAAAATGTAAAATAAAATAAATATTTTTTATAATTTTATATATTTTTCTTGTTTTTGTTTTATTTTTACAACACGACAAAATAAAATAAAATAAAAATAATGGCAAAAACACTTAAAATTGAATTTATCTGATCTGCATTCCTAGGCATTCAACATTTAGAATTTAAAAATTTAAATAGATGTAATAGCGAGCGGCAACAACTGGCTACAATAGCCAGCTACGACAACGGTTGCAACATCTAGCTGCGACAGCGACTACAACGCTTGGCTGCAACAATGGCTACAACAACCAGCTGCATATTTCTCCACTCCATAATAGATGGTTGTCTCAAGCCTTTAGAGCTAATCGTGGATGTGTTTCTTAGATATTTACTGTAAACTCATACACTGCACTATCAAACCTCACAAGCAAAAAAAAATTTAAGAACTTCAAATTCATTCATGTGGTTCACTATTCTCATGTCTTCTCTTTATTAATTGGCATACACAGCATCTCATTATTTAATACAGACTTATAAATAATTGCAAATTTGAATTTTCTATAAGTTTTCTTTTATGCATGTGAAGTTATAATGTTTACGTGAGTGTAGGAAGCCACATGCTTATTTTTCTTAGTCAATAGAAGTGCCTAAAGGTGCCCAAGTTGGTTTTGTCTATGCAGTGCTGTTGGCTGCAACGTTTCAGACTATAATATTATGATGACCGCAAATCGATGATAGTTAGGGGGTTCCAATGATGCTTAATCATCTTCGTTTCTCTTTCCCTTTTCTAAACTTTCGAACATCCAAAAATAAAATTTGTAAACTTGTAACAAAAAATCAATCCTAAAAACAAAATATGGATCATTAGGCACAAGGATTTTAATATACTGGCAACATGAAGCTCCAATGTCGATCTCGTGCCCTGAATCCAAATTTTCCAATGTTTTTTAAAGACGCTTGGAAGAGAAAAGACAATCAAAATCAAAACTATGCTTGTTTTCATATAAAATGGAAAAAAATTAAAAATGCATGGAATCTCCATATTTTTTGTTTTTTTTGAGTTGATGGGAAATAGAAGTGTTGGTAGTGAACAAAGTTGAACCGTGGATATTTTATTATTTCCTTTTACCATCATGTGCACAAAAAGAGTTAGTCAATTGCAAAATCGCAATGAACATTTTCAATCATTACTTAATGCACACATGACTATGGAAACTAAATGCATAGATCCAACACATTTTCATACAGAGATACATTCATCATTGAATTTTAGTTTTTAGATGGAAGCTTGTTCTGTGTGTTATAAACAGTTTTGCTAGAGAAAGATCAGCCCTTTTTCTGAGCTTTGTTTAGCCTTTTCTTTGTCGAGCCCTTTCTCTAAGCTTTGTTCATCCTTTGTTCATCCTTGATAATGCTCAGATTCGACCCTTCATTACCTCTTTGGAGTGCTATATATTGAGCCTCTTGGATACATTGAAGGAAGGTAAAATTGAAGAGTTAGGAAACTATAGTCCATTGTTTCCTCAATTTTTCTTATACTTGAGTCTGCATCGCTTTGTAGCTATCGAGAAAATAGTGTTCTTCCCAATATTTCCTTTTATTTGTGATATTTCTATTGAGATATGAAGGATTGAAGTGGTGGGGTTCCAAGTGGAGGACTCAGTTTCTCCGGCTCACATAAGTCTCAACAAAGTTTGTCACTATTGTATCTCTTTTTTATTAAGAGAAATATTTTTTCATGTCCAATACATGTGCATTTGAATATGAATATTGAATACGTGAATGTATTTACTTGCTTATACATGATTGAGTATATATACTAGTGTATCTCTCACATAATTTTTAAAGACGCTTGGAAGAGAAAAGACAATCAAAATCAAATCTGTGCTTGTTTTCATATAAAATGGAAAAATGTTAAAAATGCATGGAATCTCCATATTTTTTGTTTGTTTGAGTTTATGGTAGATAAAAGTGTTGGTAGTGAACAAAGCTAAACCGTATATATTTTATTATTTCCTTTTACCATCCTGTGCACAAAAAGAGTTAGCCAATTGCGAAATCACAATGAACATTTTCAATCATTACTTAATGCACACATGACTATGGAAACTAAATGCATAGATCCAACACATATTCATACAGAGAGACATTCATCATTGAATTTCAGTTTTTAGATGGAAGCTTGTTCTGTGTGTTATAAATAGTTTTGCTAGAGAAAGATCAGCCCTTTTTCTGAGCTTTGTTCAACATTTTCTTTGTCCAGCCCTTTTTTTGAGCTTTGTTCAGCCCTTGTTCATCCTTTGTTCAGCCTTTACAAAACTATATTCAGCCTTCACAAAACTATGTTTATCCTTCACAAAACTATGTTCAACCTTCACAGAACTATGTTCATCCTTTTCTTTGTTCAACCCTTTTTTTGAGCTTTGTTCAACCCTTCTTCTGAGCTTTGTTTAGCCTTTTCTTTGTTCAGCCCTTTTTCTAAGCTTTATTTAGCCTTTTCTTTGTTCAACCCTTTTTCTGAGCTTTTTTCAGCCTTTGTTCAGCATTCATAGAGCGATGTTCAGCCTTTACTGTCATAGCAATGGAGTTTACTGTTTTAGCTGCTTGGATCTGGTCGCAACAGTAAATCTGAAAAAATACCCTCTTGAAGAACCAACTATATATCGCAAATCATGGCTTTGTTTGACGATTTCCTTGTGAGCCAAGTAAAGGAGAACATTACATAGAAAACCCATGTCTCCGAATTTCAAGATTCATTTCCATCTACCCGCAAATCGAGACATGAGTCAAGGTGTTCTTATCTGGCATTTTTTTTTGTTAAGGTTGTAACAGCCATTTACAGGTCATTTGTTGCAGATTTATTCAATTCCTTTCCATTTTAGATGGAGCTGCAATACTCACCTAACTACCCAGGCCTAGGAAAGCAATGATTGATTTATTTGTTGCGTGTATTTCTCCATGATTACAAATAGGTTTTCATAATTCATCCATTAGGTCTCCCAAATTGTAACTGTCCCAACTATGTTCTTGAGCTGCCTACTCCACCCCCACTCAGTATTTTGACCATATATTTTTTGTTTTAGAACCAAATTGAAGAATTTGAATTAGATTGGAAAATGGACTTAAAGGGATACTTTGGATAGAAATAGGTTTTAAAACTAAGCCCTTATGGTCCCTAAAAATAGGACTGTCTCGACTATGTTTTAGCGAATTTTAACAAGCCAAAATGCCAAAAAAATGCAATAGATTTGCATTGTTTCAGCTTGGAGTTGTAGCTACCTTTCAGCATTATAATTCAAATGCTTGTTTAGTTAAAAAATGAAATTGCAGACTGGTTTTATTTTACAAATTGATTTTTTTTTAGCAAATGGAGATAACGAATTGCAAAATAAAGATGAAATCAATGAAGCATGTTGCAAAACATTAATTATTCCTAAAATTTTTAGAAAACATCCTACTTTTTAATCCTAGCGATCGCATGAAGTGCAGAGGATAGCATACTTATTCTAAGTGAAAGTAAAACCTGGAAATAAAATCCTACATACTCTATGCTAATTGGGAACTAGAAGACTGTTACGTGTAATTAAATATCTAGTGTAGCGATTCACGTAACAACAATAAAAATATGTTCATTGTTAATTTTACAAATAGAAGATGACGATAAATCAAAATGTGTGGAATTAATTGTTGTAACTGTGAATTAACTAGAAAAAAAGAAAAAATAAATTATTCTAACCTCGTACTCGTTTAAAACCATCGTTCAATAGGGATTTCATAGGCATAGTTTTCACTCCTTAGATTATGCTACAACTCCTCGTGGTCCTCCTCAATCTCCTATTTGCATGATTTTTCGTCCTCAGATGTACAAGATTCTTCGTATGTTGATTCCTTTTTCGTTGCTGGAGGATTAATTAAGCTCTCAGCTGCTTTCAGGATCTCTTCTTCATGAGAAGAAGAGATCGCTACTTTTTCAAGGATCTGAGTGAGCTGTTCCAAGCTTAAACTCATTGTTAAATCATTTTGAAAAATGGATTCTTTCAGCACCCAAATCTAAATGAAGAATTTAAATAAACACTATGGCTGAAACAAATTAAAAAAACACTCTGTACAAGAAAAAAATAATTAATCTTCACAATTGCGAGAAAACACACTTGCTGAAATTGAAGTTCACACTTGCACAATTGAAACACTCTTTGCAGAAATTGAAATTCACTCATTCCAGAAATTAAAATTTACACTCTATTGTATGCTTGCAGAAAAATCAAACTAAACCTTGATCCATCGTGCTTCTCGGAAACGACGCCAAAATAATGGGCCGAATTAATATCGTTTTATTTCCATTGTAGTAATTGCCCAACCATTTAATTTGTCAATCCGAGGTATGGAGTCTTACGAAGCACATGAAAATTATATGCAGGAATGAAGCGAAATTAAGCTAATCTAACCCCTTGTGAAACTAAGACTAATCTAATCTAACCCCCCTTATGCTGAAACAAGTAATTACTAATCTAATGCTGGAAGATGAAACACACGACTAAAAGTAAATTGCATAAAATAAAGACAACATATGAAGAGCAACAAGACAACAAATGTGAACTCACATTAAACATAAAGCAATCTTAAATTACATCACAAGAATCAATCATAAATCATGAAAGCATCAAACCAATATTATGAACAAAATCTAAGAATTCTCTTCTCCATATTACAAAGTCAAAACTAACTTCTACAATCTACTATTCTCTAAGATAATCTAAAATAATATCCCATAACAAATGAAGAGAGTGCACTCTCTTTTATACATGAACTTCTTTGAGAAGAAGATAAATATCGCATAATGAGAGATCCTCTATTCACTCAACCACTCAACTACTTTCCTATTATTACAAGATATGATCCCTTCAAATCCTCCACATATCTTTCACAAATTCTCCACATGTCTCTCAACCAAATCTCCGTGATCTTCTCCTTGGAATATTTTTTGCATAACTATCTCCTTGAAATGGTGGAGGAAATATATGTGAACTCTTTCCTTTGAATTAATCCTTCACATATTCCTACACATTACAAAGCTCATCCATACTTTGAGATATTAGTGAAAAACATGTTAATTTTCTAATATTTAATCATAAATTCACTTATAATAAAAATAAATAAAGTGGAAATAATAAGGTGAAGCCCACATATATGTATGGAAATGGTAAGATAAAATGTTATTGGGATGATGAAATGTGAGGAATAGCAGAAGATAAAGTGGATGAAAAAGCGACATTTCTGAGTCCCAACAAGGTGAACCCTCCAAATGATCTGCATCCTCCACCAATATATGCAATCTTTTCTCTACCTGATTCCTACATGCTTCTTTCCAATTCTCCAATTCACTCCGAAGCATTTTTACCCCATATTTTAGCTAGCATTCTCATATAAAAGACTCTCAATTTCATGTTCTTCTGTAGCATGCTCTTGTGGAGCAGCAGTTGGTCGGGGTATTATAATGGGAAATTTAATATTTGCTTCAATGTTTTCTCATTTTTCCCTTGTTTATTTTGCTGCTGTAACAATCCTCGTTCTTCTTCTTTTCACCATCCCAGATGACTGGCCTTCTTCATTGGATCTTCTCCTTTTTCAGTGTGGAATAGCAGTTTCCAAATTTGAGATTGGCATAAAAGTGTTATTCCCCAATCTGCCATCTTACCTTGCTTCTTCTACCGCAATTTGTTCTTGAATTAAAGTTCCCCCCTACTCAAGGGAAGATTCAATGCTAAAGATCTCCACATCCATTTCTGCCATTGTAGATTCCACAGCCGCACCTTCCACTGTCGCAACATCTAATGCTTCTCCAATCTTAGCTTCTACTATTGAAGCTTCCATAATAACTATTCCCTTTACATGGTTTCCTGATGTTGCAAACTCCTCCAATCCTTCCTCCAGATCATTTCGGTTCTAGTATGACATCGTCTCATCCTCCCCCGAATTGAATTTGAGGGACTCAGATCCTCCTATTCTATTTCAACACCACCCAACTATGCAGGTTCCTTGTTCTCTTCTTCTATTTAAACTCCCCCCAACTGTGTAGGTTCCTGAATTATCCTAGGATGAGTAAGAAAGTGTGCCTAGGTTTGGTGATTCTGTGCTAATGCCCTTAAGATGAGTAATATAATTAGTCCATGGTTGGTAAGAGAAGCAACTGGGTGTCGGGATGTTCTCACGAACCGCACCATGTAATGTAGGTTTTTGAACAAGTAAAATGGCATATTGAGTATATTAATGTGGTGTAGATGAGATAATAAGGAAATTCAGAGGAGTAGATAGTTTGGTACCTACCTTCATAGGTGAAATATTTCTTCAAGAATACTTCCACTTCATTCCAAGGATGGGGTAGTGATTCTAGTGCTATCCCACGGCCTCCTCAACGAACATGTTCATTGGCTATAAGAAAATACTACACTGTAGTCACATTGTGGTTTTTTCATCCAAACCAACGCCTTCCTACTTGAGGCAAATTGGTAACCTCCACCACAATTTCTTCTGTGACATCTATGTGCACAATGATAACCTTGGAATGGGTGTCTTTCAAATTAAGGATGAACTCTAAAGTGGTTTCTATGTGAAAACAATTTACACATTGAAAATACTCAGTCCATCAAATCGCTTCAAAAATGGCAGAAACCCATGCGTTTCTACGCAGGGCCTTTATGTTCACGGGTTCATGTCAAGTTGGTTTACCCATATCACCTTTCCTTCTTAATTCTGATAGAGAATCAAGAAATTATAGCTCTAGAAGTGGAATTTGTAGCACAAGAATGTTCAACAAACAATCAAGGTTGGGATTGGGTTATTATATGAAAGCTAAAACAGTTATGAAAAGGAAATAATTAGCAAGATTTGGCACAAATTAGGAAAAATGTGACAGTCGTGTAATGGCACAAGTACCAATTCCGACATACTGATTGACAGTTAAATGGGTATGGGTTTGTTGACATGTACAAAATACAAGTCATGATTAATTTTTCCATATCCAATTTATGGCTAATCATGTAAATGGTCAGAATCTATACCTTCACAATATGAAATCAGTTTGAACTTTCCAGAATGGTTCAACATGTCTCCGCAACCATCAATTCAAAACATAATTGCATATGTGCTATTATGATATTAACCCCACCACTTTGATCAGAAAGTACATCCATGTTGGCTGGCACTCACGACAAATCAATACTTGTCTTTTCATTCTTGGTAGAACTATGGTTGGAGCTGTAAAATGAGTTGGAACCTACCAGAGTTACCGACGACGAGATTTATGGAAAATATGACAAATTCATAGTTGTTTTATGGAAAAATCTGGAGTCGTAGCTATGAGAATAAGAAAAGTAGGCCAAATATAGCAGAGTCACAGTTGGTTTATGGATAATTCAGGAGGAGTCTCAGTTGCGAAATAGGAAAAGTAGGTATAATTTGGTGGAATCATAGATATAAAGTAGGGAAAATATGCTGGAGTCACAGCCACAAAAATAGAAAAATAGGTGAAATTTGGCAAAGTCATAGCTGGAAAATAAGTCAAATATGGCAGAGTCATAGCTATGAAAATAGGAAAAATATGCAAAATTTGTTGGACTCACAGCTAGAAAATAGGACAAATATAGTGGAGTCACAACTACAAAAATAGGAAAATTTTGGGGAGTCGCACCTAGAAAATAGGAAAAATTTGGCAGACTCACAATTGCAAAAAATGGAAAAATAGGCAAAATTTGGTGGAGTCGTAGCTGGAAAATAGGACAAATTTGGCAGTCACAACTAAAAAAAATGGAAAAATAGGCATATTTTGGTAGAGTCGCACCTAGAAAATAGGACAAGTTAGGCGAAGTCACAGTTGTGAAAATGGAAAAATAGGCAAATCTTGGTGGAGTTGCAGTTAGAAAATAGGAAAAGTCTAGTGGAGTCACAGCTGCAAAAACTGGAAAAATAGTCAAATATTCAGCTGATTAGTTGTTGTTGCTAGACTCTTCATCTTCTTAAAGGAGTTATTCATAACAATAAAATAAATTAAGGATCCCACAATAGTTTGTCCCAGTTATGATCGATGCTCCTCAAGTAGATTCTTGTACACATTCTTCAAAATAAAACCCATCAAATCATAAAAGAAAAGAAAAAACAACAACAATTTATTTATGTACAAATTCATGTGTGGAAATTATAGTGTTCTTTAAGAATTCACAGGGAAAGAAAAAATTTCCTTCCCTTGCATTAACTAGTAATATGGATCAACTGCAACACACAAAATGAATGCATCCTTTGAAATCGGCTTATGATATAGTCGGAGCTTGTGACCATTAGTGAATAATGGCATCTGACCTTCATCAATAGTAACCAGGTGGACTGTGCCATTATCAAACACCTTGTCTATTTTCTAGGGTCCCAACCATCTTGGACACAAATTACCTTTAAAATCCCTCTTAAATATTGAATCATACAATAAATCCCACTCTCCTTCACATAAGAATTTCTTCTTTATGAATCGATCATGCCACTTGGAACATTGTTGTTAAATTAACGTTGTCTGATGCACAATAGCTATGCGCTTCTCATCAAGTTCATTCAACTGATCCAATCTATGCCTTTGAGCTTCTGTCAAGTCTAAGTTTGCTTCCTTGGCTGTATTTAAAGTTTTCATTTCAAATTCAATGGTAAAGAAAACATTCCTACCATACACCAATTCATATGGGAGAAACCTGTAGTGTTGTTCCATGTGGTGCGGTATTCCCATAATGCCTCTGGAAGTTTGCCATCCTAGTCTCTGTGATGGCTTTTGACTTTTTTTGTAACGATAGCCTCAATGACCTTGTTGGTACTTTCCACTTTGCCAATAGCTTGTGGATAATAAGGGTAGGTTATCCTATGCTCAAAGTGATATTTCTGTAATAGAGATTCCAATTTGTGAGACATCAATTTCCGTCCTCCATTTGTAACTATCTCCTCGGGTACTCAAAAACAGGTGAATATTTCTCCATATAATAAATCCATTACATCTTGGTCATTATCCTTGAGTAAAGCTACAACCTTCACCCATTTTGTCATATAATTGGTGTAAACTAGGATATACAATTTTTTCTTCAAGGGAGGTTTTATAGGCCTTACAAAATCTAGGGCCCATCTCTCAAAAGGTTTAACCTCCAGCTGTGGTTGAAGAGGCATATCATCTAGTCTGTTTGGATGGACCATCCTTTGGTAGCTATCACAAGCTTGAACATATTTCTTTGCATCCTTGAAAACTGTTGGCCAATAATATCCCATCCATAATACCTTATGACATGTTATTTTGGCAGCAAAATGTCCCCCACAAGGCTCATCGCGGAAAGCCTTTAAGATACTGAAATTTTTCATCCTCCCTTACACATCTTCTGATTTCAATATCAATACCTATGTAGAGAATATTCCCACATATCTAGCAATACCTAGCACTCTGTTGTATAATTTTTCTATTTTCTCTCTTTCAAAAAAAAGGATGGAAGATTTCCTGTCGCCAAATAGTTAGCAACATCTACGTACCAAGGGGAATGAGCTAAAATTGCAAACAAATTTTCATCAGGGAAGGAGTCTTCGACTAGTAAACTATCATCATTTTTAGTAAGTACAAATAAAAATACAGTAGCAATGTTTTCCTTCCCAAGTCTGTCAATAATTGTAATGTCAAATTCCTGTAACAATAACAACCATCTAGTTACTCTAGCATTAGTCACAGGTTTTTTCATTAAGTACTTAATGGATTAATGGTCAGTGTGCACAAAAGTAGGGTATCCAGTAATATAGTGCCTAAATTTATTGATGGAATAGATAATGGCAAGGAATTCCTTTTCTGTGATAGTGTAATTGAGTTGAGAAGGGTCCAATTTTTTACTGATATATTAAATTGCATATGGGGCATGACCTTTCTGCTATCCCATGACTATTCCAATGGCAGTATTAGAAGCATTTGAGGAGATTTGGAAAGGCATATCCCAATTGGGCCCTCATAATATATGGGATGTAGATATCCTTTTCTTAATTTCAGTGAATTATGTTTGGCATGCATCATTCCAATCGTGATTGTACATCCTTCATCAATAGAGTGAATAAAGGAGAGGATAGCTTGCAAACATTTTCTATAAATCTTCTGTAATAAAACATGCCCTAAGAAGATACATACCTATTTTTGTGTTCCAGGAGTGGGTATGTTTTCAATTACCATCAACAGAGATGAAGTGCCCCAGAACTGCACCCTCACTCATCATCATATGGCACTTTTTAGTGCTTAAATATAGTTGGGTTTGTTGGAAACATACTAAAACCTTTTCTAAAATTTTTCAATGCTTCCTCAAAGATAGTACCGTATGGGTAAAATTCATCCATAAAAATTTCCATGTTGTCGTAAACCATCTCAGAAAAGATCCCAATGACAACTCTTTGAAAGGTGTAAGTTGCATTACACAAACTGAATGGAAGTACCTTGTAAGAAAAGGTACCCTAGGGATAGGTGAAAGTTGTCTTGTATTGGTCCTTGGGAGAAATATGGATTTGATTGTAATGATTCAATCCATCTAAATAGGAAAGAAAAATCTTCCCAGATAGGGTATCAAGTATTTGATCAATAAAATGTAGGGGAAAATGGTCTTTTTACATTTCTTTGTTCAAATCCGTATAGCACAAACTCTCCAATTCACATTATTTTTTGGCACTATCATGAGTGGAGAAACTCACTCGATGTCTTATATTGCATATATAAACCATGCTTTCAATATTTTTTGGATTTCTTCTTTCACTATATCCCTCAAGTTAGTGTTCATCCTTCGTTGTTGTTGTTTTTTTTGTTGGCAAAGTGGTGGAACCCCCTTGGCTAGCAGGGTTTCCATTGGCTAAGAAACCATGAACTAGGGGCATATAATCCATCAAAATCACCGAGGGATCACACCCGGCCTAGACTACACCAACCCTTAACATGGTTGGATTTTTTGGTGTCCGACGACCTTTCAGCTTAGGGGGCGTCTTAACCATACCCCGCCACCAACTGTTCTACATCTCACAGATCATCCTTCAACGGTTGTTGGAAAATAGGTCAAGACTCTATTTTGATGTATATGTGATGGGTACACAGATTAGAAGTGATGCCCTTCATATCTTTGTACTCCTAAGCAAAATGTCCCTTATGTTGTTTTAGCAGAGTGATAAATCATTCCCAATCATTAGGAGTGTGATTTGGATTAATGTTCAATGTTTTTCCCATCTACGTTTCAACTGGAATGTTTTTTAAGTTATTAAATACTGGAATTATGTTGGCATCACTGAATATAGTCTCTTCTATTATATTTTCTTGTTCTTACTCACCTAAAGTACTCTTCAGAAGTTGCTAAACATGTTTATTGATAGATGTGGGCTCACTGATAAAACTGTTAATAGCTTCATACTGAGTTTCATCTTTAAAAGTTAATAATTTCCCTATCGTTAATAATGACTGGACACCTTATTCTTCCTCCAAATCCATCCATAGTGGATTTTCAGCTTCTAAGATGGTTGATATGGAGGGTATAAGATTAGGATTTTTCTACCAGTCCCATCTGAAATGGTCACGGACCCCAACTGACAATTGATGCAATCATTTGATGTGGCTAACTAGGGTCTTCCCAGGATCAACGCGTGTCCTCCTATATGTAACTTCGGTTGCAAAACCAAGAAGTCCGTAGGGTACTCCCACAAATCAAATGAAACCACAAGGTCATCCAGGATTCCATCGAGTTTGATTGTGGACCTATCAACAAGTTCTAATCTAGTTGGGGTTGGCTGAAGATTAGTGATCCCAAAGTTTTTTACAGTTTCAATAGTCATAACATTGGCAGTTGCACCTAAATATACCAAAACATTAGGTATCTGAGTGTTTCCAATGTGTACTGTAATAGTAGGGTTTCCACGATCATCATAGTTGGACAAGAGAGTTTTCCCATTATTAATTTTGAGAGTTTTCCTATTACGTGGACAATGGGAGGATCCTTAGGATTTCTCCCTAGTTTTGTTACAAACAGAACTCTAACTTTTTTTGCATATATGGGCACATCATGAAGGGCTTGTAATAGTCTAATTTTGACATATAAATTTTCTCATTCCCCTAAGATATAAAACTGAGTTTGTTCCATTGTCTTTTGTAGGATCAATCATTTAGGATATGGTGGTTCTCTTGTTGGTTGTGTAGGATGTGTTTCAATAAGTGTTTCTTTTGGTATTTCAGCTGGTATTTTAGTAGGACTCTGAACATCCTCAGTGATGGGGATCGTTGTATTAAATGGATGTTATTGATTCATTCTTGCTTTAGTTGCAGAAGATGGAATTTATTCAATGAATAAGGGCTTCACTACCCTCCCTGATCGTAAGGCTATGCCATTGCAGGGAACTGAGGTAATGGAGTACGAAGGCATGTTGGAAGTTTCAAATTGATGAACTGCTTTATTATTCGAATTAGGTTTAGGATGGGAAGGAAGCTATGGTCATAGTGGCATGTTAATTGGTGCCACGTTATCTTGGAGTTACATTTGTGGATGCTGGTACTATTGTTGAGGGTATTACTGAGGAGGAAATTGTTGATGAGGAAATTGTTGATGAGGTTGGTTATGAGGAAACTAATTTCCTAGATGGGAGTTTCTCCAACCAAGAGACTAAGAAGTTTGTTGGTTTGATTTTTGTGCGCCAGGTTCCCAAGAGTTAGGATTCTACATAAAATTTTGAGATGGATGCCATTGATTGTTAGAATAATTTGAAAGGAATTGTGTATTCATGTTATTGATATTATTCTAGAAAGGTAATGGTTCTGGATTCATACCTTGATTTTGAGGCTTCCAAGGCTTCTTTTGAGCAATAAAGTAAGCTTTCTCCACATTAGAAGTAGATTCCTGTAGGACCGCCTTAACTTGGGGGAGTGAAGCACATTCCTTAGTATCATGATTCAATTAATAGAGTTTGCATACTTCCACCTTGTCAAGTGGACATTCCTTTAGAGGGTATTTCTTCATGCATATAGGATATAATACACCAAGTGTTAAATATTCTACTGCTTGCCTCTTCTTTTCTCTCAAGAAGTCCATTTATGAGGAGATGGAGATCATCATTTTTGTTTTGAATATTTCAAAAAGTTTTCCTATTTTTTCCCGAGTGGATCCTCCATTAGATGACTTATGTGCTCTATTGAAGACATCTTGGTCCAATCATTTATTACGATTGTTGGTTATGGATGATCCCCTCGAATATCTTTGGCATAAGCTATCAATTTCCTCAAAGTATTATTTTGAGATATCCCCCTTACCCATCAAATTAAGCATATTAAGGAAATATTCTTTGATTCCATGCTTTAAGATAATTTTGAACACATATTTCCCCATATCTGTTTGTCCTGCCCTCTATAAATTGTACATAAGTCTCTCCACAAATTCCTCTAGACTCTCTTCCTCTTTCTGCATCATCTTAAACAATTATTCTCTTTTATCTTTAGTCCTACAGTCATCTTGATATTTTCCAAGGAACACCTCTTTCATTTGTTCCCAAGTGGTAATAGTCTCACCACCCAAGCTCATAAACCAACGCAATGTGGAAGATTGAAAGACGTTTTTGTGGCTAGCTATGGTCTGTAATAAATGTATTGAAAGGCATTTTTGTGGCTAGTTGTGGTCTGTAATAAATGTATTGAAAAATGTTTTGTAGCTATTTATGACTATAATAAATGAGTTGTACCTAGTCGACCCTGTGTGGTATTGTAGAGTCTATAAATAAGAACAACTCATTTTGTATAAGGGTTGTTGTTGAAGCTAGAAATAATTGAAGATCAAAGAGAAGTCTAATATTTGTGTTGTGGTAGGTTGTTGAGATGCAAAACCCATTTTGTAGAAGGTTTTTTGGTTAGTAGGAGTCATTCTACAGTTTAGTGCACAGATAGTAGAGTAGAAGAGTCGATATAGGCTGTGTGTGGATCAATAGGAGTAGAAGAAAGCATAATAATAACAAAGAGAATGAGAGAAAGAAAGAGTCTGAGCTAAAGGAAATATCTCAAACAGTGTGTAGTAAAGTTGCATACTGAGAGGTGCCATATATTTCTCATGCTAAATGAAGAGCACCTTTGTGTTTTTTCTCGGTTGGGTTTCCACATTACATATTGTGTCGAATGAATGTGCTTGTTGAATGTTTGTGGGTTATTTTGTAATTTTTATGTTTATTGCTTAAGTGAATGTTGCAATATTGATAAAATAAGTTGAATGAATGAATGACTAAAGCATAGTCGAAGCATTGTGTATTATTTCATGCTCATTTACTATTAAGTTGTAATACAGTTGCTTTGTTGTCACAAGATTAAGGAAGATAGAATGCACAGTAACATTGCCAGTGTTTTATATAGGTTCAATTCCTTTTTTTGATAATTCATTAAGGGAAAGTCTACATTGTACATTCACTAGTGGAAAATGAGAGATTAGTGACCAAGAGACCAAAAATTTTGGTCACCACAGTTTTTTTGAAGGGATAAATGACCAAAATTGATAAATTTAAGTGAGATAACTAAAAAAGACCAAGATAAATGACCACTTTTGGTCATGGGATAAAAACCAAATAAAAACGACCAAGATAAATGACCAAATTTGGTCACGGGATATCTAGACTAAAAATTACCACATAACAATTGGTCATTTATTTGGTCATTTATAGTTGTCACTCCGGAAATAAAAAAAATTCCCAATTATTTTTCCCTCTCAAATCAATTGTTTCAACCATTTTTGGACATAGGAAGCCAATGAGCAATGGAAAATTCGTAGAAGCTAGATCCAGAGGGAGGAAGAAAAAATGAAGGAGGATATCCTAAAGAGTCCCCTCACATTGAAGGTAGCGGGTCTTCTGATGCTTGCCATCGCATGCTTCTACTTGGGAAAACACTGGGCAAGCGCACCAGGTACAGATGGTTATTGGCTTGATTTCCTCTTCGGTTCAATCACGGCTCCAACCTATGACCTCTCTTCCCTAAACATCACAAAACCCACCCCTCTCTTCCCCCTCCATCACCACCACCACCACCATCACCAACTTCCTTTGGCATAGTGGACAAGGATGGAGTAATGCAGGATCGACATTTCTTGGTGGCACTACTACATTTCGATCCAAAATCCGACGGCGCGTGGATTTCTCTTTTTAAACTTGCCAAAAATCACAAGGATACGATTTTTTTTTGTAAATGTGGCCACAAGCGCCGGTGAAGCAACGGATATTCTCATAACCGTCGGTTAAGCGACGGTGCGTTAGTAAGCGTCGCTTAAGCGATGGCACCTTTGGAAAGCGTCGTCGCATATCCGACGCTTAAGTCCAATAGAGCAAAGTGATCTTAGTGGAAATTAACAATTATCATAAAAAAACTAAATCTATTTAATTTAAATTTTTATCCTATTATTTTTAGATATAAAGAAAAAAATATATTTCAATAAATTTTATAATAGTTTATAAAAACAAAAATAAAATAATAATAGTAATGCTTAATTGTTATTTTTTTTACACTGCATCTATAAAGTGTGTAGATGAGACAAATTTCCTAATATACCAAAAAAAAATACAAAAACTGTGTTTAAATTTATGGAGTTTTCAGTGTGTAATGGTTTTAAATCTATCCATGTGTTAGACACTCTATCCACCTTCACTCCAAATTTTAAACACAGTGTTTTAGTACCTTAAAAACGTTCATACTTAAAGTTTTAAAATGTAAAAAAGTTACATTTTAAATAATTTGATTAATAAATCTAAAATTAAAATAAAAAATAAACCTACCAAACCCCGAGAAAAAAATTAAAAATAAGAAAAAAAATTCATTGTAAAAATTTTGGTAAAAGAAAGAAGCTCTTCTCCAGCTAAACTTATTTAGCCATCAGAGTTCTCATAACATTAGGAACATCCAACG
The DNA here is from genome assembly GCA_001517045.1 of Pseudotsuga menziesii. Classification (NCBI taxonomy): domain Eukaryota; kingdom Viridiplantae; phylum Streptophyta; class Pinopsida; order Pinales; family Pinaceae; genus Pseudotsuga; species Pseudotsuga menziesii. The sequence goes on from LPNX010819188.1 coordinate 215,842, forward strand.
GAATCTTCAGGGAGAAGCGAGTCCCCCGCTTTTATTTTAAATAGACTAAATGATTAAAAATGGATTTAATATAAATAACTTTGGCGCCCACACTAAATTCAAAACCAGATTCACTCTACAACCTCTTCTTTGGCCCCTCTACAGAGCAACACCAGGATCATCCATCGACCCATTAGACAACCTGAAACCGATCGAAGGGAAAACTCAGAATCATGAGAAAACCTTCTTTATTATTTGGTTTCTCTCTGTTGTAAGGGATTATTCACCTAATAATCGTAGGTCGGGGGTTACCAACATACTCAAACACTTGCAGACAATTGACTTCTAAAGTGTAGAATAGGAAATAGGAGGGTTAGAAGAACTTCCTCGTTAAATGAAGTTCGATCCTTGCTAGTCCTCTTCCAATCTGCTCCACTTCCAAAGTCTTCAAGGTTCACTCCTCTTTCACCTGTTCAGAGACAATCTTCCAGATATAAAGTGATTCATATATATATGTTAGCAGGTTAGATAAATCAAATATGAAATACTAAAGCATAAAAAATTATCAAACCAAGATATATGAGACACATGTGGAAGAAGTAATCTCTTTATTATCAATAATGAAAAAGTTCAGAGTACAACCAAACGTCTGAGACAAGGACTCCTCTGTCACCAAAGGGTTCTGAGTTTCACTGCTCCAAAGACTTCTGTAAACAATCCACCATCATAACTTTGCTCCAAAAGTGTAAGTCTCTACAACCATCCCCAAGGCCTGTATTTATATGGGTGAAATAAGGCAGTTCTCGAAGGTTAGGGAGGTTATAGCAGTTAGGGAGATTAAGTAAAATGACTTAACTAAACTCCCATTAGCGCGTGATTTTGTGTTTTCATGTTAAGAAGCACATTTGTGGGTATGTAGTAGAGCAACCCGCGAATGACTCGCGACTCCATATAAGCGCAACCCGCGAATACAAGTATTCGTGACTTGCTGTAAGGGAGACTCATGAATGATGCACGAGTTGTCTAAAAGGAGAGTCGTGAATACATCCTAACATGGCTAAATGGAAAAGTAACTAGCTGGATGAAGGTAGAATGTATTTCATGACAAGCCAAGCTATAGTGTTAAGGGAAAACCTCTATCCATAAGTGTCCTTTTGTGTGCCGACATGAGGGATATCAACACTCAGACGGAGAGGTGCCACTCAGGTGTATAACAGATGCCCCCTAATGTGTGAGGTCAAAGGGGAACGATGGCCGAAATACATTATAATATTTAACTCTGGAGAAACTCAAAAATCCAATGGAGCAGAAAGAGTACCTGAAACAAATACATAATAATGTGACATACAAAGTTACATCTGAGGATACTATGTTCAATTTACTGGAACACTAGCTCCTTTACAATATTTGATTACATCATATGATACGGGTAGAAACCACATATATTACAAAGGTGGATCGAAGCCACAATACAAGAATGATGAGTCTTCAAAGATCTGGGAGCTGGATATCAGAATCGAACATGGTCTTGCGCAACTTAGTCCGAAAGGAGAGACTAAGGTCTTCATAAATGATCCCAAAGAACCAGTACAATCCAAGCCATGTGAATAAGGGTAAGCTGAAGTTGAACATGGAGAGGATTCAACAGTTTGTCAACCAATAAGTGATAATTGATAACTGAAGCAAAGGAGTTCACCAATGATGAAAGTGAATCCAGCGGTACTATCATCAAAACTCTAGGTCTTCATCATCAGGAGGTGCTGAAGCGGAACCATACTGTGATAAGGAAGGCAATGGATCCTCCAACGGATCACAAGAGTGACTAGGAACTGGGCAAAAGAAGGGAGACACAAGTAAATGGATAACAGATATAACAGTAATAGGATCAGGTGATAGATCAGACATTGAGTATAATCCTTGAACAGTGATCACAACACAGAGATGACCCAAGGCAGGATACAATGGATAGATAGAACAACTAGACTTATCTGTCATGTAGGAGACATGATCAGATTCCCCAGGTATAATGGACAAGAGGGTGAGCAAAAAATCAAAGTGATAGCTGAACACAAGTGTATACTGAAACATGGATATTGGAAAGCAAAGAGTGCTATGTTCAAGGATGACATGCTGCCATTACTGAAAACAAGAGAAAACTTATTCCTTACCTTCCCTGTTAAGTTTTAATGAGTCCAAGAAAGTAAACTCGGTTCCCTCTTCATTTTTTAACAAGATTGAAGAGATGGGAAAACAATGCTTCATACACTGATCTGTGGATTTAATGAGCCCGAACTAGTACATGCTCATGCAGTATTTTCACGTTTAGAGAGTCTGAAAATGCCAAAGAAGACTCCAGGGGGGTCCTTTTTCATCCAATTTAGTCTCCTGAGGCCGAAAAAGTATAAAACAAACCACAGAAGAACTCTCTTAACTTCCGAAGAAGAAAAGGTGAACCTTTTTCGTACTTAGTCGGGAAGGTCCGAAAAAGGTTAAATTACCACCTACCCAACGCTCCTTCCAAAACAGCATAAAATAGCTTGATTTTTACGAGTGTGAAGGAAAGCAAGATCACTCAGAAAGATCCATTTGGTTACGAGAAATGGGGATTACAACAATAAACTCGTTTCTTTGTTCTTGAGTGTTTAACGAGCATGACAAAGACACAAAGTACACTCGAAATATTTTTCATGTTTGGGTCCAGAGCACGAAAAAGAGAAAACTAAGCTCAAACCGGGTGTTCCCTTTCCGTAAATTTAGTTCCTCAGGTCCGAAAAAGTGATAAATCTATACCTGAGAATACTCTTCTCAATTCCGAAGAAAAGAGAGTGATCCTTTCTCGTATTATTCCGCATGGTCTGAGAAAGAGATAACCTACCACCAATGCGGATTCCCGCTCACATATTCTTAACGATCTTGAACGGACAAGATAACTCGGCAGTCAAGTCTGTTTTGAAGGAGTCAGACCTGGGCCTAAAGAAACTCCATAAGGTTGGGGAGTCCTATAAAGGAATAGCTTGTAAAAAGAGATTCATAAGAAGCTCTATTTGGCATGAAAAATAGCTATGAGGAAACCCTTGGGCCTGAAACAGTGATGGAATGAGTACCAAAGGATGGAAATGGCATATAAGAATGATACTCATGAAAAGGGATCCTAGCCACGGAAGAACAATGGTAGAGACAAGGGACTAATGGCTTAAAATACCATAGTCCATGGCAAAAATGTTGAGTACTAAGGTTAATGTGGAGTGATAAAATGCCAACATGTGTTGGAAAGAGCAAAAACCACCCTATAGAAGCATCAACACTTTGTAAAAATTGGTAAACCTGTTCCAAGGCACAAAGAGGATGATATTAATCAATTGTCATTTCAAACTATATAAAAAGACCCACTTTACGAAATTTTATTTCTATAAATAGTTTGAAAATAAAAACATTTCATACCATTTGCACTTTTTGAACCAAAAAGGAAAGTTTACCCTCTATCTTTGATCGATCGTCGTGGACAATTGGACCGGTAGATTCAGAACCGTCAGCTTCAGGTAAATCTACACCCTTAGCTCTTTAATTTGATCCAAACAAATTTTTAATTTAGTGGTTAATTCAGTATTTTTCACCAACCTAAAATATGGCAAAATGCATTCACGGGTTGCAAGGCATGAAAGTCGCGAATGCGCGTTTCATTCGCGAGTTGCTCAACAGGAAAATCGTGAATGACTCGCGACTTGTCCCAATGGACAGTCGCGAATGCTGCGGAATAGGAAAATGCTTTAAAAATATGCAAAAATTTTAAAATTTTATGATGGAATACTGAATCAAATTATGTGTTTTTGTCCGGAAAAACATGGTGCTGGAGTGGAGAGAGAGGGAACATGAAGTGATGGATCAAGGGGCTCTCCAAATCCTTCCTACTATCCAAGCATTGAGGACCAGTGGGCTTCTCAAGTTCTTTTGCACATCGCCCATGCGGGCCAATGTCCGCATATTAGAGTTCTTAGTCCATTACTGGGACCATGACCTCGGGATGTTCAATATCCAAGGTGAGACTTTGGAGCTTACCACACAAGACATCTACTTCATAACCAGGTTATCACAACGGGGAGCACCGGTGAACCTGGAAGGAACTGGCAAGGGTGGAGACCCCTTGAGTGTCCAGAACTATGTCGATGTATTTTACAGACCGGGTACTCAAAATAAAGGCAGCAGCGTTCTCATTGCAGATATTCAGGATCTTACACTTCAGGTATTGGCCAGTACTATTGTCCGACTTTCAGGGTCAACAGAATTACACATGGCCACTAGGACTCAGATGAGAGTGTCGGTGGACTGATTTAGAGGTACTCTCTTTGATTGGTGTATGGGAATTGCCCCCATCATGAAGAGGCATTTATCCGACTATAGGAGGGGAAGATGGAAGAACTTCGTCTATGCGAGTATAATGGTAGCATTCTTCTTTGAGAGGGTGCCAGCTATGAGCCCTGCTATACCATTATAGGTCCATCATCCACGGCAGCCGAGGCTGAGCTGATGGGGATATATCTTCCTCCGTCAAGGAGGAGGAGAGGTAGTACATAGCATGTATGCTGATGATTTCTATACATGGTGGGAACGGCAGGTGCCGGCATTGGAGCAGTTTCCATACACCGGGTTAGATTTCCGAGGTGATCCCAACCTAGTCCTCCCTCCAGGAGGAGCATGGGGAGAGATGGGTAAGTATTTTTTGTTTTTTATCATTATCAAATTTTTATGGATTTTCAAATGATAGGATATATACATATGCACAAGTCTAAACCCTATTTATGTGTCAAAATGCAGATATTGGACCAGTCTGCCATGAAGGGAACCCACGTACCTTCGTACGTCCTATTGTAGGGGGAGACCCAGGATTGATCAGGGTACTCGAGATGAAGCTCGGCAGGCTGACCGAACGAGTACCTATGATATGGATAGAGAATCTCCCTGTAGCTATGCAGGAGTTTGTAGTTGGGGTTCCACCAGCCTGGCTACGTCTTTTCAGACGGGTAGCTAGAGCAGTTCTTGTATATAGAGATGCGATGGAGGCTGCCAAAGCTGTGGAGGCTGAGGAAGCCAGGGGGCATAGAGATCACGGGGACCAAGGAGGTCCCAATGGCCATGGCGGGAAGACTTAGTTCTAGGGCATTTTGATGGATGATGATCCACATTTTTGTATATTTTGTACATGACAGGATCTATGGATCAGACTTGACCTATCTATGACAGATATTTACATATAGATATATATTTGTGTTTGGTTGTCAGCTTATTTACAAATGTTTCTTATATGTTTGCTGTATATTTATAAAATGTGTGTGAGATGCCAGTCCAAAATATAATTAGCATATGCATCAGTTAATGAATTTTGGTTTCGTGGAATGTGATTGAAAGTAATAACTTCAAAATTTCTTTCCAGTAAATGAATTTGCATGAACTGACGTAACAATGTAGGATTACGCACCTGATAAGCTCGATTGAGATGGGAAACAACCAACTGAGAATCCAAACGGACATCAAGCTGGGTGATTCCTCGTGACAACTCATCCCATAGGATCTCAATTACAGCCCTATACTCAACAACATTATTTGAAGCAGGACGTAGACAAGCGCCACCCGCGGCAACAAGCTGTCCTGAGGGGGAGTAGATAAACCATGCTGCTGAAGCCAGGTTACAAGTGTGACGGCTGGCGCCATCAGCGAAGCCTACATACATCTCGGAAGACATCTGTAACAACCAGCAGATAGTATAAAAAATGAAACTGACAACCTAATGTACATAAAAATACATACACTAATATACAAGAAAAAGTGCTAAGCCTAAGCATAGTACTTCTTCAGGTAGATCCCATTTCTAGGCTCAAGGAGCTTATTCCCATCATAATCCACTAATTCATATGCACCTTTACTCAAAACTTTAGACACAACATAGGGTGCCAACCACATAGCCTTGAATTTTCCTGCCCCCAGAGGTTCTTTATCTTGGTCCCAGAGCAAGACATGTTCCCCTTCAGAGAAAACCCTAGGTTTGACCATTTTATCGTATTGATATTTAACCCTATTATTATGAGCTTGATTTGCAGTCAACGCATCTCTACGTTGTTCATCAAGGTGTTCTAAATGGAGCAACCGTTCCTCAAGCTTAGTTGTGTCAGGTAGCACATGAATAGCTATCTGCAAGGAAGGGATTTCGCTTTCAATCGGCGTAATAGCTTCCACCCCGTGAACGAGTTGGAAGGGGGAAAAACCCGTAGCAGTCTTGACATTGGTTCGATAAGCCCAAAGAGAAGGATATAAAATGATGTGCCAATTTGAGCGGGCTGCATCAATAGTACGTTTAAGGATAGTTTTTAAAGTCTTGTTTACAGCCTCAACCTGACCATTTGCTTGCGGATAATATGGAGAAGAATGTTATTGTTGGAATCCGAGCATGGTGGTCAGTTCTGTCATCATGTGATTTTGGAAATGGCTGCCATGGTCAGTGACAATCACTTTGGGAATACCAAACCTAGCAATAATCTGATTAAACATGAAGAAAGATGTTGTTTCCCCATTGTCTTTGAAATTAGGCATTGCCTCTGCCCATTTGGTGAGATAGTCGACAACGATAATGATGTATTTATGCCCCCCAACCAAGGCTGGGTTGCATGTCATATAATCTATCCCCCATTTCATGAAGGGGCCTACCGAGACAACGGGAAATACGGGAGTAGGATGTGACCGCATGTTTCTAGTGTAAAGCTGACACGGATGACAGCGTTTCACAACTTCCACACACTCTTTAAAGATGATGGGCCAAAAATACCCGACACGTAATATCTTCTGGGCCGTTGCTAACCCAGATAAATGACCCCCACATGCTCCGCTATGGGAATCATTTAGGACAATCTCCGCTTCCTCATGAGCAAGGCAACGACGCAAGACGGAATCTACCCCTCGTCGATATAATGTATCTCCTATAATGAGGTATTTTTTAGCATGAAGACGTAACTTGCGTCGGTCTTCGCTAGAGTAAGAGGTAGGATACTTCAAAGTATGGAGATATATAAGAATATCTCCATACCAAGGATCAGAGGTGGATATAAGGAAGATATGCTCATCTGGGAATGAGTCATCCTCAATCACTACATCTTCTTCCATAGGGAATTCTGCTATAATCTCGGCAAAAACTAAGGACTTTTTGGATTTAGCGGATTGGAAAACCAAGTCAAAATCTTGGAGAATGACTATCCACTTATTGAATTTTCCCCCAACAATCCATCGGGATAAAACATATTGGAAAGGGTTTACATCCGCCACTACAGTAGTGGTCCTTAGTAAGATGTAGTGCCGTAACCTATGTATAGCATAAACGGCTACTAAGGCTAACTTCTCGACGTGGGAGTACTTAAGCTCAGGTCCAACCAGAGTGCGGGTAAGATAATAGACAACATGCTCAATGAGCTTGTCATCCTCCTGAACTAGCACTACCCCAATGGTAGACTCCGACGCGGCCAGATATAATATGAAATCCCTAGAATAATCTGGTGGGCGTAATAAAGGAGCCGACAACAAGGATTTTTTCAATGCCTCAAACGCGAGTTGTGCAATTTCATCCCATACAAATGGGGTGTCTTGTTTAAGCAGGTGCATGAAACCTTTTGTGATCTTGGCATAATTAACGATAAAACGTTGAAGGAAGTTAGACTTTCCTTGTATACTCTGAAGTTGCCTAAGTGAACGAGGAGGAGGAAGATTTACAATGGCCTCAATTTTTAAAGGATCCACCTGAATGCCCCTACTAGAGACAATGAATCCAAGCAATCTACCTGACTTGACACAGAAAACACACTTGTGGGGATTCAAGCGAATTTTATAGTATCTTCATCTCTCAAAAATCAATCGTAAATGATCTGGATGCTGGATCCTCTTGCGAGGATGAGCAGGCAGATCATCAAGGTAAGGCTTGACAATGGATTTTATGTCATGAAAAGCAAAGTTCATGGCTCGCTGAAAGGTTGCCCCTGCATTTTTCAATCCAAAGGGCATTTTTATATACGCGAATGTACCCCAAGGGAAAATAAAAGCAGTTTTATGCTAGTCTTCCGGTTTGATTTGGATTTGATTATAGCCGGAGAAACCATCCATAAAAGAGAATACCTCACTACCCGCACATGCATCTATGATCTGATCAATAAACGGTGTAGGGTAGTTGTCCTTAGGATAGGATTTGTTAAGGTCTCGAAAGTCCGTACAAACACGAATAGTCCCTTGCTTTTTATCAACAGGAACTGGGTTGGACACCCATTCAGTCAAAGCAACGGGATATATAAAACCTGCTTTCAACAGCTTTTCAACCTCTACCTTCACAGCCGTCGCTTTACGCGGGTTCACGGGGCGTAATTTTTGCCAAACTGGTCTAGCATCAGGATAGGTTGGGATCTCATGTTGAACAATAGATGGATCAATGCCTGGCATCTCCTCATATGACCAGGAAAATGTATCACGGAATTCCTTGAAAAGGGCAGTATAAATGGCAATCTCCTCCGGAGAGCAGTTTGCACCTATATAGATATTTTCCATGACATCTGGTTTTACAAAGATGTTGATCGGTATAGTGGCGGAAATGTTTTCCATATTCCCCTCAGCAAACACTCCTTCCCTAGGTAAAGGGTTGACAGGTGTATCAACATCATCCGACAGTCTCACATGAAACTCTTGGTTTTCTATCTTGCTTAGCTCTGGAAGGAAATAAGATTGGTGATGAAGATCCTCACATATCTTATCACGTGAACACATAGCTTCTAGAATAGCTTCATCGGAAGGTAAAACGATGTCTAAGAAATCTATGGAATGTAAAGAGTTTTCCGCCCATACGGGCATATAGACTTCTTCCAGATCATCCGAGACTGTAAGAGGATATGGAATGGGATCAACAGTGGTTTGGGTAATAGCTTGATATGCCACTTCCACTGCAGATAAGGGCACTTTCGGTTCCTAAGGGGTTGGGAGGACCCAAGGATCAGTCCTATCGACCACCGAATCAATGGACTTCCCTACAGTAGTAGAACCGATATAAAGGACTGGAGCTGGAATGTCGAATGTGCCCATCAATGATGCGTACATTCCAGCCCCCAAGCTCTGTGCAGCAGTTTTGTCCTGATCAACCAATGGCACAGTGGAATCTTTAGACTCTAAGCGGCCTTTTCGGGTAAAATCAAGTTGGTCAATAGTGACCAGCTTGCCCTCATGTGGAAAAACCACAACACGAAAGACAGCAGATGCAACAACAAACATTGCATAAGTCCAATTCCTACCCAGAAGCAAATTGTAGTCCAACGAACAATCAATCACTTCGACTTCAACAGACACTGCTTTGCCAGCCAACTTAATCTCAAAATCTGGCAGGATACCATGTGGAAAGAAAGACCTTCCATCAAAAGCAATAAGTAAAGTGGTTGATGGGACCAGCTCTGGGGATCCAAGAGCTTTCCAACAGGCCAGGGACATAACACAAGTAGAGGCTCCCTCATCAACAAATTCTCATCCAATGGTCTTACCACCATGGAAAACATCTATCGATAGAGCTACATGGTAAGGGAGGCTAATTTTAACATCAGAGAGATGCAATTTCACAGTGAGACTCGAAGAGTCCATGCTACCTAAAGCTGCTAAGAGGGAATCCCGCTGAGTGGGACAGCTCTGTAGCACCTCCAAAGCTGACATTGCACACAGATTCTGAGCCAAGTCCTCAACCACAGAGTAGTTAGAAGCGGCTCTGGCATTTGGGTTATGCAAAGTCTTCTTAAAGACACCTTTGGGTATCTTTGGCATTATTTCTGCAGGTTTCTCTATAGTGAGAGGTTTGGAAGGTTCACCTACAGCTTTACCCTTCTCATCGGTCTCTTTCTCATAGTTTTTGTTCCTAGTTTGTAACAAAGTTGAGGATCTAACCATGTTGATATAATTGGGGTCAGGGGCAGCTTGAGTACCCCCTGCTACGGTAGAAGTTGAAGCAGAATTCTACCCTTGGGGAAATGGATCCTTCAGGACAGCCGGTGGTTGCGTTTGTGACAGCTTCTGAGCTTGTTCCATGAGGGGACAAAGGTGAGTAAGGTGGTCCCCTTGGCACAACTTACAAGGGAACTTGAATTTCTTCTTTTCCTTTTTACCCCCATCAGCATTGTTTGCGGGCTTTGGCTTGTTTTGATTTTGGTTTCCCTCTCCCTTTTTACCTTTATTCTTCTTCTCGTCGGGCTGATGATTTCACTTCGAAGAGGTTTGTGCAAAAACATTTGCACTTTGGGAGGAGGGGGAAGCCTTTGCTGCCTCTGCCGTAGACTATTTGACAGACAATTGGTGAAGTTGTTTTGTCAAAGACTCTACAGTGGGAGAGTTTACGGACCCAACCACACCATCGGCATGGGGTCCAGGCTTGGGTTTCTTGGCCTCATGTGAAGGCCTTTGTGCCTCAGGGATAATTTCATTTAGAATCCCAGACTGTGAATAAATCAAGTCCAACTGCTGGGCCCTGAGTATGGCTTCTTCTTCACTAGTCACTCCTGATGTGGAAACATCCTTAGATATATATGGCAACAATGACTTAAGGAACCACTCTAATAGAAACTCGGGAGGGATGGTAGCTTTGATAAGACTGTTTCGCCTCCTCCACTCTTGGATATGATCTGAGATGTGGGTTGCCTTGTTTTGTCTGAAAGTAGACAACAAATCCGTTCCGAAACTGTAATGGACCGGAAGCTGAAAGTGACTGAGGAAAGCACTAGCTAGGTCCCAGAAACTACTAAAAGCAGCAGAAGGCAGCTCAATGTACCATTTTTCCACAGTTCCAGTCAAGGTCCTCTGGAACAGCCTCAATCTCACTGAATCTTCATTCAATGAGTTGGAAGAACACCATAAATGGAAGGTGGTGGCATGAGCCCCAGGATCTTCACCATCCTTACCTTCGAACTTAGGGATGTCCGAGGGCAGTTTGGTGGGAACAGGTGGCCACAAAGGGTCATGCCTCACTGGGTCATTCATCAATTTTGATAAGTCTGGCAAGTTCAAAGTTGCCAGAAAAGGGATTTTGGGCCTAACCGGTGTACTAGATGTGCCAGCTTGGGGATTAGAGGGTCCAGCCCCCAAATGCCCATAGGTAAAGGTGGGGTTTCCCCCTGACACCGATTGTGAAGTGGGAAGGTTTCTTTGAAATGTATTCCATTCGTAGGCCACAATATTTTGGGTGGGAGGTGCAGTGTACATGGTTCGGGCCACCCCCATAGAAGCTGGGGTCTGAAAGACTGGAGCAGGTATCCCTCCGCTAAATAAAGAGAAGGGAGATCTCGAGTATGGAACCGAAATAGGGTATGGAAGCTCTACCCATAAGAGGTGTTGCCTCCAAACTGCACTCCTACATATGAAGGAGTCGGAGCTATGTATGGACTGGATGGGGGAATATGCCCCCCATTCCAAGGAAATCCTTGGACATAAGCCGAGGATCCTATCGGACCACTCTGAGTAGTGTAAGGGAAGGAAGAGGGAATGGTAGGTATACTAGGGATCCCAGCAACTATGTTACCAGATATACCTCCTATGTTGGAGTGAACTAGTGGTTGAACCACCCGGCTCGCTGGAATCAAAGGTGTAGAAGGAAAACTAGATCTAGGGGCACTAATCGGGGGAGGTAGTACCCCTTCAACCAGAAGGGTTGAGGTAAACACAAAAGAACTCTCTTCCACAGAAGACATGACTCTACTCAAAGGGAAACCTACTACTGGTGAACTAAAAGGTGTAACTTGGACGATCATAGGATCGTTAAGATCAGTCAAGGGGGAGTTAAAATTTCTTGCAAACTCATCAGTCTACAATTCTTCTATCTCGACTGTGTCAAAATAAAAATGGTTAGCTATCAATTCTGGTTCACCAAGAACCTCACTTACTCCTACTGGTTCAAAAGAACCGTCTGTTCCTAATCTCCGCCTTTGGGGTAAAGGTGGAGGCTCCAATGCAGTGAGAGGAGGAAGGTTTCTCAACCTTCTTGACCTTCTAACAAGTTGGTCCTCCAGACTTAAAAATTTGACTAATCACACCCTAAGGTCAACTAAGCACAAGCAAATCCACAGAGCACACACTAAAAATATCCTAGAGTCTCAAGCAATCAAACCAGGGTATAAATATATGCTTTCCCGAAGAAAGCTGATGAACGATTACTTGGCGTCCTTGAGGGGTTCTCAGGCAGAAGCGGAGGAATCACCCACCACCCTCCTGCACTTTCCACAAGGGTTACCTTCCAAGCCCATTCAAGGTGAACCAGAAATAACCTTCCGGTTTACCTAGGTATGAACCCTAAAAGACAAGAGACTAAAGGCTACCTTGACAATACTAGCTGTCTGAGGGGGCAATCGTCAGCCAAACTCGTATGCATGGGTAGGGTAGCTGAGCCCGAAACTCTGTCTAGGACAGAATCCCCAGATGCGTAAAAGTCCTGGGTTATGTTTTGACAAGGATTTGGAGGGTTATCTCCTCTGTCCAAACCTCCACGCGGCCTAGTTCTTAACTCCCGTTTGAGAGGAGCTTTCCAGATATAGTGATAGAATCAAGGATTTACCTAAAGAACGGTCCACTACATCTGAGTTTATAACTTGTGGGAAGTTTACACTCCCTAGCCCACAAGTCTATCCTAAGCTAGTAGGTGAAAGGCCCCTAAAAATAAAAACTTACTAGTAAATTTTAATTTATGCGTTTATTTTAAGGGTTGTTTCTTACTCAAGAGGAAATGGAAGTGATATACTGTATGGTGTTTTGACTCAGCAAGAAATAAATGAAAGTAAAGTGTATTCAAAGCAAACTACTACTATAAAACAAACTTCTTTTCATTTTTTCAAATATGTATTGATGAACTAAAGCACTGATAAGAGAAACTAAGCCTATGTTTTTGTAATTTTCTGAGATTATATATTTTTTAAATGAAGCAAACACTACTTATGCAAAAATCACAATGCAAAAGACTAACTATGTTTTGTTTTTCACTTTAAAAATTGCTCAAAAAAACTACTATGCATCTACAATGCACTATGCTTGAGTCAACTTGAAACTTATGAACTGTATCAAAACCACAAACTGAAGCAAACAGGTAAACAAGACAAAAAGACCAGCAAGAAAAGCAGGCTAGGGACCCTAGCTTGGGTGCAAACAATGACACAAAATCACTACAGACTTAAAAAAGGCAAGTGCAAAATAGTAACTGACAGAAATCAGACTGGAAAGAATAGAGCCCAAGACCCTAATCATTGATCTGGACTAAGACACTTAAACCAACAACCCAAACAGGCCAGAACGCTCCAAGATGTAAATAGTAAATAAAACAAGTAAAAAGAACTCAAGGGCTTTCAACAAGCACTAAGATGTGATGACCTGAGGTATTCAAACCACTCTACAGCATTCTTAAAGAAAGTCTTTTTAGAAAACAGGAATTATAACAGGGAAAAGAACAAGCAAACTTTTACTCAGAAATCCCAGTTTCCAGGAGTACTCGCGACTGTCTAGCAGTACAAGTCGCGAATGATTCACGACTGTTCAGTGGAACAACCTGCGAATGCAACTCTATATTCGTGACTGTTCAATGGAACAACTCGCGAATGGGTATCAAAAATTTCTCAAAAACAGAGAAAAACCCTAAGACTATCAAATGCTGAAACAAGCAAGATCCACGATAACAAACCACAAGCAGACTTATAGGCAAACTGGTCAGGATAACAGAAATGACCTACAGCAGTCTAGGCTTCCCCGGCAGAGTCACCAGTTCTGTTGTAATGGATTACGCACCTAATAATCGTAGGTCAGGGGTTACCAACATACTCAAATACTTGCAGACAATTGACTTCTAAAGTGCAGAATAGGAAATAGGAGGGTTAGAAGAACTTACTCGTTAAACGAAGTTCGATCCTTGCTAGTCCTCTTCCAATCTGCTCCACTTCCAAAGTATTCAAGGTTCACTCCTCTTTCACATGTTCAGAGACAATCTTCTAGATATAAAGTGATTCATATATATATGTTAGCAGGTTAGATAAATCAAATATGAAATACTAAAGCATAAACAATTATCAAACCAAGATATATGAGACACATGTGGAAGAAGTAATCTCTTTATTATCAATAATGAGAAAGTTCAAAGTACAACCAAACGTCTGAGACAAGGACTCCTCTGTCACCAAAGGGTTGTGAGTTTCACTGCTCCAAAGACTTCTGTAAACAATCCACCAGCATAACTTTGCTCCAAAAGTGTAAGTCTCTACAACCCTCCCCAAGGCCTGTATTTATATGGGTGAAATAAGGCAGTTCTTGAAGGTTAGGGAGGTTATAGCAGTTAGGGAGATTAAGTAAAATGACTTAACTAAACTCCCATTAGCGCGTGATTTTTTGTTTTCATGTTAAGAAGCACATTCGCAGGTATGTAGTAGAGCAACCCGCGAATGACTCGCGACTCTATATAAGCGCAACCCGCGAATACAAGGATTCGCGAATTGCTGTAAGGGAGACTCGCGAATGATGTGCGAGTTGTCTAAAAGGAGAGTCGCAAATACATCCCAACATGGCTAAATGGAAAAGTAACTAGTTGGATGAAGGTAGAATGTATTTCATGACAAGCCAAGCTATAGTGTTAAGGGCAAACCTCTATCCATAAGTGTCCTTTTGTGTGTCGACATGAGGGATATCAGCACTCGGACGGAGAGGTGCCACTCAGGTGTATAACACTCTCTTAACTTGCTTTCTCAGTAATATTCCGATGGAACAACAGCAATGCAAGCAACAGCAGATTCCGCAGGAAGAAGAAAATGCAGAGGAGCTGCAGCATGGACACTACCCCATTGAACAACTTCAGGTAATAAGTTTCAAATTCCTTTCAAAGCCAAGAACAATGCAATGCAATTTATTTGAAATGAATTTGATCTCTGGATGCTTTTGTTGTATCAGGCCTGTGGGATATCTGCTGTTGATATTAAAAAACTCAAGGATGCCGGGAACTACACAGTAGAAGCTATTGCATATTCTCCCAAGAAAGAGCTTGTGTAGATCAAGGGCCTCAGTGATGCCAAAGTTGATAAAATTATTGAAGCAGGCATGTCAACTTTATCCCTTAGCTCACTTTTTTTATAGTTCTATTTTTGAAAACATGAAAAATTCAATGGGTGGCTTGTATTCATATGATTATTGCCTCTAGCAGCCTCAAAATTGGTTCCCATGGGTTTCACTAGTGCCAGCCACCTGCATGCTCAATGCCTTGAGATTATACAGATAAGTTCTGGCTCTAGAGAACTTGACAAGATACTAGAAGGTAAAGTAATTTCTGCAGAACTTGCTTGAGAGTTCTTTGGTTACAAGGATACAGTTGAGTTGCATTGTTATTAATGATGGGATTGGTGGAATTCTTTGTGGGCATTGGTAATTTTTTTTTAGGCACATTCCATGATTCTGAGAGTTTTCTCTTTTCTTAATAGGAGGGGTTGAGACTAGATCAATCACAGAGATCTATGAGGAATTTCATATAGGAAAAACCCAATTATGTCACACTCTCTGCGTTACTTGTCAAGTAAGGTTCTCAGAGGAAAAAATGTGCAGCTATTATTTTAAAATATGTTTGTATGTTGTAAATTTTATTAATGAAACAGTAGTCCACACTATCCAAAATATGGGGCAATATGATAAACCCTTCTAGGCTCTATGCCACATACCCAGCAGCTACTCACATTATAAGAAATCGGCCCAAAGCCATTAAACAGTCATTATCATAATGTCCAAAATTAGGGCTCTGGAGGTGTTCTAGAGCAGTTGTATCTATCGTAAATGTGCTAACGGAAGCCTGACTAGGAGACCCATTTCTTGTTTTGTTCCCTACTTGGTTTTCTTTTCCATTCCCATCTTGAAACTGCATCAGTGTATTACTAATCAATTTCATATGAAAAATATATGCTGGAAAGGGGGGTTCATGTTTCTTATCCCCAAATCCCTTTACCCCCGTTTCTTGTTTTGTTTTCATTTCCCATTCATTTTCTAGTTTCTCGTAACACAATGTATTAACCATTGTCATGAAAACAAAGAGCCAACCATTTCAGGCTCCAGATGCTACCTTAGTTGGAGAGGGTTCATCCTGGCGTGGCCACTTGCCCTTTGATATGGCTAATGTAATAAATATAAATGGGATCTTATCATTTATAGGTTGGCGTTGCAGTTCATTATGGTGTTCGCATGGAAGAAAATGGTTGATGGTTGATTGGGGAAAAATAATACTACTCATTAGCTTCATATTTGAGGGCACTAGTTTGAAGCTCGTATAAAGATATGGTTGTTTGAACTTTGAGGAAGCAAACCTCTCATTCTTCTCTTAAGTCTACATTACTGGCATTAAGTAGTCACTCCCTACACTCAGAGACAATGAGATATCCAGTGAATGCTGGTTGTGGCCATGTCTGCTTCTTCCCAGAGAATGAAACCTAGTTGAGCTTCAGTTGCTTGAAACCCTGAGCAATTCAAAGGAATTCATGGCCGTCATGCTACTAAAGCCTCTGTGTTTCAGACTCACCATGAGACCGCCTCCATTTTCCCCCAAAACACAGGCAGACTCCCTCCAAAATTGGATTAAACAGAGCGAAAACATCAAACTCAGGACTAAATTATATGAACCCATATCTGAAAAATAGGACAGACTCTGGGCATTCCCCAAATGAGAAGAACTCCCTCTTCCTGCTTTATTATCTTCAAAAAGTTCATCAAAGTGGTCCTAAGAATCTCAAAACTCGGCTATGGGCGGCTTCCTAATGATGATAATGGAACAACGCTTAATTAATTAATGTAGTCGGTAGAATATTGAAGGGAAGTAGAGAAATGAAGTAATCATTGTACAAGAGGCACAATAAGCTACAGTCCAGTCTTCCAAGGACTCCCTCAACAAGACACACAGGGGCCCAATTGCATCGAAAAGGGACCCATACACATCAAATTTTGACTGGGACTCTTGTAGTGAGCTCTCTCATTATTTCTTAAATTTTGCACTGCATTGCAAGTGCGGTGCAGCTACTGTTGCAATGA
Source organism: Pseudotsuga menziesii (assembly GCA_001517045.1). NCBI lineage: Eukaryota > Viridiplantae > Streptophyta > Pinopsida > Pinales > Pinaceae > Pseudotsuga > Pseudotsuga menziesii. The sequence continues at coordinate 232,894 of LPNX010819188.1, forward strand.
ATGTCTTATGCGTGAATTCAGTCATTTTCTAATTAGCAATTTGATTGTGAGGTTGAGTGTTGTTGAAATAAAATAACATGGCCAAATTTGATACAACTATGCATAAAGATAGGGACAATAAAGTTGCTGTAATTGCCATATGTGTGACTGTGTAGAGAAGACCAGAGAGGAGGATTGGACAAAACTTCTATGTATTTAAGCAAAATTTTGAATTTCTTGTTTTATTGAGGTCCATAACAACAGTCCGAAGGCTTGTTCAGGAAAGAATGGGACCATTTAGATTCATTTTGGTGTTTTAAGAAGATTGGAAAACATAGTTTGAAGTGTTTACATGAATATGTTTTAGAGTATAAGTTTTGAGTAATGTTCTTAATTAAAAAGACATTTAAGATGTAATGGTGTGATGGGAGAAGAACTACCTCGTTGATGATATAAGAGCGTATCAATCTCATTTTATCTATTGACTTTATTGTAACTGTTAAATCAATTGTTTGTCTTGTTTGCAAGATGAACATGGTGTTAGAATCTTATGAGCCTGAGTCTGTAGTTACTTGTGAAGAAGTTCAAATCAGTTTCAAAATTAAAATAGAAAAACCCATGGTTATTTGTGAAGAAGTTCAAAATCAGTTTCAAAATTAACTGAATCATGAGTGAAGAAAGAAGAAAGAACAAAATTAACTGGTGGCACTGACAGCTCGTCCAACTTGCATCAATGACTGGTGGCTAAATGTTGTCTGTGAGTTAGCTTTTATCACTTGTGGGATGGTCAGCACAGGTTTGCATAGCCTTCTTACGATTTTCATTGATTCCTTAATTTTGGAATACCATTTTAGAATGGGATATAAATGCCTTTTCAATCTTAGTCTGCTACCTTATTCTCCCCTAAGGCATATTGAGTGCAGAGATCTTCTCAAGGGCCTTCTTTATAGGTGAACATTTCAATAAGTCTTTGGTTGGGATATCACCTGTTTGAAGCCAATAAACTGAAGTTGCTTCAGCCTTATCTTACTATCTTTGAAGTCTTGTCCTCACATTGGGTGATATACTTCTGTGCTTCACAAGTCCATTCCCTTGTTTATCAAGAAAATGGGCTTTCACTCGTTGAGCCAATCTAATCGTTCTTAAAAAATATAAATTATTCATCTATATCTCCCACCAGAGTTTCACCTAGTGCCAAGTTTCTCCACATATTTCTAGAGTGTTGTGTCAATGGGATGTGATTTGTTGCTTTTTCTGGAGCACCACCTCTCTCTCCATATTTTCTCCTCACTTTTCTGCTACCCAACTGAGGAAAATGGATCCATTTGGTTCCTTGGAGAAGACAAGAAAAAAATTATGATTTTCTTGTGCCCAAGCAAACAATTGATAAGTTCATCTTCTCTCGTGCTTTCCAAGTTGCAAAAACAGCCCCTTACCCATCTGTCATACAAGGTACCCTCTCCTAGCTGCCATGTGCTTGCAAAACTTGCTACTGCAATCTCCAATTGCAAAGGATGGGCCACCATAGGGTTTAGCATTTGTTTTTAGTTGTCTTAGGGCCATTGTTGCAAATATCATTTCATGGAATATATCGCTAAGGGTGCAGAAAGAAACTTAACAGAAATATTGGGGAACATATTGGAAAATTATCTAAAATATGGAAAGAAAAAACTTAGACCTCAAGATTTTTGAAAATATTAGACAAATCGACAACCTGAAATACATGGGAGAAATTGGAGATATTTGCAACATTTCTTAGGGGCCACTTGTGGCAAAAAAGGCCCCAGATGTGGGGAGGATTTGTGGGCCACTCATGTCACATTCAAATGCCCTTGTTTTATAAATGTCATTGCCGTTTCTTCTTTTGCTGTCGTGTCACCCCAGCTAGAGGTGTTTTCTGAAGCAGGAAGCACTTCCTAATCTGCAGGAGTTGTCTCCTGCTGCAGGAAGTGCCTCCTTCAGTAGATGGATCTACTGGAAAACTCTTTAAAAGTGGGGCAGGTTGGAGACAGATATGTAAATCAAAGGATCTGGTGCATAAAGGAAAATCTAGTATCCTTGGCCTTGAAGATGGTTTGTTATCTACAATATAATTGGACATTGAATTTAGTTCTTTTGGTGACCTACAGTATTAGAGATGGAAGTTGTTTTATGATCTGAAGTTTTATCTGAAGTCTTATACTGCGATCCAGTCAAACAAATCAGCAGCTTACTCTACAAAGTGCTATTTGTTTCTATGTATATGGGCATGTATGTTCGTTTGCTGATTAATGTCTTTTGTTAACATTTTCCAACATGTTCAATACCCTTTATGCTATTATATTCTACTTTAGGTTTTCAAATTTGATTGGAAGGTAATTTTTATTATAAGTGAATATAATTACAGAGGACGAAATATTGTTTTCTTAGTAGATTGTGGCCAGCTTTGTGTTCATAGGGATTGCATCTAAACTATTTTCCCTACTATTGATGTCTTTTAGTTCACAAGATCATTGCTTCAACAAGTTTTTTTTAATGTGAGAAATGTTTTAGGAATGTGTGTACTTTACCATCTCATGGCACTAATCTAACAGTCAATGACAATGTAACTAAAATATATTTTTAACTTACTGAATTTTGAATGATAAAAAGCAGTGTTTAATTTTGGCTGTGAACTAAATGTTTAGTTCATTTTTGTTTTAACATGCTTTAAAATTTATGTGACTGAATGCAAATCCTGTTTTTTTACATGATTGAACTCGTGTATATTGTTTGTTGTGGCATATGTAAACTGTGATAGGCTATATTATTATTTTATCATTCTAAACGTTGAATTGGAAATATTACGAGTTTCAGATCCATATTCTTGGATGGAATATGAAATGAAAATTGATTTGGTTCATTTGGAATTAGGAATGGTCATTTCAATTTTAAGGAATGGTAGTTCATTCATGCTCCCCACAAAATTTGAGGATTGAACATATGATCTAGACTTCTCAACTATGACCTAATGGATCAAAATTGAGTCACAATACATTTGCAAATTGACGTATTGTCTGCGCAAATTGAGTCACAATACATTTGCAAAGTTCTCTTGAGGGAGAAGTATAATTGAAACCTGATAATTTTGACATAGCTTGTCTTACACAGGAAAACCTTGAAGCTTTGCTAATCTAGCCCAGCAATGCATAGTCCTGCAATTTAATGGAGATATTGATTAGAACATTGGATTTCTGTTGTGCCAATGGTTGGTTAGAGTATAGAAGAGATTTGAATTCCAGAATTTTTTTATCTTATCCTAGGATCCCATCTGACAATTTTTTTTGTGGACCATGCAAAAGCACAAGTGTATCCCACTAGAAGAGCTTGCTGCAGAATTCAAACTCCGCACTCAGGTTCTTATATGTTTATAACTTTATCTATTATACATTTATATGGACATGCACATGAATGGATAGAGGCACTTTTTCAAAGTTAGTGATGTGTTTTGTATTTCTTGCTCTCATGAGCTAGTTGGGCTTCATGCATAAATGTTATTAGCCATGGAAATCTTTTTTTGTACTAAAATTTCAGATGTCTTATAAGTGAAGTATATCTTACGATATTTAAATAGAATTAGTTTTCTACAGAATTGGAGACATGTATTCCATCTTAGTTTGTTGTGGCATTCCTTACCTTACACGCATTTGAATTTATTGTCACTCTCTGAATTCAAAAACTGCATTTTGAGAGGCATGGGATTCAATAGAGGTTTTAATTTTGTGACGGGAATGACTTTTTTTTGTTTTAGTTATGATTGTGGGTAATGTTGTATAATCCATAATGATTGGGGTGGTGGTACAGGAGTGGTTGTCAATGGTTTTGAAAAGCATGTTTGGGCAAGATGTAAGGCTACTCTTCAGCTCCTTGATCCTAATTGGGGAGAGAAAGGGTTTGACTATGGGGGTTGGTTTACATTGTCCAATTTCAGGAAGGCGATGAATAGGGTTCAATTCAGGTGTGGTTGGACAAGGTGTATAGTCCTTGGGAGGACATCTCTTTTTTGGATCCTGGAAGCCTGTTGATGTGCTAATTGAGGCTATTGGATTGTGTTAAAACTTGAAACTGTGAGGTTCTAAGGTAACTAGAAACAGTGCATTGTCACCTTGCACTATTTCTCTGCATTTTGGGTTAGTACTTGCAAACCATAGCGGAGAATCCTTTTTTGAATTTAGGGGTCAACTAACAATTAAAATTTAAAAACAATCAGTAACACTTAAATTGAAATACAAGCTTGCTGCTCTGAGTACTTCTATTAATAAATGTGAAAAACCAGCAAGCAAAACATGACCTAATAACTGAAAAACTGAATGGAAAATGATCCAAAACTTGATCCAAGTGTTGGGCACTCAACCCAACGTAATTCTAAACTAACAAAAGCTAAAGATTCTCTCTATTTCTGCAATTAAGATCAAAATTCAACAAAATTAAACAATTATTTTTATCTCCAAGTATTATTTTTGTTTGCGTAATCCTTTATGAGCATTTGGGATTCTCTAGGATATTAGCATGATTCTCTGCTAGCATGTTCACATATATGTGAATCGTTTTTGACCTTGACATGCTTTGCATCATGTTTGTATGCAGCTGTCTCCATTGGTATGATTTGTTCTGAACTGAGATTTTAAACTTTTGTGTATATAATTGATATCTTCGTGTTATCATATCTTAGAGCATACATTTCATCGCACTAGTTTCAGCTTGCAAATTAATCAAACATTTCAAATAACCTATATTTTTATTTTTATGTTATGGGAGGACACAACTGAAGGCCAAAGGTATCTCATACATGGTCCTTTCATAAATATTCCAACCTTGGCATTCTCATGAAAAAATATATGTGGCTCTAGAAAAGCTGTAGACTGTTGTATCTATTTTGCACTTCAAAGAATTTGTTCATGGTCATTATTGAGGTGATATTGATTCCCAGTTTTTGACCATTCAGGAGTGTATTAGGAAATTGGAGGAATAGAAATATATATGTCTCTGACCGTTAATCCCAAGGCTTTCAGGTCCCTTGCGACTGAATTGAAAAAGGATATGGCACGGGAGCTGGAAGTTGTTGTTTATCAGGTGAAACAGAAAACCTACCAATGAAGTGAAAAGATTGTTAAATGATTGTTTTCAACAGTAAAAAATCCTTAATACTTGTTGACAGTTTCAAAATTTTACTGTTTAGAAGGAAGTCATAGATTATTCATTTCATGTTTTCAAGAGTGACAATTTATGGATATATATTTTTGCAAACATGAAGCAAACACAGGTTAACATTCTAAATGTCAGCGATAGAGGAGATACCTTACAAATTGGATGGGCTGTATTGCTAGCTGACTCTAGTAATTATATGACAAACAATACTGCTAAGGTTAAATAACTAAAATCTTTCCTTTTCCAATTAAATGTTTGAGGAATGAGGACGACTGAATAGTACTCTATGATTATTCATGTCTATCAAAAAGTATAGTTATATGAATTAATTAAATATGTTGTTCTTTATCTTGTTTTTGCCAACCTTTTTCCATTTGTTCAACTGTTATTGATTTTCATCTCTGTAGAGAATCATCTCCCTTTTAAGTGGGCATCAGGTTCACCTTCGTGATGCCTTTGGAACTTACAAGTGGATACCCTGTAAGTATAAAAAATTCCAGAGCTTAAAATAGGTTTTCTAGTGTCGTATGCCATCACTGATCCATCTTGTCCCTTTGCTGTATATTATTTTAATGAAAGAGAATAGGTATCAGAATGTTTTTATTGAATAGATAGGGATATGACATCATGTGGGTTGTGTAAGTAACATAATTAGTTGCATGGTATGTACTATTCAACAAATTACATTAAAGTGTTTGCTTTAGTGGTCATAGACTAATTTTGAAGTGGTTTCTTCATAGGTCACTGGAAGGTAATAAGTTGAGAGGAAGGATTCCAGAAGTAATTGGTCTCATGCAGGCTCTAGCTGTTCTGTAAGCAAAGTGTTTGCTGGATTTTAACTCGTACTAAAATGTCTTCTAATCTGATTAAAAGTAACCTCAATCCTTAAAATATGCATGCAATCCCAGCTCAATAAAAATTTAAAACCCATAATGTTTTGGGATTTTGTTAGTATATTTCTTGTGCACAATCAATTCATATTCCTTCCTACATGATCAATGCTCTGCGATCCCAAGCGAAGATTTGATTATACAATTATGGTTTATGCTTTAGTGCATTGATACATTAGTAATATTTATTGTATGGATTTGAGTGATAATCATCTTATTGGAACAATTCCTCCCATCCTAGGCAATTTCACTTAGACTGGAAAGCTGTAAGTTACTTGCATGCTTAATTGCTTGAATTCTAACCTCTGGTCATTATATGTTGACCACAACTTACTTTCATTTTCAATTTTCAAGAAGCTGATTTTCTTGTTATTTGCTTTGTACTTCTCAGATATTTGCACAGTAATAATCTCACTAGATCTATTCCACCGGAATTAGGGAATATGACAAAGCTGAGCTACCTGTAAGAGCTTTAAACAACATCCTGTAGTTATGTATAGTATATGCAAGAAATAGAAATTGGATGTGAATTACAAGAAAAATCCCAATATGGATATGCAGGCAGCTGAATGACAATCAGCTTACAGGGCAGATTCCACCTGAGTTGGGGAAGTTGGAACAACTGTTTGAATTGTAAGTTTTTGTCTATACAGTTTTGAAGAAAGTAAAGACAAAAATGGTAGAAACATATTCAAACCTAGTAATATACTACAACATTAATCATAGATCTATTGTGGAATCTTTCTGCAAGTATTTTAACAACACTAGATTGTATTTTGTTTGGATAGAAATCTTGCCAGAAATCACCTTGAAGGTCCAATCCCAGAGAACATTAGTTACTGCGTTGCTCTTAATTACTTGTAAGTGATTTAATCTTCAGACCTAGTGGAAAATCTATGGAAAGTAATCTTGGCATTTTTCTAACAATATTGAGGTCATGTCTTCTTCTTGTCCTTTCTTTGTCCAGCAATGTGCATGGTAACCATTTGAATGGAACTATTCCTCTGGAATTCCGTAAACTTGACAGCTTAACTTATTTGTAAGTGTTTGTAGGTCACAGATAATACAATTAAACTATTTAACATAATGAATTATTGAATTGTATGCAGCATGTTCAGAGTGATTAACAAATTTTGTTGTGGGTTTTACAGAAATCTATCCTCCAACAAAATCAAGGGAGAAATTCCCATAGAGTTGGGATATATTATAAATCTAGACACACTGTGAGTTCTTTCTATTTTAATGTCTTGATTAAGCTTCCAAGGCTCCTGTTATAATTTCATCTAGAAACATAATTCGCTCTAACGGTAAAATGTACATTTTAATTGATCTGTGATTTGATGTGAATATTTAGGGACCTCTCTAAAAATGATATTTCTGGACCTATTCCAGGATCTGTTGGGGATTTGGAACATCTTTTAAAATTGTAAGCCATCTGTAGAATTCTTTTGAGAACAAATCAAGTTTTTGTGGGTGAGATAACTATTAACCCATCATGGTCTCTATTGGATTGTGAAGTCACGGAACTTGAGTGGCAATAAACTGAGTGGTTTTCTCCCAGTAGAATTTGGAAATATAAGAAGCATTGGGGATATGTAAGTACTTTCATGGTTTGTGTTGTTTGCAAAGAATTCTTGTTCTTTCCACATCTATATTTACTGTACCCATGGTAACTTCAACAAAAGTAGCATAGTGTGACATCTTTTCAATGCAGAGACCTTTCTACTAACCGATTATCGGGTACTATTCCTCAAGAACTTGGACAGCTACAAAATTTGGCCTCGCTGTAAGTTTCTTCGAATGACCTAAGATACAATTTATTTAATAGGTTCACAATTATTATGAAAATAACTCGATTATTCTGAAAATAATTCTGAAGATGGATGATATACAGGATTCTGAATAACAATAGTTTATCAGGGGAGGTGCCATATCAGTTGACCAACTGCTTCATCCTTACTACACTGTAAGAATTAGTTTAAATCACTCCTATTTGAAGTTCATTTCATTTTGAAGTTCCTAGGAAGTAATCTCCATATTTCAACTTCTACTGATTGACTGGAAATGGTTCATTTGTTTCACAGAAATCTCTCTTACAACAATTTGTCTAGGAATATTCCTGCCATAAAGAACTTTACAATATTTACCCTGGAAAGGTATAGATATATTCGAAACATTTTATCTCTGGATCAAATTTAGTATTTGTTCTAGATATTAGTGGGTTTGTGCATTTGATCTGATAGGATTGATTATTACCTCATCGTTTTAGGAAATCCAGGTCTCTATGGTGATTGGATTGGATCACTTTGTGGGATATATGCTAGGCAATAAAAAGGTAAAAACAAAATTAAATTTTACAAGTCAAATTACATAGATTAGTTCTGTTTTACGATCAAATTTCCTGGGAAATTATATTTATAAATGTATCATATTGATTTTGAAAATGAACAGCTTCTATCTCAACACCAGCTATTGTTTGCATCTCTTTGGGTTCAATTTTATTAGTGTCTATGATTATCATAGCTCTCTACCGTTCAAATCAGCCTAAACCATTCACCAAAGGGTCAGCAAGCAAAATGGATCAAGGTATTATTATGCCACATTTCTCATTTGTCTAGATTATATCATAGAAATAAAGTATTATCTCAAATCAATATCTATGCACTTCATTAAAAAATGCATTGATGTCTTGATCAGGTTCTCCAATGCTAGTAATATTGCACATGGATATGTCCCTTCACATGTATGATGACATAATGTGCATTACAGAAAATTTGAATGAGAAATATGTAATTTGTTATGGTGCTACTAGCACAGTTTATAAATGTGTTCTTAAGAACTGTAAGCCAATTGCTATTAAAAGACTATACACGCACTACCCACAAATCTTGCGGGAATTTGAGACAGAGTTAGAGACTGTTGGAAGTATCAAACATCGAAATCTTTCCAGTTTGCATGGGTACTCTCTTTCTCCACATGGCAATTTGTTGTTCTATGATTACATGGTAAATGGAAGTTTGTGGGAAATATTACATGGTAAGTGAAATGGATCGAAAAGCTATCAAGAATTTTACTTGTACAAGATACATATAGGCCTAGCATGAGATTCTACCAACCTTTCATATATGATTGATGTTTGGTAATCGATGAATTGGAGAATCTAAACAATGTTTCTTTGTATGTAGGATCTTCAAAGAAGATTAAGATAGACTGGAACACACTTCTAAGGATTGCTTTGGGAGATGCACAAGGTCTGGCATATCTCCATCATGACTGTAACCCACGTATTATTCACAGAGATGTAAAAAATTCCAACATTCTCTTAGATGACAATTTTGAAGCACATTTGTCAGACTTTGGCATTGCCAAGTGTATCCCCTCTGCAAAAACTCACACCTCTACCTATGTTATGGGTACCATTGGTTACATTGACCCTGAATATGCAAGGACATTGAGGCTTAACGAGAAGTCTGATGTGTACATCTATGGATTTATTCTTTTAGAGCTACTAACTGGGAGAAAAGCTGTGGATAACGACTCTAATTTGCTTCAGCTGGTAAGATGATAAGATTTATATTCTGTCAATTTTCTTCACTTGGATTTGTTCTCTTTATCTTGGGACACTGCATAGACCAAGAAAATACAGAAATAACCTTTAGTTTTATTGACATGGACATTTGAATGTAGATTCTATCAAAGGTAGACAACAATACAGTAATGGAAACTGTCGACCAAGAAGTAGCAGCAACCTGCACAGATCTTGGGGTTGTAAGAAAGATCTTTCAGCTTGCAGTGCTTTGCACAAAGAGACAGCCTTCTGACCGCCCCACCATGCACGAGGTTGCCAGAGTTTTGCAGTCATTAGTACCAGCTTCTAAACAATCTCCAAGTATCCGAGTAAACCAACCAGCACCCAGCAACAACTACAGGAGATACTTAGATGAATATGTGGAAGGCAATCATAGAGATGGTATAGGAAGCACAAGCAGCACTTCTAATGGGGATTTGTTTGTGAGATTAGGCAAGGTTATTTTATAGAACACTATTTGAATGTAATGAAGGCTCAAATGGAGCTCACAGGAAAAAATATCCAATTGTTCATTGTTCATTGTTTTTCCCCTCTCTTGAGAAACACCATCAATATAACCAAGAAGAGGCTTCTTATCATTAAACCAAGGCACATTGGAAATTCTATATTTCTTACATTATCATTCTTTACAATTTTCCTTGAAAGCCCCAATGACATTCAAACCAACCCTCATAGAATCCAATCATTATATAATAATCCTTGGATTCCAAGGATAACAATTATGTAGATCTTCTATATCTACTAATTTCCTAGGTTTGAAGATGTTAACTCCACTAAAAGTTAAGTGCAGGAAATATATTTTCATAATGAAGAATTTTTGACATGAAGTAAATTTTTTGGAACCAAGATGTTTGAGACAAATGTGAACAAAGTTCTCACTTCAGCTTCAGACCGTGAAAGTGCAAACAAAGATGTAGGCAACTAGGTTATCCACTAACTCCTCATCAGACAAGCCTTTTTCTAAACTATCAAACAGTTTCAAAATAGATTGGCGGGTTAACATGAATTCCTATGTGTTTTCCAATGATGTTCTTTTTCTTATTAATAGGTTATACTGGTTAGGCAATGATAGATACTAGACTACCTGTTCTCACTTACCCGCTAATAATTACCTTCACGGCGTTTTATTGCACCTTCCTTGGGGCAATTGCTAGTTTTATTGGATTTTGTAGGAGTGAGCTTAACTTATAAGTGGGCCATTGAGTATGAAGAGCCCGCTACTGAGGATTTGTCATTCCGTATGAAGACCCTGATGTTGAGGCTTTCAAGCTGTTAAGTGTGGTTTTGAAGCTGCTGACGTGGGATCTAAGTATGGTTTTGAAGCTGTTGATGTGGGATCTAAGTATGGTTTTGCAACCAAGTGCAAGTATCATGGTTTAGCCATTGTAATATTTTGAAAAGTGATGATTTTCCTGTAAAGTTATATGAAAATTAATATGTGTTTGTGAGAAAACTCATATTTATTGTAATACTTTTGACATTTCATATAATATAATTTGTGGTTTAAAACTTATATATATGGTTGTACTTTATATTATGTACCAATGTTGTAATTATTAACTAATTAATGTGACATTGCATGATTTACATGTGTATTAGATATTACTTAGAAGTGTTGTAATTAATTATAATGTGACATTGCATAATTCGCATGTGTATTAGATGAGAATAAATGTATGATTCTTTTTTAATTTAAACGTAATATCAAATTAAAAATTTATATTAATTAATAATGGACACCATTAAAACTACTAAAATATAATGACCATACATAAAGCGACTAAAAATGACTAAATTAGTGACCAGTAAATGAGATTAATGACCAAAATTCGCAAATAAAATGACCAATAATTGAGAGATATGTGGCCAAACAATGAGATATAAATGAACAGAAAAATGACCAAAATTCGCATATCAATGACGAAAAATCAGTTTTTGTGGCTAATTTATAGTCTTTTATTACGTGACCAAATTTGGTCATATTCTAGCTTGTCATGTGGTCATTAATTTGGTCACAAATGTGGTCATATATTTGGTCATTGATTCAAATATATGACCAAATTAATGACCAAATATATGACCAAATTAATGACCAACCGACAAGCTATAAATGACCAAAATAAAAATGACCAATTTTGGTCATGTAATAAAAGACCGTAAATTAGCCACCAGCGATCGCCAAACCAAAAGTGGTCATTGATATGCGGATTTTGGTCATTTTTTTGGTCACTAATCTCTCATTTTCCACTAGTGATTGGCTGTGTTTCACTATTGTGCCACTGTCGAGTTACTAAACAAACTCCATCCTTCTGACTTTATCAATCACCTTGGTTGCACTCCATGGGACTATAATCCCTCACCGACTGGTGAAACATGGCTTTGGCAGTTACACATTAATATATCTCGGGTGAAACTACACCTTTGTCGTAGGGTTTTTCGACTAGTCTTTCTCTTTCAAGCTGATATATTTCGGTGCTTTTTTTGTCTTATGGGTTTATTGAACCTCGGTCACGAGAGTGATGAAAAGTAGCCAAGAACATCCTCTATGGATTTCCCATGAAAGTGTGGTAATACTAATGGTGAGATGTTCTTCATGGGGGCTGTCCCAGTTGGTTTCCAAATGGGGAACATAAGTGTGGTGACAGTCTCCCCATGTTAGAGGTCACCATCATTATTATGGTTGTCCCATACTCCTTCTTCATAATCGTTAGGGTGACATTTGTTATTCATGTTTTCCTCTTCTTTCTCTTGTCTTCACTTCCTATAATTGTACAACTCATATTGAAGATGTAACGAATCCTCCTTTATAACCTCCTTCCCGTCGATATAGTAAACCACCTTTGGCTCACCTAATCCCATAGAACTATCTCTATGTTCATCAGTAAGGACACTAAATGGTGTTGTATCTCCTACTATTTTATCCACCATGGACACTGATGCTTCCAACATAGGCGTAACACGAATTCATCTAACAGATGATGGTCCTTGATTGTGAGCTCCAATAGAAGAATTAGACCTGGAAACTAAATCATCAATGAATTTCCTTCTTCCTAAGGCTGGACTACTTCCATGACCTTGACCTCCTATAAAGTTAGTATTTTGGGGAGTTCTAGGGGTTTTGGGAATATCACGTTGTACTCTCCTTGTATTCATGCAACCCAAAAATCATGTAAGCTTAAAAAATGCTAAAGAAAATGAATAAATGCAACTAATACTATGTCTATCAATTATCTTACCCATCAACGAGTCCAAAATGTTAGTCATCCTATATGCTGATCAATTAAAAATCACACCCATAATGCTCAATATGATACGTCAACCAGGGAAGTCTTTTTGTTTCAAGTATAATTAGCACAATCTATGCATAAACACTTAAGTAGTTGATTGAATGTGTTAACACTCTATTTTTAACAGTTGGTCTAAGGGCCCGAAAGGAGTTCAATGAGGGTCCCAGTCCCTCGAATTTCTTGTGAGCACCCTTCAACAAGGAAAATGGTAGGCACATTGTTAACATTGGGCAGGGTTCATAATCAAAGGCTACGATTGATCGAAGGTGGATTAGCGACTCCAACCCCTTTTGCGTGAGAAAACATAGACATTCGAGGCTTCCTCCCTAGACTGTGAAGTGTGTTAAAGATTGAAATATTTTGATGGTTGAGATGAGGTCTAGAGCAGGTCGATGGCCTCAATCAATTTCACAATCCATACTTGTGTGGGTAAAACCACAATCTCAAATCGCGAAAGAGCAGTAGAGGTCGTGAAGATCAACGACCTTGATGAGGAAGGAGAGAAATATACAGCTATGGTTCATTACGCAATGTAAACTATCACGAATGAATATCAAGGCTTCTTAATGCGAAAGATGGTGGGGCCCATTCGAATCAATGGATGCATGAAATATCGGTCTCTATCGACAGTTGAAAACGTGCCATGATCAAGAACTACCCACGGTGTTCAGAGCAGAAAATTTGGCGATAGGATGAATAGAACGTGGATGGTGGGAAAAAATATTCCTCTGATTGGACGGCTGAGAAGAATCCCAAGGTAAAAATTTTCCATCCAGTGTGGAGATGACAGTAGAGGAGACGTTCATGCGTGTAGTATGCCCCATTGTAGATTGGTTGATTCCTCTGATTCCATTCGAGATAAGCTTAAGATGGAAGTCTTGTCTAGTGGTGCTAATTTCCTCAGTTCACAAGTGTTGAGCATGGTTGACTTAGAAGGGAGCCATGAGAAAGATAGAGATTTGATTCATTGAGGTGACAAACCTAGCATTTACACGAAGCCAAGGGACACGACCAACTAGAATGGCCCGATGCCACCATCAATGTAATTGAAAGGGAAAGGGATGGTCAAATCCACAGCCCGTGGAACTAGCTTGGAAGCTACGTGGAAATGGTTTGGAATGTTAGCCATGCCAGATAATATGATTGAAAATTAGGAGGAAAGAACCCCGCCCTGGCATCACACATGCCACCATCGCAGCTATTCTAAGGGTACAACCCTTCCCAAGCCATTCCTGCTCACACTATATAACACCATGTTCCAAATATCTTTGAGACATGGGATTGTGTAGATGATAAGAGATATAGGGTTGAATTTCGAGAAGTGTTGAAGTCCTTCATAGACAACCATGGTTGTGTGGTTCAAGAAATTAGTTCGATAAGGAGTACTCTTGGTAGGAAAACATGAATCTGTGTTCTGGTTATCCACACCAAAAAATGGCCAAACACTGGGGCACATATGTTAAAAACCAATGTAGGTTCACCTACTTCTACACTACCCAATCTACGGGTGTGCAGTGCATGGGTTTTGGCATCTCAGCGACATCCCTCCGACACTCCCAACTGCAGTCACGGCCTTCAAAGTCCCAGCTCATAGTAGTGGCAGTACTGTCAAAGCGAATGCTCATTCTGGGAATAGGTGGGTACAGATCCTTCGACACCTCTCCTAGGATCTCCACTTGGATGCTTGGTCATGGGGGAGAAGAGGGTCAAATGCACGCCTAGCTGCGTGCCTCATAGAAGAATCCTCCTCATAGGAGGAAGAAAACAGTACAAGGATGATAAGATTCTTAAGTCACTTATCACCACCAAGCGTCTGGCCACCTTTTTTCCGACGTCCTCCTATAACAGTGTTACCGAACGGAGGATGAGGTCAGGAGAATGGTCAAGAAAAGGATTCGAGTTTCCTTGTCATCCTTTGAGTGACATATGCTGGCTAGACAAGGAGACCCAAAATAGGTCCCAAACAGCTTGTGTGGACAATTAACTGTCAGCATGCCACATGGGAATCGTTTTCATGAAGTAGGATGGTAGGAGGCTCTGCGCTGTCATCCAACATTATCACGTGCCACATTTCCATAATGTTTGTTTATATTTGTAAAATGTGGTGATAGTCCACTCCCTGTACTATTAACGCTTGATGGCGACTTGTAACATCTTTTCATTTGGTAGTCTCAGCAATAGGATTGTATAAAAATGCTCCTGATAGAGGGAGAAAAGGGAGTTAGTGAATTGGATTGGGAGACATTCCTAGGCTAAGGCTCCCCATTTGTAAAAATTGATACCTGTGTATGAATAAATTGCAGAGGAAGAGTTGTTTCTCATGGCATAGATTCATGTGTCATTGCTTTTCCCAATATGTATTTTCCTTTACGTGTAATGTGTTTCCTATTTTCACTCCAGTCTGTTGATTAATTTTCATGTCTACAACTTAGGGTATAGTAGTTAGGAATTCATACTTTTTATGCTCCTGTTGCTATTCCAAACATTTATCAATTGTTCTTCTAAATTTGCATGGAATTCATCTCACTAGTGCTCCACGCGATGGGATGTCCCTTCTTGTCCTCTAATCACCGTCTAAATATCTCCTGATTGGGAGATCAATGGCTATCTTGCATCTGCTTACAACCCCACACCTTTCTTTTCCTTTGTAATCATTCCCTACGTAGGTTTTCAACTCCATTGTCAATGCTCCCTTGCCCCCGATAATCCCACCATGCACCTTTCCTCAACATACTTTGTCCCATGCAGGATCCTAGCCCTATGATTATGCTGATTGAAAATCATATGAGGAGTAGACTCTGGTGACACACAATATTGAAAATCTTATGTGGAGTAGACTCTGGTGATGAACAAGAGATCCCTCTCTGACTGCGCAGGGGTGAAGGCGTAGTCTAAAGCGGTTATGTTGTTGCCTAGGAGTGGCCTCCCCTTGCTCGATCTTGGGGGCTCAAATCCCCGTGGCAACAAACCGTCGCCATTGCCGAGGATGAAATTGAATATCCTCCCTAGGAAAAATGACATGGTTTTAATTTGGTTATTGATGGTGAACAATGACCAGACATCAAGAAGGCTGGGCACTTTTCACTTGGTGACTCCACACTTGAAGGATTCAAACTTTAGCAACTCCGTTGGTGGTGTGACCCATAAATCAAATGTCCGAGGAAAGATGGCAGACTCTGCCTAGAAAATGGACCCCTTCTAAAGCTTAGAAATGCATGGTGGAAGGTCCAAATACTCAAGTCCACATCTCTTCCAAGATGCCTTATCCTATCTTGTAATTTTGCTCTTATCTTTTCATAGATTTATCAGAATAGCTTGCTATGGCCCAACTCATTCTAAACAGAGCCATGAATATATTCTTGTTTATCCTTCTTTACGAACTGAAAGCATTGCATCATCTTGTGCATTTGATTATGGCCTAGAGCTTTATCTGGGGGCACCCAATGTCAAAGGACACCCCTATGAAATTCATGAATCCTCAGACCATAGCTTGGCTATCATGCCTAACCTTGTCTCCCCCATTTCTCCAAGCCAATATAAACCACTGCAATTGCCTCCTATCCTCCATGATTTTCTGTGAAATATTATAAATAAATCCCCAAGTTCAACGGAGAATCTGAAGACTTGACTGCTGAGAAACATGTACAAGCCTTTGAGCATTTCTCTAACCTTTTTGAGATAAAACATGAATATGTTTGCATGCAGGATTTTGCTCTGTCCTTGCAAGGAGATGCCAAAGTATGGTTTAAATACTTGCATCCTAAGTCCATCAACACTTGGGAAGAGTTTTCTTGCACATTCTTGAGGTTTTTGGGTAGGAGAAGGCCATTGGAGAAAATACTTTCATATTTTTATTCGCTGAGGAGGGATGAGGATGAGCCCATATCTAGTTTTAACAGAATATTCACAAGCTTTTATTATAACATGCCTAAGGAAGTTCAACCTCTTGAGAACGCTGCTAAGATATATTATGCAACCACCTTTCCCCCTAACTTGTCCTTGCTTCTTTTGGAGAGAAAATCAACCACCCTGCAACATATGTTTACTGATTGTTTGGAGGTTGAGGAAAACCTTAAGAGGTCCAATAAATCGTCAAATCAGGACAGTGGTGGTGAAATAAAAGATACATTCAAATCGGTTGAGCCCTACAAGCATAATGGGAAAGTCTCTGGCCCGTCAAAGCTCCCTCCTGATGTACTAAAAGATGACCAACTCGAGGAAGGAGCAAGTACTCCTATAGGATTATTCTCTAAAGATGGAGACTTGCACCGTCCAGGGTTAGCTAGGGACAATTTTAAGGAGGAGTTTGGTATGCCTATGTATGATGAATATGAAGAAGAGTACCTGTGGAATGTACTTGACGAGCCAGCTGCTGAAACAAAGCCCTCTGATGAAAGGAATCAAGATGCAATGAAAAATCAGAAGGTCGAAGTAGGAAAAGATGAGGAGGGCACTAGAGGTGATAGCCTACCCTTGTGTTATGCCTCTTTTGAATTAATATGACACATTATTAAGGCCTCCAAGCAAAAGCAGAAAGAAACAGAGATGGTGTAGACCAGGGACATGTACATAAATGAAGACGGATGCAGCAACTTACAAATAAACACTTTTTCTAATACTTTTCCTTCAGAAACACCACCTCACACAGGAGGAATATGTCTACTCATTTCCATTGCAGAAGCTGAGGAGCTTCCTCTCGAAGCACATCAAGCCCTTGTTACAAAAATACCGAGAGGAAAAAGGGATGTTCCATTGATGAAATATTATATGGGCCCTCGTCTGCAATCTTCCAAATGACATCCGGACAACTCCCTAGAAGCAGGAAGCTCTGGAGGGCTTTCCCATGAGCGGATGATAGAACGTGATGGAGGTTTCCTTGATTTCTATGACCCCATGGACGAATACCTTAAGGGTCTAGGTGAACGCAATGATTGGTTGCATCTTTTCCTTGAAGATCAGTTTGTTTATCATTTCCTTCTCCCATTTTCTATTTCATTTCTATCCATCAAGCACCATAAAAGAACAAGAATATTAGGCAAGTTGCTTGATTGGCTTCATTGGATGTCTGATTTCACTTAATCAAACTTGTGTACAAAGTTAGGTAGAGTAGGTAGAAGAAAATAAGCTCGGCAGTTATCGAGCATTCCTTTTATTACTATTTTAGTTTTTTTTCATTTTTACCAACACGGGTTCATAGTCACCAGCATGATCAGCAAGAGTGTCACGAATTTGCTGAAGCAGTAACTTGGAGCAGAATGGAGAGGTCAAAGAAGGATCAAAGGCATCCCAATGGTTTTGGCACTTGGTCTATGGGGGTTCTTTGCTACCTCATTGGGAGCATAACATCCCTCTGGGAGCCAGTTGTTAACACTCCATTTTTAACAGTTGATCTAAGGGCTTGAATTCGATGAGGGTCCCAGTCCCTCAAATTTCTTGTGAGCACCCTTCAATGAGGAAAATAGCAGGTGCTCTATTAACATTGGCTAGGGTCCATAATCAAATGCTGTGATTTATCAAAGGTGGAGCAGTGACTCCAAACCCTTTTTTGAGGGGAAAACATGCATGATCGAGGCTTCCTCCCTATAATGCGAAGTGTGTTAAATATTGGAAGCTTTTGATGACTGAGATAAGGTCTGGAGCAGATATATAGCCTCAATCAATTTCACGATCCATACTTGTGAGGGTAAAACCATAATCTCAAATCGCAAAAGAGTGGTAGAGGTCGCGAATATCAACAGCCGTGATGAGGATGGAGAGAAATATATGGCTATGGTTCATTTAACAATGTGAACTAGCACAGATGAATATCAAGGCTTCTCAATGTGAAATATGGTGGGGCACACTCGAATCAATGGCTGCATGAAAGATCGGTCTTGATTGATGGTCAAAAATGTGCCACGATCAAGAACTGTCCACGGTGTTGAGAGGAGAAAAGTTGGCGGCAGGATGAATGGAATGTGGACGGTTGGCATGAAATATTCCTCTGATCAGATGGATGAGAAGACTCGCAGGGTATAGGTTTTCCATCCAGTGTGGAAATGACAGTGGAGGAGACGTTCAAACATGTAGTCTGCCCCATTGCAGATTGGTCGATTCCTCCGACGCCATTCGGGATAAGCCTAAGATGGAAGTCTTGTCTAGCAGCGCTAATTTCCTTGGTTTGAAAGTGTGGCACGTGGTTCACTTAGAAGGGAGCCATGAGAAAGATAGAGGTTTGATTCATTGAGGCAACAGACCTGGCATTTACATGAAGCCGAGGGACGCGACCAACTAGAACAGACTGATGCCACCATCAAGGTAATTGAAAGGGTAAGGGATGGTCAAATCCATAGCGCTTCAAACCAGCCTGGTGGCCATGTGGAAATGGTTTGGAATCTTAGACATGCTAGATAATATGATTAAAAATCAGGAGGAAAGATCCCTACCCTAGCATCACACATGCCTCCATTGCAACTATTCTAAGGGTACAGCCCTTCTTGAGCGGTCCCTGCTCACACTATATAACACCATCTTCCAAAGAGCTTTGAGACATGGGACTGTGTAGATTATAAGAGATATAAGGTTGAATTCCGAGAAGTGTCGAAGTCCTTCATAGACAACCATGGCTATGTGGTTCGAGAAGTTAGTTCAACAAGGAGTACGCTTGGTAGGAAAACATGAATCTGTGTTCTGTTTTTCCGCACCAGAAAATCGCCAACCACCAGGGAACAGATGTTAAACACTAATGGAGGTTCACCCATTTCTACACTACCCAGTCTCTGAATGTGCGGTGCATGGGTTTTGACATCTCAGCGACATCCCTCTGACACTCCCAGCTACAGTCATGACCTCTGAAGTCCCAGCTCGCAATCATTAAATGAAATTTCAACTCAAAATGGACCTTTTAACTTTTATTCAAATTCCATGTCATCATGTGTTAGCCAATGAAATTGATTTAAATTTGAAATACCGTATAGGTCTTAAACACCTTTTTAATATAAATTTGGGGATAGGTATCATAAAAAAAACTACTTTTTTGTTTGTATTTTTGACATATCTCCACATGTTTTTACTCAAATTTCGATCGGGAGAGCTCGTTGGATGTGGAATTAAATTCTGAATCCAACGAGTACCCACTTGTCATACTTTTGACGAACCCTGCTACCCCAAAAATAAGAAATACCTGAAAAAATGGAATGATGATGTCATTATTCCATTTTTTCAGGTATTTCTTGTTTTTGGGGTAGCGGGGTCCATCAAAAGTATGTCGAATGGGAACTCGTTGGATATGGAATTTAATTCCGCATCCAACGAGCTCTCCCGATCGAAATTTCAGTAAAAACACGGTGAGATATGTCAAAAATACAAACAAAAAAGTAGTTTTTTTCTTTTCTTCCTCCAAAATTAATAAATATTATTTTATTATTTTAACTATTATTTTATTAGTTCATTTTAGGAGGCCCATTTTGAGTTGAAATTTCCTCTAATGAGTGGCAGTACTGTCGAAGCGAATGCTCGTTCTAGGACTAGGTGGGTTCGGAGCCTTCGACACCGCTCCTAGGATCTCCACTTGGCTGCTTGGTCGTGGGCGAGGAGAGGGTTATAAGCACACCTGGATGCATGGCTCACAAAAGAATCCTCCTCATAGGAGGAATAAAATGGTACAAGGATGATAAGCTTCTTAAGTCGCGTATCATCACCAAGCATCTAGCCACCTTTTTTCTGGGGTCCGTCTATAATAGTGTTACCGAATGGAGGACGAGGTCGGGAGAATGGTTGGGAAAAGGATTCGGGTCTTCTTGTCAGCATTTGAGTGACATACACCGGCTGGAAAAGGAGACCCAAAATAATTCCTGAACAGCCTGTGTGGACAATTGATCGTCAGCATGCCACATGGGAATTGTTTTCACGAAGCAAGATGGTAGGAGGCTCTGCATTTTCATCCTGCATTATCACGCACCGCATCTCCATAATGTTTGTTTATATTTGTAAAATGTGGCGATAGTCCACTCCCTGTACTGTTAATTCCTGATGGAGACTTGTAACAACCTTTAATTTGGTAGTCTCAGGAGTAGGATTGTATAAAAACACTCCCGATAGAGGGTGAAAAAGGAGTTAGTGAATTGGATTGGTAGACATTCCTAGGATGAGGCTCCCCATTTGTAAAAATTGATACCTGTGTATGAATAAATTGCAGAGGAAGAACTGTTTATCATGGTAGATATTCATGTGTCGTTGCGTTTCCCAATATGTATTTTCCTTTACGTGTAATGTGTTTCCTGTTTTCACTCCAGTCTTTTGATTGCTTTTCATGTCTGCAACTTAGGATATAGTATTTAGGAAGTCATACTTGTTATGCTCCTATTGTTATTCGAGACATTTATCAATTGTTCTTCTAAATTTGGGTGGAATTCATCTTGTTGGTGCTCCATGTGATGGGATGTCCCTTCTTGTCCTCTAATCGCCTGCTAAATATCTCCTGATTGGGATATTAGCAGCTATCTTGCCTCTGCTTGCAACCCCACGCCTACGCAAGTTTTTGACTCCATTTCCAATGGTCCCTTGCCCTCAATAATCCCAGCATGCACCTTTCCTCCACATACTTTGTCCCATTTAGGATCCTATCCCCCTAATTATGATGAATGAAATTCCTATGCAGAGTACACTCTGGTGACACACGAGATTGAAAATCTTGTGCAGATTAGACTCCGGTGACAAATGAGAGATCCCTCTCTGACTGCATAGGGTTGGAGGCATAGTCTAAGGAGGTTCTATTGTTTCTTGGGAGCGGCCTCCCCTCGCTCGACCTTGGGGGCTCAAATCCCAGTGCCAACAGAATGAATGAAAGCTTAATTGTCCTACCTATATTCTCATGGATAAAACTAATCTAGTTTATCCATCTAAGAATTCATAGATTAATTTACCCTCCTACAATAATTACTCTAACAATTACTGATCTAAAAATAATTAAGCTAGATGTACTCTTGTAGAAAGTAAACTATAAAAGTATCAAACTACTAGGATACATCTAAGCTCTATTTAAATCATCTAGGATGCAATTTATGAATAACAGTAAAGAATCACACCACTTGCAATAATTATCTGAATAGTTCAATAAATTTCGAGAAAGACAAGTAACATAAATGAAATTAAGTCAAATTTGACTGTAACAACTATTTTACACACCTTGCATAAAGGGAAACTATCCTACACAGTCAATTGTCACACCACACAGTTGTAGCTAATCAGAATGCAATCATTAACTATCAAAGGAAACACAATTATCAATCATCACTTTTGTAGCTAACTGTAAAGTGAATCTACTGTAATTCCACACCACGGAACATAAATAAACTAAGCATCTAAGTAACTTGGCAATCTCTGTGGGAAGGAGGGCCCATCCTTCAAATAGAGACATCGTGAACTAACATGAATTAAAACACGAGGGGATGAAGAACTCTACTCTTTGTATTAAAATTAATAATTCACAGTGAAGAACTCTATCACAACTTACATATTCTAATGTCAATTAACCAACCCCAAGCTGAGATCGCCTCCCAATATTTATACATGAATAGAGTAATCCCCATACACTAATATAAGGCAACCATGAAGATCTATGATCTTCAGGATTCCTTGTTACAACAAGTTGTTACATTCATGAATGAAATTGAATGGAGATATGGAATATAGGGAGTACTGTCACTCTTCCCATTAATGGATCAATGAAATAAATTTGATGGGGGATGCATTGTCTGTTGCTATGATGATCTGAGTAGTGGCGCACTGTTGCAGAAGAATTCTATTGTAGCTACCATATGGAGAGATGATCACACTGTTTTCATTCAGCGTATAGAACTGGATCTGAGGAGTAACAATTGTTACCAAATATCCTTTTCTTCTCTAGACTAAATGGGCTGCCACACCTTGTCCTACTTCATTTCCATACACCAGATAGATTTTTTTTTTCAAACTGAGATTAAATCCTTACATGTATGATTTATTATTGTCTTATTCTATTAATTCCTAATATTTTTATGGTTAGAACTCTATGTTTTGAATAGCGCTGATATATATTGATAACAATTAAATTATCTTATCTTAAAAAATAAAGTCAAAATGATTTCATAAACTCACCGTAAGATATCCTTCACCATAGAATAAATTGGATAAGGAAATATTCATCTTGGAAAAAAAATGATAACAAAACAATCAAGAGTAATTCCATCATAAAAGTGATTCTCTAAAATATCTTTACTATAAAACAAATATTAAAAAATGTTTTCCCATCTGTTATTGTTGATTTGACCACACTTGGTCGATCACACATTTATGGCCTTCCATGTCCCTATGTAGACTCTTTGGACTCCATGGACTTATATTATACTTTCATGTTCCAAGATCATCCCTAAAAATCACCTATTTATACCTATACACGACTGTTAACTCCATACTAGCATGTATACACAGATTTTGACCTCAAATTTGCATATATCGGCATTTGTGCATAAAGACAAATATTTTTGGAGTTTTCCTCATATGATTCTAAATATATTGTCTCTTGTCCTTACATATTCCTTGAGAACGCTTGGATTCGACCGTCCATTACCTCTCTCGAGTGCTATATATTGAGCCTCTTGGATACATTGAAGGAAGGTAAAATTGAAGAGTAAGGAAACTACAGTCCATTGTTTCCTCAATTTTGCTTATACTTGAGTCTGCATCCCTTTGTACCTTCGGAGAATATACTGCTCTTCCAAATATTTCCTTTTCTTTGTGATATTTGTATTGAGATATGAAGGGTTGAAGTGGTGGAGGCCCAGGTGGAGGACTCATTTTCTTCGGTTCACATAGGTCTCGACAGAGTTTGTCACTATTGTATCTCTTTTTTATTAAGAGAAATATTTGTTCATGTCCAATACATGTGCATTTGAATATGAATATTGAATACATTGATGTATTTACTTGCTTATACATGATTGATTATATATTCTAGCGTATCTCTAACATATTTATTAATATAATGCTTGCTTTGTTTCTTGTTGTTGAGAGCAAATTGTAAGTGCAATTGCATTGGAAAATCTACACGGGGATGTACTTCAATTGTCCAGAATAAGGTATGATTCTATATCCCTTAGTGTTAGATTTGATTATTGCTCTTGCATATTGGAAAGGATTGATTTTTGGTGTCATATTGTTTGTTATGGTAACCGTAAGCCATAGGAATTTTTTCTCCGTAACATAATTGACGACTCCCCTAGGGAGGTTCTGAGGTGTTTTTATTTGGGGATTGGGTATACAACATGCTTGAATTGCTCTTTCTTTCTCTATTTATATTTCGGGTCTCAAGGTATGTTCACCCAGTAGTGTCCTGTAGGAGTAATTTGACCTTGGATTATCATTTTTCCCTCTTTTTCTTCATGTATGTGAGTATTTTCCTCACAGTCGCATATACATGTGGTTTTCTCTTGAATTCCTCTATATGTAAGTAGGTTTACTACAAACAGTCATGTATGGTTTTTTTTTAGATTTATTTGGAGGGTTGAGTGTTGGTGGGTGAGTTTTGATGATTGCTGATTCTTCCTGGGTGTTGTTGGTGTCTCTATACAACCTTTGTTTCTTACTAGAAACCCTTTTTCATTTGTTTTTAATTAGATTTTGTTCTTTCCATTCATTTCTTTCTTTTCTGTTTTGGGATTAGTGCATTAGGTCTCTTTTATCTTGGTTCCTTTCTTGGATGTTTTCTCTGATTGGATGCAGGGTCTGATAGCTGTAGGGTCTATTATTTCTTTTATATCTCATTTATTTCAAAAAATACAAAAGTATTTTTCTTTTGCATACTTATGCATTCTTTTATTTTTTCACTTGCATGGTACTTGCATTAGGTTTTCTTATTGAAATTATAGTCAATTTTTCATTTAAGAATGGTTTCATTTTCATTTGAAGGAAAAAAATTGCATCTCATCTAGTGGCATACCCTATTTTTCATTCAAGAAAGCTGCAGTTGGAATTGCTTGTTAGGTGTGCATATTTATTTCAATTCCAATTCATAATATCATTAGTTGCATGATTATTTCCCTTTAAGTAATCACAATGATTAAAATCAACACTTAATTAAAATGAAGCACACATTTTTCTTTTATAGGGTTCACCAACAAGATTATGATTTAGCATCTTGGAGTAGTTCATTGTGAGTCGATTCTCCAAAACTACTAAACAAAACAAGTAGGTCCCTATCGAAGTGAGAGACATAAATTCTTAGTATAATTAGTATTTC
The DNA here is from genome assembly GCA_001517045.1 of Pseudotsuga menziesii. NCBI lineage: Eukaryota > Viridiplantae > Streptophyta > Pinopsida > Pinales > Pinaceae > Pseudotsuga > Pseudotsuga menziesii. The sequence goes on from LPNX010819188.1 coordinate 258,061, forward strand.
TCGGGAAGATTCTCTTACATAGGAGTCAAGAATGAGGAAACATGCATGATTGTGATTGGGTTAGCCCTTGGTTAGTTTTTGTGAGTGTCAGAGATATTTCCAGGATCGTATTTGTATCTGGGGGTCTTTGATGTACTGGTTGGCACTTTCTATATTTGGGATTTTCTACCCTACCCATACGGTCAATCCTGCCTACGACTATCCTCCTGAGAATTGTTTATATTGGGGTGACTTTAGTTGCATTACCTAGGCATCACAAGGGGTTCTTGCAAAGGTTATTCTATAGGTGTCATGGCAAGGTAGGGGTTGGACAACATAGCCACTTTATGGGTTGAATTTGAGGGACACTACCATTTTTTATGAAACTCCTCTTATAGAGTATGGGAGTCTCAAGCTTCTCCTAGGAAAGACATACCCACTGGGTTCGGGAGCTCACATATCCTCTCCACAATTTGCTTGTATTTTGTTTGTAGATTTTCTTAGGAGTGTGCTCTATGTTCACTATTTCTTAGGGTTGCGTAGTTAGATTGAGTGTTTTTCTTTTGTTGAGTCATTGTAAATTCGTATGCGGAACCCTATCATTTGTAGTTTAGCAGGGCTTCCGCCTTCTATGTCTCCTCCTCCTTTAGGAGAGGGAACCAAATAGTTTGGGTGGACTAATACTCACTTTGATTCACACACAAATTTCAGCATGAGTCACCAAGGGTCTAATATCCCTGAGCGTCTCTTATCTCCACTTTTCATGTGGGAGGTTAAACCTTCGAGCACGTATGGGACTTCGGTAGGGTCCACTGACCATGTGGTCGGTGAATCAGATGAATATTTATCACAATTTCAAGACTACATAAATGCATACCACCAATATTGGTCACATAATCCGAGCGATGAGACTCACCATGCACCCAATAGCACTAGCACAATTAGGTATGGCATGCCATACCTTCTCAAGACCGATCCAAAACCTGATGTTTGATTGGGTGTTGACCCCAGTACTACGCCTGGGGGCACTTCCATTCCTTTCCAAGCAAAGAGGTTTAGTATTAGTATTCATATTGCACCTTCCATCCCTACAGTGGGAGGACCTTCACACACGCATCCTAGGCCTAGCATTGTCATTACCATTTGGGGAACTCATCCTAGACATGTTAATATTGGGGGCACAAGTTACATCCCTTCCCATGTTCCATCGTCTTCACCATCATTTCCTTCAAATGCATTTTTTACGACACATCCTCCTCCTAAATCAAATGGTCCTTCGGGTAGGAGTTCTACCATTAGCCATGCTCATCTTGTGTCTTCTCACAACGTAGTGTGACAAGGATATGTTCCTCTTTATGTGCTAGCAAGGTATGTACCATCTTATGGACAGTATTATGGACCATATTATGGAGCATCTTATGGATAAAATTATACACCTTATGGGTCTGGGTATAAACCCACTTAATAGTACCCTAACTATGGATTCGTAGCACCCCATCCTCAAGGTACTCTAAACTATAATATGCGGCCCTATATGGGTCAAATGGGAGGAGGATACTATCTCACTGGACAAGGGCATGGTGTTTATAACAATCAAACCTATGTGAACCATTTTTATCAAGGAGCATGGAATCAAATGGCTAAAACTAGGATCACATGGGTGAATACACGGACCTGGGTAACACTTTTTGGCAAGCGCATTTCGGCAAAAATAGAAAAATGCACCTCGGTCGAGGGCTTGTTAAGCCCTCGACCGAGGTCTTAATATCTCGACCGAGGGCTTGTTAAGCCCTCGATCGAGGTATTTAAATACCTCGACCGAGGTATTGAGGGCTTTACAAACCCTCGGTCGAGGTATTTAAATACCTCGACCGAGGTATTTAGATATCTCGGTCGAGGTTCATACCTCGGTCGAGGGCTTAAAAAAACAGACTTAGCCCTCATTCAAACAAATGGAAAATTTGCTGTGCCTTGCAGAGGTGTAAACCCTGCCATTCCTAGCACATAACTGAGCGGAGTTGATATCGATAGATTCACCAACAAATCTTCTATCAATTGACGTATCATACATGCATTTTGGCATTCATATGATATTTATTTTTTAATTACTTCTAAAACTTATACTTAGAAAACCACACTGTAACTTTGAAGCAGCTCAAAGAAAAATCCGCAG
>LPNX010819188.1:260551-305746 GCA_001517045.1 Pseudotsuga menziesii
TCCTTGCAACGATTGTTGGGGCACACACCCTAACGGTCCTTAAGGTGGGTAACTCCGCGGGCTTGAAGGAGTTTGTAAGCAGAGTTACGGCTCAAATTATTCTTAGGGGTGTCGGGGTTGAGTCAAAGCCCTCTTTTTGTAATTAACCCATGGTTTAAGTCCAGGGTTTAGGGTTTCAGGTGCCCATGGTTTAAGTCCATGGTTTTGTAAGAGTGCATTGTATAAATAGGAACTCTTGTAAATAAGTGAGGCTAGGATTTTATGTATAAGGAATTGCTGCGAAGCTAAGGCTATTTTTGTAAGAAAAGGTTAAGTCCCAACTATGTGCGTGGACGACCTCTGCAGCTGTGTGCACAGAGGGTTTTTGTAAGAGATTAGAAGATCTGCAGCTGTGTGTGCAGAGGCCTGCTGCTGTGTGCGCGGCTTTAAGGACTTGAAGGGATCTGCAGTTGAGTGCGCAGATTAGAACTGTGATTTTGTAAAGAGTTGAATAAAACACAGTTCTGTGGACGTAGCCCCTACACTGGGGGTGAACCATGTTATATCTCGTGTTGTGGTTCTTGTGTTATTTTTGTTATGTTCTTTATGCATTGATAAATATATATATCTTATAAGTAAGATCACTTCTAACAAATAGCTTCGCTGTAAATTCCCAGTAAAGGGTTAAGCAAGTCACTGCTTGTTTATTTATCTGCGAAGTTATATAGATGAATATCGGAGCTCTGTGTTAATTGATTATAAGTTATTAAAGGCTAAAGGTACAGTAATATCCCTCTTCTGCTTGCAGAAACCTGATTCTATGGAACCCCATAGCTGTTTCGGGTGAGACTGCAACCTCCGCGCAGGTTTTTGCCGAAAGGGCCAACACTGTGGGTCTTTTGTTGGTGCGAAGTAAAAGGTGTAAAAACCAGGTCTGCCCTATTGCCCAAAAAATTGGTTCCGTTGCCGGTTGAACTCAGTATCTTCTCAAGAGGGGTTTACGTCGTACCTCGAGGGCTATGTTCTGGAGGCCCTCTATGAAGGAAATCGGTGATTGGCTTGATGAGACTTATCTGAAATTCGCTAAGCAAGAGAACAAAAATCTGCGTCGTAGTGCAAGCGACTTTTTACAAAGGTATGTTTTTTGTGATGCTTATGAAATTTTCTTTGGTAGTATCCACATAGAGTTGCACCAGTGGTTATCCAGGTTGGCCGAGAGAAGGATGAACTTCTGCAAAGGGTAGTTTCCTGCTTGGACCCCTGCAAGAGTTAATATATTGAAAAGGGTGAACAACGAGATATCCCGCGTGGTTGATTTCTGGACCACGCGGACCCTTGAGGCCTTCGTGATGGAGTTCGTCATCGACACGAGCACTTCCTTTAGTGAAGCTAAGCAACAGTTCTTCTGAGGACCAATGGGTAAGCTTTTGAATTAATTTAGTTTGAGAATTAAAATGCTATTGGCTGAAAAAGGAATATTGCTAATTGAATCAGACTGTTAGATTTTGTATTACTAACATATGTTTGCAAGTGACAACACCTTCGCCAAGCAAAGTGGTTTGCTGCGAAGTGGAAAAAGGTCCAAGAGATATTTTGGATTCTATTCCTTAGGTCAAGATACCACGCCTTCCCCTGTAAATCCTGAACAGTTAGACCCTGAAGAAAACCCTTCGGTTGGAAACCCTCTGGTAACCCTACAGCGTAGCCCTGTTATCCCTGAAAATCTGTCGCAGTATGAAAGTCACCCTAGCCCGAGCATTCCTGTCGCAGGTTGGTCTACCCCAGTAAATTCCCCCCCACCTACTTCCTATGCCCCTCCGAACTTCCCTAGCTCTACCATGGCCCACTTGACTGGTGATATTAAGCTCCCGGTTTTCAAAGGAACTGGATCAGAGGATCCAGGACAGTTCTGGTTTTTATGTGAAGCAGTGTGGAATGCTAAGAACATTACTGATCCAGCTGTAAGAAGCGCGCAACTCATTACTTCTTTCAGGGACCGATATTTGACCTGGTTCATGAAATTCTCCAGTACTCAAAGTCATGCTTTAGATGATATTAAAGTAGCAATAATCAAAGAGTTTAAGAAGCCCAAATCAGAGTCGCAGTGTATCACTGAATTGAAAGAGATTCAGCAGCGGCGCGGCGAATTAGTGTGGGACTTTGATCAGAGGTTCAAAGTTCTACTAGACCAAGTCAGTTTCACCATTGGACCTACGCAGCATAAGGAATGGTTTATTGTAGCCTTGTTACCAATATCAGAACTCCACTCATGCAACAGAAGGTTGCTGACCAGCAAGAGGCTTTGGAAATCGCGATGAAGCTTGAGACCGCCCCTGTTGGAGATAATTCTGGTATTTCTCAAATCCAAGCACAGTTGGCAGCTATGGCCCTGGAGCTCTACGACATGAAGAAAGGAAACCCCAGTCGTGAAGAGGTTTGGTGTATGCAATGTTGGACAGGAGGTCACGACAAGGAACGGTGTCCTATGGTAAGAAATTACCTGAATACTGGTGCACCAAACCCATTTCAACCACCAGTTCTATATTGTGAGCTCTGCAGAACGACAGGTCAACATCGACCTGAAGACTGCTATTTGCTCCAGAGGTATGGGAAAGTACCTAAGAAACCTTATTGTAAATTCTGTAAGTGTATAGGACATAATGAAGATGAGTTTCGCAGTTATGAACTCATGAAAGAACGCACCTACGATGCCTACCGGGTACACAATGAGGGACAGAATAATGATGGCTACGGTTACCACGGTGGTGCGTCCAGTAGAGGTTCTTTTGGAGGTAGTGGTCGTGGTGATATGGTAGGAAGAGGCTGAGGCTAGGTTGTGTGTTACAACTGTAACCAAGCCGGGCATCTAGCTAGAGACTGCTGGAACCCAACCACGACATCTCGGTATTGTCGCGCAGTAGATCATGTGATCGAGAAGTGCCCGCAGCTGATAGCTAAGATCCAGGAAAGAAGCAGTGGCCCGAATCAGAATATTCAGATGATTTCCATTGAGCAACGACCTGCCCCAGCCATTAATGTTGTCATGCGAAGTGGAGCTACGACGCACATACAGAATACAGAGAAACAGCCTGCCGAGGCTTGGGTTCGTAAGGCCCCAGAGAAAATCCTAGCCTTTGATATCAAATGAGAAAAAGAGACATTCATCGAAGCCAAGAGAAATTTCGCTGACCCTAGTATACTAGTAGCACCTGCACAATCACATCAGCCACAGTTGCAGCCGGAAGAAGCTTCGGCAGATAAAGTAAGTACACTATCCTCCTTTTTACAGAGTTGCCTGAAACTCTTAAGAAATCAGAAATCTTTAAGTGAGTTGTAGAAATTTATCACTTCCTATGAACCTCAGCAAAGCTCTGGTCAGGAAAAAATTGTTAATAGAGTCAGAAGAACTAGTAGGGAAATGAGATTGAATGCTCAGATAGGAGAGTATGATATGACTGATGTCATTCTGGACCTGGGATCAGAAGTCAATGTCCTAACCAAGAAAACCTGGGAACAAATGGGAAAACATGCCCTTGCTTGGTCCCCTATACAGTTGAAGTTATCAAATTAGCAGAGGATTGTGGCCCTAGGGAGATTCCCTAGTGTCCCGGTAGATCTTGATGGGGTCAATACTTTAGCAGAATTTGAAGTTATTGAGATCATTAATGACAACAATCCCTATCCATCCCTGTTAGGCATTGAATGGGCAATGGAAAATGCTGCAGTCATTAACCTTAAGAAGAGACAGATGACCTTCGAAGGGACATATTTGAGAGTCATAGTACCACTGGACCCCTCGCAAGGAAAAAGGTACACATAACCCCTCAGAGACGAAGATCAGGATGATCTGGAGCACATCTATAACATCACAGCTAAGGAAGAAGATTATGTTGATCCTACTGATGAAGGTATCACGGATTGGCAGTGTGACAACTCATGTATGAGGGACTCAGATGATGAGTTAGAGAATTGGCAGAACAAAATGTATGAGCTACACGGACATAGATGCGCCCGAATTACCAAATCTCTCAGATGGCTTGGCACACAGGTAAGTGTCCTACCTATTTATGATGGCTTGTCAAACCCAGAATAGTTTCTTGCACAATTCTCCATGCAAATACCAGACTCACAGAAAATGGAGATTTTGGATTCAGTATTTAGAGCCACAACAACCAGATGGTGGAACGGACACAAAAAGAACATTCCTAGTTGGGAAGCCTGTCAGAAGCTCCTTTGCCTGAGATTTATGGACTAGCCCCAGGTTGTGCGAGGCAGGTTTGATGGAATGTCTAGCTCCCAGGAACATTTGGCATAGTTCTACGAAGCATGGAATCATGTACCTTAGGAGGAATGGGTACATAGATTCGTGCATACTCTGGAACCGATAGCAAGGAACTGGTACGCAGAGGCTGAGCTTCATCGGGATACTGTAAGTTGGGATTGTCTTGTTGATAGTTTTGTGCTTACCTTTTCCACTAATGAAGTTTGCCCAGCTTTATATGCAGCTATCAGGTTGATCCATACGAAGGTATTTGATGACCAAGAAGTAGTAGAGTACCAACCTGATTGGAAAATACAAGAAGCTCATGCAGTGGAATGTTATAACCTCGCAATTGGCGAGGATGATGACCCGTGCAACGTTGCTATCCCTGAGTCAGAAAGATACTGTGAAGTTCATGGACCAGCTGTCGAAGCACCTGAAGTGACTCAGCCCCTGAAGACGTGGACCATCAACATTGGATCAGAAGAAAAGCCTAAGTATGCTACCATTGGAGATTATTGGGATGAAGAGATGGTAAGCAAAGTGACCCAACTTCTCCATGACTATCAGGACCTATTTCCGATGAAGTTCTCCGAGATGAAAGGTATCCTTGGATACATCGGTGTGATAAAGATTCCGTTGAAACCTGATGCAAAGCCTGTGAAGCAGCGCCCGTATAGGTTGAACCTTAAGTATAAGGAAAAAGTTAGGGTGGAGCTGGATAAGATGCTTGCTGCAAGAATCATTGAGCCTGTTGAAGAATCCGAGTGGGTCAGTCCTATGGTGGTGCAAGAGAAGAAGACTAAAGGTGAAATCTGAATCTATGTTGATCTGAGGAAGCTCAATGATGCTTGCCTACATGATCCTTTCCCCACTCCCTTTACATATGAAGTGCTAGACAATGTCGGGGGTCAAGAAGTGTACTCTTTTACTGATGGATTTTCAGGTTACCATCAAATTAGAATTGCTCCAGAGGATCGACATAAGACAACCTTTGCTATAGAAATGGGATCCTTTCAGTACACCGTTATGCCCTTTGGTTTGAAGAATGCCCCTACTATGTTTTCAAGAGTAGTTATCTCTGCATTTAAGGAATTTATACATAAATTCCTAGAAGTTTATTTTGATGATTGGACCATCTTTGGGCTAGCAAAAGACCATATAAATAGTCTAAGATTGATGTTGGATAAGTTCAGATAGCACCAGATTTCCTTGAACTTGAAAAAGTGTATATTTTGTGCACCTTTTGCAATTCTGCTTGGCCACATTGTATGTAAGCAAGGATTGATGATGGATCCTACAAAGATAGCTATTATTGTTAACTTGCCAACTCCGAAGTCCGTTAAACAGCTTCGCACTATGCTTGGTCACACTGGATATTACAGGAAATTCATCAAAGGCTATGCCCAGATCACTGCTCCGATGGAAAAACAGTTGAAGAAAGATATTAAGTTCAAGTGGACACCTGAGTGCCAAGCAAGCTTGGATATTTTGAAGGAAAAGATGGTCACTGCCCCTATCTTAGTATTCCCTGACTGGAATAAGGAGTTTCATGTACATGTCGATGCATCCTCCATTGCTCTGGGTATTGTACTAGCTCAATTAGGTGCAAGTAATATCGATCACCCTATTTCTTTTGTAAGCAGAAAATTGTCCATAGCAGAGAAAAATTATACTATGACAGAGCGTGAAGGTCTCGCTATGGTGTATGCACTACAGAAGTTTCGACATTACCTGTTAGGATCTCATTTTAAGATGTTCACTGACCATTCTGCTTTGAAGTATTTGGTTAACAAGCCTGTGCTAGGTGGATGGATATGCAGATGGTTGATTTTGTTTCAGGAATATGATTTTGAGATCATAGTTAAGCCTAGAATACTTAACCTAGGACTCGACCACTTGTCGAGGCTCGAGTCAGGTGAAGAACCTACCAGTTTGGATGAAGGTCTTCCTGACGCCCAGTTGTTTTCTATTCAGATGGTCGATGAATATTTTCAGGACATTGTTCAGTACTTGTCTACAGGTTTCCCACCCGCCGAGATGACCACACAGCAGAAGAAGCAGCTGGTGGTTCGCGCCGCCGAATTTACCCTAATAGCAAGATAGCTGTATAAAATGGGACCGGATGAAATATTGCACAGATGTGTCTTGGAGCATGAAAAGCCACAAATTTTGGCTGAGGCACACTCTGGCGCAGCAAGAGGTCACTATGTAGGAAAGGCTATAGCACATAAGATTTTGACAGCCGGCTTGTGGTGGCCCATAGTTCACAAGGATGGAAGGGAATATTTCCACAGCTGCGACATCTGTTAGAGGACAGGTAAACCATCTAGGAGGGATGAGATTCCTCTAGTCCCATAGGTAACCTTACAAGCATTTGACAAGTGGGATATTGATTTTGTTGGCCCTATCAACCCCCCTGCAAAAAATTCAGGAGCTAGATACATCATTACAACGAATGATTACCTTACCCGCTGGGCCGAAGCTCAACCAGTCAATACCTGTAGCGCTGCTACAGCTACGAAGTTCATCTTCGACAACATCTTGTCCATATTTGGGTGTCCTAGAGTTCTTATGAGTGATCAAGGATCACATTTTCTCAACAAGACTATTGAAGTATTGACTAAAGAATTTTAGGTTTATCATCAGAAGAGTACAGCCTATCATCCACAAGCAAATGGGACTGTCGAAGCTTTTAAGAAGATCCTTGAACATGCTTTGACGAAGGTTTGTAATATTAACAGAAATGACTGGGATCTTAGAATTTTAGCAGTACTATGGGCTTATAGAACTACTTGCAAGAAGTTGATAGGCCATATACCTTTTAGGTTGGTCTATGGGCAAGAAGCAGTCATGCCCATGGAGTACATTGTTCCTAGCCTCAGAATATCCACTTTCACAGAGATGGATGACCCAGCCGTAATGACAAAAATACTGACAAAGATACTAGAACTTGAAGAGGATAGATTTATTGCAGGGTTCCAGTAGCAAGTGCAGAAAGCTCGAGAAAAAGCATGGCATGATAGAAACATCAAGAATAAACAGTTCCAGTAGGTTGGTCTTGTGCTATTATATGACAGTAAATTCATGAAATTCCTAGGAAAGTTCAAGACACATTGGAAGGAACCATATGTAGTGCAGAAAGTTATTGATGGGGGCGCAGTCCAACTATCTAAGTTGACTTTTCCCTTCTATGGTAAATGGCAGTCATTTAAAAAAGTATAGGGACAGGCCGGGACCTCCGAATCAGAAGTAGCCCAAGAAGGAAAGTCTAAGTACCAAGAACAGTTGAAATTGGGTACTAGACTATAAATGAAGCTATCCTTAGCACTATGGAGTGTAGCAGACTATTCGAGTCCGAAGGATGAAGTATGGGTACAGTGTGGGTCAGGAAGGATCGAAGGTTGATATTGGGTCGCATGTTAATATTATGTCGAAGCTAAATTTAGTTGTTACGTTGAAGATTCAAGGTGTGTCGCAGCCTAAAATGTGACAGATGGGACAAATTTGACTTGGCGGCTCCGGCACGAAAACTGCCATAACTGCCTGTAATGATGCGATTTTGGGAAAATCTGGGGCCGTGTGGATAGGATTTTCGACACTCCATCAGATTAGACACCATTAATGCACCATGATGATAGATTTTGTTGCAGGATTCTATAAGAAGTAACACCGGCTTGCGACCCTTGCATTGAGCACCCCTTTGAGTTTGTTCAGTTAGAACCATGTCCAATGATCGTGAAGTCCATGAGTTATTACGAGAGTTCAGAGAGAGAGGTCTGCAGAACCTTCTGAGCAATCCCCTCCATGCAGCTATGTTCGACTAAGGTGCAAAGAAAGGAAGAATTTTGCTCTAAACCGGACGAATAAAGGCACAAGTTTGCTCTAACGTGGAGCGACGAAAGGCACAAGGCCTCACAAGAAGACTCTGGAGAACTCCGCCATGGATCCTTCTGGTTTGGCAGAACCAAGGAGGTTGTTTGTCTTATGCAGCTTGATAGGATTCTACCACCAGAAAACCAGATGAGTGCCCTGGGACGGGACACTGGTGAGTCTTAGGGGCCTGTTGGGGCACGCACCCTAACAGTCCTTAAGGTGGGTAACTCTACGAGATTGAAGGATTTTGTAAGCGGAGTTACGACTCAAATTAGTCTTAGGGGTGTCGGGGTTGAGTCAAATCCCTCTTTTTATAATTAACCCATGGTTTAAGTCTAGGGTTTAGGGTTTGGGGTGCCCATGGTTTAAGTCCATGGTTTTGTAAAAGTGCGCTGTATAAATAGGCACTCTTCTAAATAAGTGAGGTTAGGATTTTATGTATAAGGAATTGCTGCGAAGATAAGGATATTTTTGTAAGAAAAGGTTAAGTCCCAGCTCTGTGCATGGACGACCTCTGCAGCTGTGTGCACAGAGGGTTTTTGTAAGAGATTAGAAGATCTACAGCTATGTGCGTAGAGGCCTACAGCTGTCTGCGTGGCTTTAAGGACTTGAAGGGATCTGCAACTGAGTGCACAGATCAGAACTGTGATTTTGTAAAGAGTTGAATAAAACACGGTTCTGTGGATGTAGCCCCTACACTGGGGGTGAACCATGTTATATCTCATGTTGTGGTTCTTGTGTTATTTTTGTTATGTTCTTTATGCATTGATAAATATATATATCTAATAAGTAAGATCACTGCTAACAAATAGCTTCACTGTGAATTCCCAGTAAAGGGTTAAGCAAGTCACTATTTGTTTATTTATCTGCGAAGTAATATCAGATCTTTATGTTAATTGATTATAAGTTATTAAAGGGTAAAGGTACAGTAATATCCCTCTTCTGCTTGCAGAATCTTGATTCTACGGCACCCCATAGCTGTTTCGGGTGAGACCACAACCTGCGCGCAGGTTGTTGCCGAAAGGGCCAACACTGTGGGTCTTTTGTTGGTGCGAAGTAAAAGGTGTAAAACTAGGGTCTTCCCTATTTCCCAACAACGATGAATTTAGCTGAGTTATTTAGATTGACAAATGACCTAGTATATCATCACCCACCATGGCCGGTCATTCACTCCAAGCTTCGTTTGTACATTCTGAAGTTTGAAGGTAAGACTAGTGAAGACTCTGGTGAGCACATTACAACTTTCCACTTGTCGTTATTTTTGAACTCTTTGAATTATGATTCAGTTTGTTTAAGACTATTTCAATGCACCCTTATGGGTCCTACAATGAAGTGGTATATAGATTTTCCTTGGGGGACTTATACGATGTTTAATGAATTATCTATGAATTTTTTCAATCACTTTCTACTACCTATATGTTACGATTCCGGTACTGAACTCTTGTCGACATTTCAGCAGGACAAAGACACCCATATTTCTGATCACATTCAAGAGTGGAATAAATGGAAGATATTGATCAAATCCTTTATTCCACCGGAGTTTCTTTTGGAGTGTTTCCTCAAGTATTTATTTCCTTATATAGTGAAGGATGTTTCCACATCTGGATTGCAGAATGAGGAACAAGCTATCTTTTTGGATGCACATGACACACTTCCTTCACTCAAGATCCAATTGGGAGGGAAGACCATTGCGATTGATGTTGAGGTGGTTAATGCGCCCCTCAACTATGATCTTTTACTAGGTAGGAATTGGATTCATAACATGCAAGCGATCGCGTCATCCGTATTTTGAGTTGTTTGTTTTCCTTTGGATGGGAATATTCTTATGATCGATTGGAGATATTTTGATAATTCTAGTTCAAATGCATCATTGGGAGCTTCTATACCATTTATAGATCATTCTCAGCTGAAAACTGAGAATATTAGGGTGGGAATCTATCCCTCGTTAATGGGAACTTTTAGTTGTTCCACACCCATTCTTATGATCATTTCTAGTCTTGGTAAGGCTTCGACATCATTGAGTTTGGTTCCTTTTTGCGCTTTGCATATGAAGTATCCTTGGACTCTTCCTTATCCAAGTACTTTGGGTGAAGATTCTATACCTATCGAGATGGTCATACCATTGTCTATAGCATTGGTGGCTTATAAAGATAATATTAATTCTGTTGTAGATGTCCTTACTCTTCGCGGGTGGAGGAGCAAGACCCTTATGCACTACCTTCTTGGGTGGTTACATCATCTCACTCACATGACTGCCTCGATGAAATTTTCCAATGGATGAAGCTATTCTCGAGGATATTTATGGGTTAGAACAACCTTGGGGATAGTTGCATCATATATATTATTTTCTTCCTAAGCTTTATGAGATAGAGAGTGATGACTATAGGGTTATCTTTAGCGAGAGAGTTGGTAGTCCCATGGTCCCATTAGGCTCTCCTAGCAAGTATGTTGAAGGGAACAAGGTCAATTTGTCACCAACTATACCTATCAAGTTTTCTCGAGTTACTGGCAAGCTTGAAAATGTTTACGTTGGGGTTGATTGTTCCTCGATGATATTAGAGAATACACTGATATTTTTAAATAATTTTGAGATGTGTTCATTTGGTCATATGATGAAATGTTGGGAATTGACCCTCACATTGTCGAGCATGAAATTAGAAACTATCTGGATGTTAAACCTATTCAACAATGTTTGTGTGCAATGAATCCTAGGAAAGCACCCGCTATCAAGGAAGAGATAGAGAGGTTTCTCAAAGATGGATTCATCTATCCCATTCCCTTGATGGAGTGGGTGTCAATTCTCATTCTGGTGGATAAGAAGAAAGGAATGATCCATGTATGCACTAATTTCAGAGACTTGAATCAAGTCTATTCTAAGGATAACTTCCCCACACCATTTATTGTTCATATTTTGGATGTGTGTGGCGAGTGAAATTTTATCCTTTATGGATGGATTTTAAAGATATAATTAGATCCATATTAAACCCAATGACCAACATAAGACTTGTTGAATTTGTCCTTGGGGTACTTTTGCATATTGGATGATGCCCTTTGGCCTTAAAAACGTTGGAGCTACATTTCAATTAGGTATGACGTTCACCTTTCATGATCTTAAAACTATGATTGAATTTTATTTGGATGACTTAGCTACTCACTCTCATATGAGGGTGTTTCATCCTTATCATTTGTGTTTGGTTTTCAAAAGATGCCACCATTATCAAATTCAGCTAAATCCTCATAAGTGCATCTTTTGCGTGAAGGTTGCTTGCTTACTAGGGTTCATTGTTTCCAAGGAGGGTATAAGGGTCAACCCTTTGATGGTTGAGGAAATAACTCAATTGTCTCCCCCATGGAACATTAGAATATTCAATGTTTGAAAGGAATGACAAACCTCTTGCGAATATTCATGGTCAATTTTTCCAATTCGACTAAAGGCTTCATGAATTTATTGAAGAAATACACACCCTTTATCTGGGATGAGAAATTCCAGGATTATTTTGATGCTTTGAAGAGAGCCTTAGTAACATCCCCCATTCTTAGTCCACCTGACTATAGCTGTGCATTTCTGATATATGTTGTCACGTATTAAGAGACTATTGGTATGTTCTTGGTTCAAGAGGATGAGGAGATTCATGAGCATGGCATCTAGTATCTTAGCTGAAACCTTATTGATGCAGAGCTTTGTTATACCCATGTTGAGAAGTTAGTCTTATCTACCATCCATGTGGCTCAACGTTTGAGGAATTATATCCTTCTTCTCCAAACTTTTGTTAAAGCTCACATTAATCCATTTCAATTCATCCTCACGAGAAGGATGATAGGGGGAAAGTACAATAAGTGGATTGTGATATTGCAATAATTTGACCTCAAGTTTGTTTCAGATAAATCGAAGAAGTCATTAATTTTTGCTGAGCTCATATTTTATTTTTTGAGTTTGGATTAGGGAGAGGTTCATGAGGACTCTTTCGCTGATGAGAACATTTTTCTCATTTTGACTACAGACCCATGGTATCGGGACATTATTGTTTAATTGCAAACCTTGAATATTCCACCTCACCTTTCATGAGATGAGCGTCGATGACTACGTCATGTAGAAAATAATTATCTCATTGTTATAGCTGATTTTACCACACATGGTGAATCAAAATTTTATGGCCTTCCTTGTCCTTCTGCAGACTCCTTAGACCCCATGGACTGTTTTTGTACCTTTTATGTTTCCTAGAGAATCCCTATAAACATGCAATAATTGCCATACACAACTTTTAATCCCTTTCTCACGTATATATGCGGATTTGACCCTTAAACCCTTGTACATCAGGATGTGTGCAAAAGGCCAAATTATTTTGGAGTTTTCCTTGATGTGGATCCGAGTCACTTGACTCTTGGCCTTCCATATGCCTTTATATTGCTCAAATTTGACCTTTTGTTACCCCATTGAAGAGCTATATAAGGAACCCTTTGGACACATTGAAGGGGGAGGAATTGAAGAGCAAGAAAACTATAGTCCATTGTTTCTGAAGCTTATACTTGACTCTACATCCCTTTGTCCGTTGGAGCACCTTGTGTTCTTCCCAAGATTTCCTTTTGGTTGTGAGATTTCTATTGAGAGATGGAGGATTGAAGTGGTGGAGGCCCAAGTAATGGACTAAGTTTCTTTGATTCGTAGACGTGCCGATAGAGGTTTTCACTATTGTAATCTCTATTTTATATCAATAGAAATATATTTTCCCATCCAATAATGTGTATTTAAATGAGTATTTGATCCATGGTTGCTTTTAAATGCTTATATGTTATTGATTATATATGCTAGAATAGGTCTAACATAATTATATATAGCATGCTTGTCTTTTTTGCCGAGTGTTGAAATAGCAATTTATCAATACAAGCTGGAGTGAAAAAGCTCAACAAGGATCTACATCAACCGTCTAAATAAGGTACGAATCGAGATCCTTTAGTGTGGATATTTGGTTTTTCTTGCATATAGGAAAGGATTGATTTTTGGAGTCAAATTGTCTGTTGTGGTACCCTAAGCCATAGGAATTTCTCCCTGTAACAGAATTGGTGACTTCGCTGGGGAGTTCCTAGTCATTTTTCCTTTGGGGGTTTTTATCGACATTCAATGTTTTGGAATTGCTTTGATTTCTCTGTTTTTGAGTTGGGTATGGAGACATGTTGGCCTGGTAGTGTCTGGTAGCTATGAATTTTGTCTCATTTGATCCATTTTCCTTCATTTTTATCTCTTTTTCTTCCTGTACATGAGTTTTTTCCTCACAGTCGTGTGTACATGTGGTTTTTACTGAGATATATGTGTACATATGCGGGTTTTCTGCACATAGTTGCGTATTCCCTAAGTTTTTCCTTTTATAGGAAGATTGAGTGTTGTTGGGTGATTTTTGATGATTGTTGAGTCTCCTTAGATGCTTCTAGAGTCTGTATACACCTCTTTTTCTGACCAAAGATGCTTTTTAGGGTAAATTTTTTTTTTAAGAATGTTCTTGTCATTGCTTTTTCGATTTTTTGTTTTGGGATTAGTACATTAGGTCTCTTTTACCTTAGTGCTTTGCGTGGCTACAGTTTGATAGTGCTTGCAAAGTGTGGGGCTGGTAGAGTCATTATTTTGCTTTATTATCTCATTTTTATTCAAAAAATACAAAAATATTTGCTACTTTTGCATCATTATGCATCATTGCACTTTGCATTTTGCAGGGTACTTGCACTAGGTTTTCTTAGAGAAGTATTAGTTAGGCTTTCATATAGGAATGATTGCATTTGGCATTTGAAAAAAAAATTGCATTTCACGTAGTAGCATGCCCTGTTTTTCATTCGACACAATGCAATTTGCATTAATTGTTAGGTGTGCATTTTACTTCATGTTGCATCATAACACCATTGGTTACACGATCATCTACCCTTTTGAGTAATAAGCCAAATAAAATTAATGCTTAATTAAAATGGATTACACTATTTTCTTTTATAGGGTACACCAACAAGATTAGGTTTTAGGGTCTTGGAATAGTTCATTGTGAGTAAATTCTCCAAGACNTCTAGGTGAGAGTGTGAAATTCCTTGGAATAATTAGTGTTTCTCAGGATCCTCCTCTTGCAAGGTAGTTAAGAACGAGGAAATGTGAGCATTTATTGATTAGGATGACCCCTAGTCATAACTAAGTAGCACCAGAGATATTTACAAGATTATAATCGTATCTAGGGTTTCTTTCGAGAGTTTCGGGCTTTGCTTCCTGGCCCATACGGTCAATACCGCCTACGATTGTCTACCTGAGCATTGATTATATTGAGGTGACCTTAGTGACCTTACCTAGGTTATCAAGGGGGTACTTCACAGGGGTTATTATACATGTTTCCCGACCGGGTTGGGTTCAGACATCACAGTCGCTATATGCATTGAAGTTGAGGGCCACAATAATTGGTTACGAACCTCCACTTTTTATGTATGGGAGTCTCAAGCCTCTCCTAGGTGATACATACCTGCTTTATTCAGGATCTCACATATCCTACCCTTGTTTTCTTGTGATTGGATCTATATTATATAGGTGTATGCTCTGTGCACACTAGCTTGCTTAGGGTTTGTGTAGTTAGAACAATCTTTTTCATTTTTTGATTCATTGTGGATTTGGGTGCGTCACTTTGTCATTCTCATCATTTAGTAGGACTTCCACCTTCTACATATCCTCCTCCTTTGGGAGAGAGAAACAGATGGTCCAGGCGGACTACTTCTCACATTGATTGACACACAAAAGGAGATCATGAAGATGAAATTCCTGAGTTTTCTTCTCCATCTCATGAGGTTGGGGAAGAAGATCCTACACACTCTAGGTATGATCCCTCATTCACAAGTCATGGGTATTGGATGCTGGGAAACGAGACTCATCATGAACCTATGAGCATTAGTTACATTAGTTATGGCATGTCTAGTATCCCTACACATGATCTGGCACACCATGGTGAGTCAGAGCTTGAACCTAACACTACACCTGTGGGCACTCCTATTCCTTTCCATGTGGAGATATTTGGGAACATGAGTCACATTGCACCCTCCATCCCAGTGGTGGAGGCTACATCACATGTTCGTCCTAGACCTAGTGCTAGTAGTCTTATTCGGATACCAGAACCAAGATGAGTGACTATAGGGAATACCACTTACATCACTTCACATGTCCCTTCGTACTCTATCCCTCGTTCTTTGAATGTTATTCCTCTCCCTCATTCACGTGGTCCTTCGAGCCAGAATGTTGCTACTAGTCATGTTCATACTGCTGCTACTTGCGTAGTTGTGTCTCAGAGTCAAGTACCTCCTATTGTCTCGGGAGGTCATGTTCCTACTTCTAGAACATCCTATTGTCTATCACAGGGATTTCCCCATATTCCTACTTATGGAATTTCTCATGGGACATCCTAGCAGACATCTTATGGAGATTATCATGGATAATATTATGGACCACAGTATGCACAGAGTTTTTCACCTTATGGGTATGGGTATCAACAACTCGCTTACTCCCTGAATTATGGATTTGTAGCTCCAAATATTCAAGGTACATCACATTATGGTGCTTCCATGCCACCCTACATGGTTCAAACAAGAGGAGGATACTATGTCCATGGCCATGGTTGTTACGGTAATCAGTCTTATGTGAACCAAAATTATCACGGAGCATGGCATCGACCTGCTCAACCTAGGCTCCCTTTCCTCACAACATTAAATTTACCTAACTTGTCGAGGCTAACAAATGATCTCGTATATTATGACCCGGCTTGGCCAACTGTCCCTACCAAGCTTCCCTCGGACATTCCCAAATTCTAGGGAAAACTAGGAGAAGATCCTAGTGCACATGTTACTACATTTCACCTTTTGTGATCTTCTAATTCCTTATAGGATGATTCGATTTGTTTAAGGCTATTTCAACACACCCTCACTGGGCCTGTAGCAAAATGGTCCATAGAGTTACCTAGGGGGGAATTCGTTTTGTTCGATGACCTAGCTATGACTTTTCTTAATTAATTCCAAGTACCAGTGCATTACAACATTGGTACAGAACTCTTGTCGACATTTCAGAAAGACAAAGCCATGCATATCTCAGACCATATCCAAGAGTGGCGTAGACATAAGAGATTGATTAAAGCCTTCATACCGTCTAACTTTCCCCTCGAGTGGTTCCTTAAATTGTTACTTCCTTATATAGCGAACGATGTTTCTCAGTCCGAAGTTTAGAATGAGTAACAAGCCCTTTTTAGGGCACAAGAACTGGATTCGATTTATGCTCAATCTGGATTTTTATATGAGATCATTCCTAATGCTCTACATTCTAGTTTTGACCCTAAGGTCAAACCTAGACCACATGCCGATGGAATTGTTGGTTGTACAAGTACCAAACCTGCAGATTTAGTTGTGAAATAGGTGAGTCATTTATCTATCAACCAATATACCTTGGGACAAGCCACAACTTCATCTCAACCCACCCAAACGGTGAATGTGCTTTTGGTGCAATCGTCAGACCAGAAGGGTAACCAGCAACCCTGACAGAATAAGAAAAAGGGTAAAAGAAATTGTAAGGGTGGGAATAGGAATGAAAAAGCCAATTCTAATAACAAGAACAACCAAAATTATAGGGGGGACAAGAAGTATAAACGTAAGGTTAAGTTTCCTTGCAAGTTGTGTAAGGATGACCACCTCACTCACTTGTGCCCTCGTATGGAAGATGCCTCAAGATTCATAGCACAGGGCCCAGCTGTGCTGACCAACCCTTTAGCCCATAATCAAAACATGAAATCGAGGCCCCATGATAATTTTGGTGGTGATCAAGATCCAAAGGAAGCTAGTAATGGTTATGGTTGCATCAATATCCTGCATGCTACTAATGTTGTGACTCGTGCGAAGGACTATGGTTCCTCACAACGAGACCTTGGAAAGGAACCTGCTCCACTTGGGAGCCCTTTGCGTATTGAAAACGCTGTGGATAAACCTTAATTCGCACCTCGCATTCCTAAGGGAGTCTTAAAGTGTTCAAGACAAAATCCTAATGCCCAAGCCACCCAAAACTATTTAATTGTTGAGGATTGGGGCCACACTCCTTGTGCGATGTCTACACTTGAAGTACTTCAGAGTTGTCCTTCGCAAAGGAAGGCTTTGCTTTCTGCTCTTGGTGTTAACGATGATAAATCTTCCTTCATTATAAAATTTGAAACCATGGGACTACAACCTCGCTTGCCTTACTATGTGTCTCTCTTGATTCATGTAGAATGTCTTAACGAGACTGTCAAGCGCACTGTGATTGATGAAGGCGCTGCTGCTTTCGTGATGTCTTTGTCATGTTCGAATGGTTTGGGTTCCCTTCAGTTGTCTAAATCCGCTACCATGTTGAATACTTTTTATGGTATATTGTTTCAGTCGCACAAAATTATTCCTTCTCTTAAGGTCCATTTGGGAGGGAAGACCATTGCGATCGAGGTCAAGGTGGTTGATGTGCCCCTTGAATACAATATGTTACTAGGTAGGAATTGGATGTATAGTATGCAAGTTGTAGCTTCTTCTCTATTTCAAGTTGTATGATTTCCATTTAATGGGAAGATTGTTATGATTGATCAGACATCATTCAAAAATCCGAGTGTTACTACATCATTGGGAGCTTCTATCTCGATTATCGATCATTCTCAGCCGATAACTCGGTGTGTGGGTGTTGGCATGTATCTATCCCTTATTGGAAGATTTAGTTGTCCTGCACCCGTTCTTATGATCGGGTCTAGTTTTGGTAGGGATTCGTCTTCAGTGAGATCGGTGTCTTTCGCACTACCCATATGGAATATCCTTGGATCCTTTCTACACCGAGTCCTTCGAGTAATCCCATCGAAACGGACATGCCATTGCTTGCAGCAATGATAGCATATCAAATGAATCTTGAATGTGTTGTAGAGCCTATTCCTTCCTCTTCATGGATAGAGGAGGAGGATAACCCATATCTACTACTTGCATGTTCAGTTAAGTCTTCTTATGCACATGATTGCCTTGATAGTGTTTTTCCATCAGATGAAGCTATTATTGAGGCCATGTCTGGGGTTGAGCCACCTTAGGAAGAGTTACATCATAGATCCTATTTTCTTCTTGAGCCTAACTGTTTGGAGTGTGAATACTTTAGAGATATTCTTAGTGAGATAATTGGTAGTTTCATGGTTCCATTGAGCTCTCCTGGTCCGATGGCTGATGGAAACATGGTGAATATATCTCCTACCATTCCTATCAATATATCTCGCGATCCTGGCAAGATTGAGAATGTCTATATTGGGGTAGAATGTTCCCATGCTGAGATTCAAGAGTATACTGAGCAGTTCAAAGAGTTTCATGATGTCTTTGCTTGTTCATAAGAGGAAATTCCAGGTATTGACCCTCACATTATTGAAAATGAAATTAAAACATATCCCAATGCTAAGCCTGTTCGACAATGCTTGCGTGTGGTGAATCCTAGAAAAACACCCATGATTAAGGCTGAGATAGAAAAGTTGTTAAATTTTTGTTTTATCTATCCCATTCCCTTGACGTAGTGGGTTTCAAACCCTGTTCTAGTTGGCAAGAAGCAGGGAGCAATACATATATGCACTGATTTCTGTGACTTGAATCGTGCCTATCCTAAGGATAATTTTCCCACATCATTTATTGATCAAATTTTGGATGAGTATGCAGGAAGTGAGGTATTTTCCTTTATGGATGGGTTTTTCAAATACAATAAGATACAGATAAAACCCGAGGACCAACATAAAATCGCATTTATTTGTCCTTGGGGTACCTTTGCATATTAGAAGATGCCCTTCGGCCTTAAAAACACCGGAGCCACATTTCAGTGGGCTATGACCTTGATCTTCCATGATCTCAAATCGATTATTGAAGTATTTTTGGATGACCTTGATGCACATTCCCATCAGAGGATGCGTCTTTCCTACCATTTGAGATTAGTGTTCGAAATATGCGGCCATTATTTGGTTAGGTTAAATCCTCATAAATGCATCTTTTGTGTGAATTTTGGTCACTTGTTAGGGTTCATTATCTCCAGGGAGGGTATAAGAGTCAATCCCTTAAAGGTTGAGACAATACTTCAATTGTCTCCCCCGAGAAACATTAGAAATCTTCAATGTTTGCAAGGCATGGCAAATTTCTTGTGGAGATTCATGGTTAACTTTGCCAATTTGACTAGAGACTTTATGCGTCTTTTGAAGAAGGACACTACCTTTTAGTGGGATGAGTGAGCCCAAGAGTCCTTTGCTGCACTTAAACGATCCTTGGCATCGACCCCCGTGATTAGTCCACCTGACTATAGCTGTGAATTTTTGCTTTATGTGGTCGCGTCCATGGAGACAATTGGTATGGTTTTTGGTTCAAGAGGATGAGGAGCTCCATGAGCATGAGCATGTCATGTCATGAGGAGAAACTTGCCTTAGCTACCGTTCATGCGGTTCAAAGATTGAGACACTATATTCTCCTTCACTAGACCTTGGTGGTAGCCCATGTCAATCCATTTCAGTTCATCCTCACTCAAAGGACGATAGGGGGGAAGTATAATAAATGGATTATCATCTTGCAAGAACTCGATCTTGAGTTTATTTTGGAGAAACAAAAAAAATCGTTTATTTTTGCAGAGCTTATATGTGATTTCTCAAGCGAGGCGGAGGAGGAAGTTTGTGAAGATACGTTTGTTGATGAGCACATTTTCCTAATCTAAACTTTGGATCCATGGTATGCAGATATCATCATATATTTACAAACATTGAAGGTCCCTACTCACCTTTCATGGGATGAATGGTGACGGTTACATCACATATCCAAGAACTACCTTATAGTGGATAACACATTGTACCACTATGGGGTAGATTCCATTTTACATTGTTGTTTAACTCATCAGGAGGCTGAGCTTGTGCTGAATGATTGCCATGGAGGGGTGTGTGGTGGTCATTTATTTGGGATTTCTATAGCCCAAACAATCTTGAGAGCAAGCTATTTATAGCTGTCGATCTTTAAAGATTATGTCAATGCGATTAAGAAGTGCCACCCTTTCCATGTGTTTTCACGCAATATGCGCTCACATCCTACCCCATTACATCTAATTATCAGCGTCGGTTGCTTCACGAAGTGGGGGCTTGATTTTATGAATTGCAACCCAGCTTCAGCTGGGGGACATCATAATATTATAGTGGCTATTGACTATTTCATGAAATGGGTTGAGGCTATGCCCACAGTTAAATCCGACAGTGAGACAGCCGTGCATTTCATATTCAACCAGATCATTACTTGGTATGGTATTCCGAAGGAGCTTGTCATTGACCATGGTAGGCACTTTCAGAATCGGATGATGGAAGAGTTGGCCTTGAAGTTAGGGTATAAGCAGGATAATTCCTCTTCTTATTACCCTCAAGTGAATGGACAGGTTGAAGCAGTGAACAAATCACTTAAGTCCATTTTGCAACAAACCATCGCACAAAGCAAGACCAACTGGCATATCATGTTCTATCCTACTTTGTGGGCTTATAGAACCGTGGTTAAGACTGCCATCGGTTTTTCTCCATATCAACTTGTACATGGAGTGGAGTTTGTCTTTCCTGTTGAATGTGAAATCCCTTCATTAAAGATAGCCATAGAGCTCTTACCAAACACTTCCCCATTGGAAGAACATTTGGTCCACTTAGAGAAGCTTGATGAGTAGCGTCGAGTTGCCTTAGTGGCTCTCAAAAAAAATAAACGTCACGTTAAGGTCCAGTATGATAAATATATCCATCCGAGGAAGTTTAGTGAAAAATATTTGGTCCTTTTGTGGGATCAAGATAAAGAACCCTTGGGGGTAGGAAAGCTTAACCCCATGTGCACTGGTCCTTACGTTGTCAAACGTGTGTTACAAAAGGGCACCTATGAGCTATTAGATTATGAGGAGATGGCCTTGGTAGAGCTTAGAAATGCGCTCTATCTTAAAAATTACTATGCATGACTCTTAGCACGGGTTGATTATTGTATATTATTGTACAGTGTTTTGCATAGTTAGGTTTTTCTTATGGTGATTGGGTTGTTGATTAGATTTCATTTCTTATGGTAGATGTCAATGGAGTCTTTCATTTATATAGGATTCACTGATGGTGCTAGCAGTCACACTCAACACTCAACCTCTGTTGCTTGGGTGATTTATACTCCTACGGGTCAGGTATTGTCTTCAGGAGACGTATGTTTATGGCCCTCTAAAAACAATGTTGCTGAATATAGTGCTGTTATCAAGCTTCTGCGGGATTCCATTTCACATGGTGTTCTCTCTCTTGAGGTACGTCTTGATTCACAGTTAATAGTGTCACAGCTGAATGGCTTATACCATGTTAGGGATCCAACATTATTACGAAGATTCTTACGTGTGAGATTGTTAGAACGAGAATTTGACAACATAACAT
Source organism: Pseudotsuga menziesii (assembly GCA_001517045.1). Lineage (NCBI taxonomy): Eukaryota > Viridiplantae > Streptophyta > Pinopsida > Pinales > Pinaceae > Pseudotsuga > Pseudotsuga menziesii. Next base: position 282,095 of record LPNX010819188.1, read on the forward strand.
ACATACATGTTCCAAGAATTTATAATCAAGTTGTTGACTCATATGCTAACTATGTGTTAGATTGGCATTTGTTTCATAGACCATAAGCTCATCACAAACATACATTTTTACACATGTAAATAAATAAAATCGATCATCATAAAAGTTTTTCATTAAACATCCAAAATGTGAGAATACATAAGTGTCATAATAAAAAAATGGGGCTTTCGAGCCACCAAAATATAATACATGGTAGTACAAAAATGTGTCACTCCCAGGTATCTAAGCCTAGGGAGGAGGAGGGGGTTTCTGATCATGGAAATTCACCACGGCTCTAGCTAGCCATCGAAACAACCGCACCCATGCTTGTGGTACACCCACAACCTAACACTGCATGACCTCAGGAAAGTCATCAACTTGCGCCATGAGTACCCTATGTGTCAGCCGTAGAAGGTTTGTGTCGATGCTTTGGAGCATCTGCTCTATTTCCAAACCCATGATGTCATCTTCTCGCCCCCTCTGTCTATGACAAGGGAAATCGTCAAGCCACTGTGGTCCTACTTCTGCATACATATGACAGGATGTCACTATGTGGTGTCATGAAAAAACATGTCTTTTGAGTCTATATATCAAAAAACACAAAAAAAAATTAATAATTCAAAAAATTTAAAAAGAGGGTTGGGATTCGTTACCAATGTCACTGTATGCTAACCCTCATGGTAGAGGCATGTCGGGATCTCCCTGAAAATATATCCCCACATAGGGGTAATCATCGATGGAAACTATCTGCCACCACCACCATGGAAAGAAATCAGTTGCATAGGGGTTGGACACCCTACCTCCACCTAGTCTGGGCATCGCATCTACCCAATGTCGTTGGGCCAGATCTAGAACCCCATGAAGAGGAACGTCAACTCTAGGGCTGAGTCCTAGAACACACTCAAAGAAGAACATGCTCAGAATACTATTGAAACCGAAGTTTTGTACCCTGCCCATCTTGCAGTCGCTGAGATTATACTTCATGTTACTCAATAGTGCAGTACTTTAGTCATAAACTATGGGTCTCATGTACTCCACTGCATAGAACATCAAGGGTCGCAAGGATATCCCTCCTATCCTGCCGATTGTCAGTAGTATGGCCTTGAGGCCTAGTACCTGGATGGAGTTTGTTGGGATCTGACTCCCAACCTTCTCCATGTCCAGATAAAAGTATACAACAATATACTCATCAATTGTGAGGCCACCTCTGGCCCCGCGATAACATTGGTTCACCACTTCCCCCCATCGGGACAGTCCTATAATGAAGTATATGTCCTCCACCTCTATGGTGAGGGACATCCCGTTGATCTGGAAATACTCTGAGTCAGGATCCCAGTAGTCTACTAGCATTTGCAATAGTCTTGGTTTGGCCCTTAAGCCCCCAAGACACCAAAACTTGTAGAGCCCAGATGCACAAAGAGATTGTTGATCCATTAGATCACCCCGTACAACCTCTTCTACATCCCCATGTTCTCTCTCCCTCCATTCTAGAACCATCCTGCACATTTACATTGAATTTTGGTCATTATTTGTCTTAAAATAATTGAACATGGCTGCATATGTGACTATTTGTAAAACAGCCGCGTATGTACATGACTTTGAGCCATTTTTCCGTGTATAGCCAGCCCTATACGTGGAAAAATCCTCAATTTCCGCGTGGGCCGAAGAAAATAACTTAGAATTTCCTAGAAATCCATTTTGACCATGGAATTTGAAAGAACGTATATGCAAATGGAATATCACGACATGGGAAGTTACCTGGAAAAAATAGTGTCGGATTCCGCCGGATGAAACTCCCAGAATTTGTGTTTGATTTTACTATTTATAGAAATTTTTCAAATTTTTGAAAATTTTTACTCCCTTTCTATAGTTTTGAACCGTTTCTGACCCTTTTGGACCATTTTTGACTAATATGATGATGTAGGAGACCGTTTTGAGCGTCGTTTCGACCATTGTTTTGACCCATTCGTGTTGATCTCAGGTATGATATTTAAACTGGCATATAGGTTAGATTTCACCTCCATTTGCATTTTTCATGACGTTATAACCCTTTCATTATAACCTTAGGTACGAACCCATTCTATTCTGTCATAGAACCTTCAATGTTGTTTTAGAAGTGACATGATCTAAATTGTAGAGTTTGACTTTACACGGGTGCCCTAGTTAGGTCCTTGTTTTCATTTGGCACCCATGCCAACACTTTGTCCTTTAGGGTGTGGGAGTCCATTGTATAGTATCTCCATGATATTTTGCAAGAGCCTCATACTCCTCTTGATCTTTTGCTGGCTTGTTTCCCCAGGACTCCCTTATGTCAAGTTGTAATTGTATTTTCATGATCTTTTCCTGCCTCAATGAGCTTTATGCCGGCTCCACTGACTTTGAGTATCAGCCATATAGCCCAAGATTGTCTCATGTCTAGCCATGCAGAGCCATTTTGTATATCCTTTGTAGCTTGATTCCGTATTTTTACCAGGAGGGGATTTTCCCCTGAGTGTCGCTATCCTACACGTGTGTCCTTGCATTGAGCATAGGTATGTTTCGCTGCTTGGAACTAGTTTTTTGGCCCCCTGGCACTCATATCCTCCTAGTCTATAACTATAAAGCACTTTTATTCTTTTTCAAGATTTTCAAAATATTTGAAAAGGTCCGAAAAAATAAAAAACCCAAAAAGCCGGACAAGAAAATATGTTATCTTTGGCAGCAGTTGAGTCGTGTCGCCTTCAAACAGAGCACTATATATCACATCCGTTGGCTGGGTAATAGTTTGAATTTAGGATATGTACTTGTTTCTCTGAGTTTATCTCCACCGACTGGTTAAGCTTCCAGTCCCTATGGAGCCTCTGTCGATTCCTCCTGTGTCACAGAGATGTCCCAGTTTTGTATATCGAGTCTATGCTTCCTACATTCAGTCACCATTTGCCTTTATTCTCTTGTTCGAAGGAATTTGAAACCTGAGTCGGCCATTTCTCAGTTATCTTGACTTTGCATTTCCGTCATTCCTAGTACAGTTACTGGTTCGTGCACATTGATATCGAGTCCTTCCACATTATACAGCTTTTCTAAGTACCTTGTGTTCGATGATGAGGGATACCTTAATGCCCTCCTTCTAGCATATTTCATCCCATCGACTTCAGATCATTTATTCTGGGATAGGAATCTAGAGTCATTTTTGAGTGCCTTGAGACTTGCAATCATCAGTGGTAGGTTCTCTTGCCATTGACAGTTTCTGGGAATACATCAATGTCCCCTGATCGATGTATTCTCTCAAGTGGTCAACCTCAACACATTTATTCACACTTGTTAGTTTGCACTCTAGTACCTTGATTCCCATTTTCATTATTGGCGAGTGATCTCGCTTCTGTTAACGATATACATCAATGACCGGTAATCAGATGATGGACTACTATGTTCGACCTCGACACCTCTATTCACATAGCATGACATGTACTTGTAGCAAATTGTGTAGGAGACCTTCCATATTGGTGGCATTTCATATATGCTACCGCCTTGATCATGCCAGTGTTCATGAGATTTCAGCTCTCATGACTTGATTTCAGTATATGTTAGATATTTCCATCCATTATGGAGATCTTGATCCATTATATATCTTCATCCTACACAGAGATCATGATCCTATGTATATCTTCATCATGGAGAGTCTGAGGTATCTATATTGTATGTAGCGATGACCACACATGTCATATGTTGTATCATGCCTCTTCATGGCCATCATACACTTATGTATCCATGACAGCTACATCTATTTGTAGTTATGTGTAGAGTTTGATCATTGTATTGTATTGATTGGATGGCTGGTTCTTCCATTGGGTTCTTCATCACTCAACTTCTGGGATGGACTTATAATGTATTTAGGCCATCGTATGACCCCTCTAACCTCACACATTAGGGGACATCTATTATAGTTTATTTTATCACACATGGTGAATGACACTTTTATGGCCTTCCCTATCCCTCTGCAGACTCCTTAGACCACATGGACCATTTTTGTACCTTTGATTTTTCCTAGAGCATCCTTAAAAACATGCAATAATTGCCATACACAAATTTTAATCCCTTTCTCACATATATACATGGATTTGATCCTTAAACCCACGTACATCAGGATGTGTGCAAAAGGCCAGATGATTTTGGAGTTTTCCTTGATGTGGATCCGAGTCACTTGTCTCTTGGCCTTCCATATGCCTTGATATTGCTTGGATTCGACCTTCCATTACCCCATTGAAGAGCTATATAAGGAACCTTTGGATAGGAATTTAAGAGCAGGAAAACTATAGTCCATTGTTGCCAAAGCTTATACTTGAGTTTGCATCCCTTTGTCCCTTGGAGCACTTTTTGTTCTTTCCAAGATTGCCTTTTTCTTGTGAGCTTGCTATTGAGAGATGGAGGATTGAAGTGGTGAAGGACCAAGTGGGGGACTCAGTTTCTTCTATTCGTAGACGTGCCGACAGAGGTTGTCACTATTTTAATCTCTATTTTATATCAATAGAAATATATTTTCCTTTCCAATAATGTGTATTTAAATTAGTATTTGATCCATGGTTGCTTTTAAATGCTTATATGTTATTGATTATATATGCTAGAATAGGTCTACCACAATTATATATACCATGCTTGTCTCGTTTGCTGAGTGTTGAGATAGCAATCTATCAATACAAGATGGACTGAAAAAGCTCAATGGGGATCTACATCAACCGTCCAGAATAAGGTATGAATCGAGATCCTTTAGTGTTAGATATTTGGTTTCTCTTGCATATAGGAAAGGATTGATTTCTGGAGTCAAGTTGTCTATTGTGGTACCCCAAGCCATATGAATTTCTCTCTGTAACACTCATTGTGGATAACACTTTGTATCATCATGGGTTTGATTCCATTTTACGTCAGTGCTTAACTCACGAAGAGTTTTACATTGTGTTGACTGATTGCCATGAAGGGGCGTGTGGTGGTAATTTATTTGGGCTTTATATAGTTCCAAATATTTTGAGAGTGGGATACTTTTGGCCATCCATATTTAAGGATTGCGTTAATGTGTTCAAGAAGTGCCACCCTTGCTAGGTGTTTCAATGGAACATGTGCTTGCATCCAGCCCCTTTGTATCGGATTATCATCATCGTTCCCTTCACCCAGTAGGGGGTTGATTTTATGGATTGCAACCTAGTTTTGGGTAGGTGGAACCATCGCATTATAGTGGTTGCTGACTATTTAATGAAATGAGTAGAGGAAATGTCCACTATTAAATTTGATAGTTAGACATCCATGCATTTTGTATTAAATCATATTATCACTTGATTCGGTATCCCAAAGGATCTTATCACTAACCATTGTAGGAACTTTCAAAACAATATCATGGAAAAGTTGTCTTTGAATTTAGGGTATAACCAAGATCATTCCTCTTCTTACTATCCTCAAGCAAACGAAAAGGTTGAAGCAGTGAACAAGTCACTTAAGTCCATTCTCCAACGAACCATCGCACAAAGAAAGACCAATTGGCATATCATGTTATATCCTGCTTTGTGGGATTATTGAAATGCGGTCAATACTACCACTGGTTTTTCTCCATATCAGCTTGTGCATGGAGTGGAATCGATCTTATGGGTTGAGTGTGAAATCCCTTCTTTGAAACTAGTCGTGGAGATTTTACGAGAGAATTCCATAGTTATAAGCCATGTATCCCTAGCTTGTCTCATGTCTATCCAAGAATATCCTTTTATATATTATTTGTATCTTAATCATCCCTTTACTGGGAGGAGACCTTCCCCCAAGTGTCGTTATGTTTCACATACTTCCTTGCATTGAGCATAGGTATGTTCCACTATTTGGAACGAGTTTTCTTTTCCCTTGACACTTGTCTCCTCCTAGATATGTACTATAAATCACTTTATTCTTTTTCAATATTTTAAAAATATCTGAAAAAGTCCAAAAAAATAAAAAAACATAAAAAGTCGAACAGGAAAAGATATTATCTTTGGTAGAAGTCAAGTCGTGTTTCCTTCGAAACGAGGAATGTATGTCACATATGTTGGTTGGGTTATTAGTTTGAGTTTAGGAAATGTAATTGTTACTCTAATTTTATCTCCACTGACTGGTTACACTTCTAGTCCCCATGGAGCCTCTGTTGATGCTTCTTGTGTCATAGAGATGTCTCAATTTGCATATCGATCCCATGCTTCCTACCTTCAGTCACCACTTGCCTTATTCTCTTGTTCGAGGGAAGTTGAATCATTAGAGGAATTTTGAGGTCTAAAATGGGCCTCCTAAGGAAAATAGTAAAATAATAGTTAAAATAATAAAATAATATTTATTCATTTTGGAGGAAAAAAGAAAAAAACTACTTTTTGTGTTCGTATTTTCGGCATATCTCCCTATGTTTTTACTCAAATTTCGATCGAGAGAGCTTGTTGGATGTGGAATTTGATTCTGCATCCAACACGTACCCACACTGCATACTTTTGACGGACCCCACTACCCCCAAAAAAAAGAAATACCTGAAAAAATGTGATGATGACATTCCGCATCCAACACGTACCCACACTACATAATTTTGACAGAACCCGCTACCCCAAAAACAAGAAATACTTGAAAAAATGTGATGATGACATCATCATCATCTTTTTTCAGTTATTTCTTCTTTTTGGGGTAGAGGGGTATGTCAAAAGTATGTAGTGTGGGTACTCGTTGGATGAAAAATCAAATTCCACATCCAACCAACTCTCCCGATTGGAATTTGAGTAAAAACACAGGGAGATAGGTTGAAAATACGGACAAAAAAAGTAGTTTTTTTATGACAAATATGTCAATTCAACCAGTATGGTTGACTCATTTTATTGGAATTCTATTGGTTCTTGAATTCCAACTCACAAGAACTTATTGTTGGCATGTTTTCTTACAAGGCCCGTTTTAGACCCCAAATTTCATCTAATTCTTGAGCCAACCATTCCTTAGTTATCTTGAGTTTACATGTCGGCCATTCCTAGTACTGTTACTAGTTTGTGCACATCTTTTTCGTTGAATTATTCCACATTATAGAGCATTTTTAAGTACCTCATGTTGGTAGTGTTTCCGCCTTTCACACACCTAGGGGGAACGTGGAATAAATATTCAAGCCACTCGGTGTGTCCTTGGGGGAAAGTCTTGAGTCAAGGTTGTCACCTTGCTCTTGACTCCTCCGTTTAGGCTCAACTCCTAACGAAGCCAAGGGGGGTAGACCCTATTGAGTTACTAAGGAAAAATACTTTAGTATGATGATGTTAAATTGAATAATTTGCTTAGGAGTTTGAAATTAACCATTAATAACCATAGATGACATGATGAAAAATGAAAACAATTAAGCACAATGCTAACACACAATATATATATATATATATATGTATGTATCTATGTATGTATGTATCGAAAGATTTAAACAAAAATCCAGTGCCTTAAAATGGAGTCACAAAATAATAAAATGTAATTGCATGTGCTTGGAGTGAATTTTTTGCAATTGCCTCTTGGTACGTTTCAAGTTAATATGAAAAATAAGTGGATTAAAATTAGGTGAAAGGGGACTCAAGATATACATGAGGGGTACTTGCAGTATGTTCAAAAATAAACCTGCATGGCTACTCGCAAGGAATGTTTGGGATGAATGGAGTCTCTAATGCTGTGTTCATAATACACCCAAGGGTGTAAAAGAGATCAACACCTAGAGGTCACTCTCTAGAAGTTCCCACTTCCTTTGGGTATTTTTCCACCATTTACGATTTGATCGAGGCATTGGATTTTCTCGTGATAGTGGTTAATTGGGGAATATGAAACCTAATTAATCTAGTCACTCACGTTGCTTTTGATACAGCTTGACCAAAGGGACAAACCGCAACCAAAATGTAGAGCATACACACCGGAGTCTTTGTAAATTTTAGTAAATATTAAAGGATGTGTTTTTGTTAGAAAGAAAAACCCTCAAGGAACATCTTTCGCTCCAAGTGGACTTCAATCGGGGAATCAAGGAGGAGGTTTATTTTAAATGATTACTTGCATAAATTAATGACAAATCAGCAAAAGGGAAACAAACCAAAGGTTTTCCAATTAGTACTACCACACATCTCTTTCCCCTTTCGGGTCAATCGAAAAGTCGTGGGGTAATTATTAAAGTTACGTTGACCTTATGATATGGAATATATGATAAAACTAATCAAATTATATCATTCTTCATAAATGAAACTAATATAGAGTGAATAAATAAGAAAATGCAAAAAACAGAAAAAAGGACACGAATCCCCCTAGGGGGGATGGGGAATGGGCTCGAAAGAGCCTATTCAGGAATATTTTTTATCATCAGTGGTTACAATATCAGTAAAATGATATGATTCTTCTTGGTTCTTATACAAAATGAAACCAAAACCTTAAAAAGTGCAAAAAATTAAAGACTAGAGTAAAAAAGGGACACCCCTGGGGGGATTCGGATGGCCCAAAAGACACTCACGAGAAGAAAATTCTCCTCTTTCTGTTATACCTACTAAAAAATAGAGAGCTTATTAAAAATTAAATATTCCCAAAATCACTTTGAAAGTACCTTTGGGTCAGCGCACTTTAAATCAGAAAAAGCTAAGTTAAAACTATTTAAAAAGGTAAAAAATGAACCAAGGAAAGTAAGATTTCCTTACGATATTGGATTTCCTTTAGGGAATCCAATGTGGTGTTCCCTGATTGCTGGATTTTATATTTTATAAAATAAAATAGAAATCGAATGCATGCAAGCTGCAAATTTTCTTTTAAAATATAATTAAAAAAAGGACGATTTCCTTATGGCGGATCTATGATGCTTATGGAAAACTTTTGAAAAATAGAGATCTATATTTTGAGATTTAAGAAGATAGATCTATATTATATTTTACTATATAATGATAGATATAAAAAACTCAAAGCTGCAAAGCAAGTAACCAGGTAAATTTTTAAGATTTTAGAAGGAGGAAGAGATATGGAGACGAAAAACTTGATGTCGCAAAGAACCAACAAAAAGGATTCGTAGTCGGATGCCCAGGGACTATGTCGTTCATATATGTTGAATGTAATGTGGAGTAAAACTATATCCATTATTCTTCCCAACTAACCAACCTGTAAATCAATCACAAAACTTGCAAACTCGTGAGATCTCGTGATTACACATAAATCAAAGCTAAAGCTACATGCATATAAACTTATAAACATGTCAAATGTAAATTTTTAAGTACATGTATTCAACATAGGAGAAACAATTAAAATTACTTATATCCCTCTAATTCCAATGATTAGGTAAACCAGATTCATAATCCAAGATGCAAAGAATTGAGACAATACACAGATTACCTCATGAAGATCAGACAATAATGGCCCACACACAATTGCACCACACCATTAGCCTCCAAAGCTTTCTTTATTGCAGAAAAATTATAGAATACTGTATCAATTACAACTAGAAATCCCTTCAATCCAACTCTAACTAGTTTGGAAGAGGAAATGGCTTCTTTATTTATAACAAAAACTGGAAACCTAGCCCAGAGGGGGTGCAATTCCCAAGGAGAGAGAGACTCTAGTTGCATGAGGAGTCAAGCCAAGCTTGATTTGAGTCTATCCAAGTATGATCTGAGTCTGACTAAGTGCAAATGTCAATCAAATATCTGATCAAACTGACACATCAACCGGTTAACTGAAACATCAATGAAATCACATCTAGATGGGCCCACATGTGTGGAGGAGAGAGAGACGATGCAATTCCCAAGATTGCATGTTGTCGTGCACTCCCTATTAAACCCAGATCAACTCCTTTTGTCAAGAAATGGTAAGCTCCAGTCAATCCAAAGGCAATGATACTAATTTCAGTTAAATCGTAGCAAAAACCACTGATTTAGGAAATTGGATTTGCTCCATTATTTAATTAATTCTTAATTAAATTAATTAACAATTTTTTTTTGGATTTTTGACCTAAGTGATGGACAAATCACTGAAAACTTAGAAAAATTGGGTCTATGTCTTTACATGGTGCTCTGAGTTAGAAAATGATCATCCCCATGACTAAAACTGATTTATGAGCCTAGTTTTATTTCAAAACCATTTTTTTTCATTTAGACTATCAAAAAATAGCCTAAGTTTTGGGAAAACTAAAACTTAAAAAAAAATTATAAAATTATAAAATTAAAAAAAAATTAAAACCTAGGGGGACATAGACATGTTCATATGAATCTACCATAATGCCTAGCATGTTTATACATTGAAACATAGACTCTAATAACCTCAATAGGCCTAAATGCCAAGCTGACCACCCAAACTTTGGAGGTATTGAGTGAGTCATTTATTCAACGACCAATAATAACCAAGGGAAAAAACACTCTGGGCTGATCAAATTGACAAATAAATCCCAAGAGACCGAGTCTTTTACAGACACTATCATGCTAGAACATTTTATTACAACTCCCCTATGGGGTATGAACATTTGATATAATAGAACAAGCACTTCCCAGAAGTACTTCCGAAGGCCTTCTAAAGTTTGAACAAATCATCTTTGTCTGGTTCACTGGGATCACTTGATAAAAAAACACTAAGTACAACTTAGGTGGTAACATCTGGATCCATATTGGGACACATGCTCTGACTAATCTTTTGATCAAAGAAGATGATGTGAGAACTCTGAAATATCTAGGTCCTACATATCAATTAAATCTTGTCATTAACATGTATAAAAAAGAAACCAACTGTAAAAGAAGATTAATGTATAGAATTAGTCTATGATGTACAAAAAAGGAATATTCTACAAGACTAATATACAAAAGAAAAACATCAAGGTTAGTATCATGATACAAAACATCTATAAAACAACAATATGATACATGAAATTTAAAAATACATGCAGGGCAAGGTTTAGAAATTGGCCTTGAAACCACCAATGCCAATAAAGGCATCAAACCATCTTAGCAAAGAACATTTTGAGGAGCAAGCCATTCACTAGTAGGATTAACCTTTCTCCTTCTAGGTCATTTAGATAGAAAGAATTTGTTCCTGCTACTTCATCAATGATATATGGTCCCAACCATAAGCTATCAAACTTTCTTTGTTTCCCAAGTTTCTCCTACCATTTGTCCCAATGCAAGAGTGTGTCACCTACTTGAAAGGATCCAAGCCGGGTAGACATAAAAAAGGTTCTCTTGACTTTGTTTGAATTCCTGATACTTTGGTCAAGGTAATTTCTTCTACTCTCATCTAACTCGATCAACATGTTGATTATGTTTTGAATGGCATCCTGATCTGAGCTGAATATCTGGAGAAGCTGATACACTGGAAGCTTTAAGTGGAAAGGTAAGGTGACATCTAGGCCATAGACAAGTTCAAAGGGGATCCTTTCGGTTGAAATTTTCTTTGTGATTCTATCAGCCCATAATGCAAACTTGATATTGCTATCATAGGCCTTTTTGTTATCACCCATACTTTTCTTGATTATGGTCATTAAGTTTTTATTACTTGACTCAGCTAGGTCATTTCCTTGTGGATAATAGTTTGATGAATGGGATAGGACAATGCTGTACTTGAAACAAAAGGATTACATCTCAGAGGAAATGAGGCAAGAGGAATTATTTATGATTATTCTTGCTAGCACACAAAATCTTGTGATAATCTTATCTTCCAAGAAATCCATGGCTACAACATCCGCCGCCTTATTGGTGGGTATTGCCTATACCCACTTGGTGAAATAATTAATGGCGGTGAGTATCCAAGAATAACCATTTCTCTATTTATCCTTGAACCTACCGATGAAATAAATTCCCCCATTATTGGAAAGGGGCTTGGACTACTATTGGTTTTAAAGGAAAGGCATTCATTTGTTGCTTTCCAGTGAACAACTAAAACTAGGGGCAAACTCTGACAGACTTCTGCACATATGAAAAGAGGTTCGGCCAATAGTAGAATGCTCTAAGGATTTTATGGGTGGTTTTTCTTGCTGCAAAATTTCCACCACAAAATCCTGCATGGAACTCAACCATGATTTTTTTGGACTAAGGTTCATCGACACATCTAAGTATTAAACCATCAGGGTTTCTCCAACCCAAACCATATTTTGTTAAACAATACTTAGTTGATTTCAACCTCAATTATCTTCTTTTATGGCCAAGTAGGTGATTAGGGCATGTAATGCTATAGAGGAAAAATATGATGTCGGTATACCAAGGGTGTTGCTCCAATCTATGAATCTTATCTGATACACTTTGTTCTGGATCACTATTCTGGAAGATTATTCCTAAGGTTTTTTCATTTCCTTGGGTCAACATCTTTGCAAGATCTTGTCCCTTAATTAACTTAGTAGGTGTTATCACTAAATCATACTCTTGAATATTTGAAACCCACTTACCCCTGATTCCTAGAAAATCTTGTTGAGACATGATATCCTTGACAGCTAGCTGCATGGGTTACATACCCAATGATTTTGGAGTATCCTACATGAGTTCGGAAATATTTAAGGGACTTGACAAGAGAATAAGCATGTTTCTTCATGGTGGTATACTTCAAATCTAAATGTTGCAAGGTTCTACTCATAAAGGCTATAGGTTGCTCTTGTCCCTCCTTATTCTTTTGAAGCAAAACACCAGCAATGGTATCCTCGAAGGCAAAGGAAAATATTTGAAATTCCTTGGAATAATCTGGACTAATCAAGACTAGGGACATGGATTGGGAATATTTGATAGACTTGAAAGCATCTTTCCCTTCATCCTTCCACTCAAATTTATCACCTTTCTTTAACAACTTTTGTAGAGGATTCATTAGTTTTGCTAAATTTGGGATGAATCTCCTTATGAAATTTATCTGACCATTGAAAGACTGGGGAGCTTTAAGATTTTGAGGCAAGAGAACTTTCTGAATGGCTTCAACTCACTCAGGATCAACTTTGACACCATCCTTAGAAATGATGTGCCCCAGCAACTTTCCTTCATCAACCCCAAATATTGACTTGGCAGGGTTTAAGGAAATACCATATCTCTGACATCTTATGAACACCTACCTAAGATGACTTATGTGGTCAAACCTTTCTTTTGAGAAAACAGTTAATTCATCTTGGTATATTTCAATTATTTTTCCTACAAGTTCTTTGAAGGCAAAATCCATGGCTCTTTGGAAGGTGGCACCAACATTTAATAAGATAAAAGGCATTCTTAAAAATTTATAGGTTCCCCAAGGTGTGGTGAATGTAGTTTTATGTTGATCCTCTTTATTTACCAACACTTGGTTATAACCAGAAAATCCATTCAACATGGACATAATTATTGATCCCATTACTCTTTGAAGCTATGTTTCCATGTCGAGAAATGGGTAATTATATTTAAGGAATGATGTATTCAATTTTCTAAAATCTATACATATTCTAAATGACCCATTCTTCTTTCTGATAACAACTAAGTTGGAGCGCCATGATGAATGTCTTGTAGGTGCTATGATCCCTGCTACTAACATCTTCTAAAGTTCCTTCTGTACAATGGGGGCCAACTTAGGATTTATTCGCCTAAGTTTTTGTCAGAAAAACTTGACCTCCTTAGGCTCTTTTGTAAGGGGAATAGTGTGTTGAAACACATCTTCCTAGTAGAATTTAAGCTCATCATAACTAAAAGTCAACACATCTCTATACTGTTTGATTAAGTTGATCAAATTGTTCCATTTTTTTTCTGAAGTACCTATTCCAATTTTTATTAACTTGGGATCTTTATCACTTCCTATGTTTATTTTCATATAATCCCCAATTTTTATTGCCTCTTTTTTGTTTTTATGACGATCCTGTCAATCAAATGTAGATTTTCGAAATCTATAAGGATACTAGGGATGTGATTCCTTTCATTATGCTTGCACTCCTGATACTCTTTACCCTCTTGCTAATAACTGATCTTGCAACCTTCAAACTCTTAGAGATTATGGATGAATCTCAAGAGTTGCTCATCATCTTTGAACACCTCCCAGTGATCTACATTATCTAGAATTGAAGGTCTAAAATTTATTTCCATTTTTCCATTACCATTAATTGTTTCGTCCGAAGGCTGGAGGGTGAATGCTGCCACCGCCAACCTGTCTACTAAATCATTCATTTCCCTAGGGACCTTTTGAATGTTAAGTGCATCAAAGGATTCCATGGTGTCCCATATGGAATTCCTATACTTCCTTAGCTTGACACTTTTACACTGATACAAATTCTTAATTTGGAGGACAACTAAGTTTGAATTGCCTTTTATGTTCAACATATTTATCCCCATGTCTTTAGTAGTTTATAACCCTAGAAGAAATGCCTCATACTCAGCTACATTGTTTGCTTCTTCAAACTCTAAACTGAAAGCAAAGTTGTAGACTTTATTTGAAGGATAGATGATCATGATGCCCGCACCCTTTCTGGCTTTGGAATAATCCCCATCAAATTAAATTTTCCAAACTTCATCTATCTTTTCATCTTTAATGTTTTCCTTGATAAGAGCCATGAAATTTGACAAGATAGCATAGTTTCCAAAGCTATCAGTGAAATGTACAAATTCATTTCTAGGATTTTTAGGGTTTTCTACATGTTGTTTTTTTAGCTTATCTCTATGGAGTATCACCCTCATGTTTTCTGACACAGCTATAGTAGAATATGTCCAATCCATTTGAATGTATCCACCAAGAGCTGCGTCCCACTTCCTGGATAGCAACATACCCCAATTATCTGGAACATCAACCACTGCCACATCCATCGACATGTTGATGTTAGGATACTTGGCCAACTTAACATGTAGATTTAAGATTGTCCCTAACAGTTCAACTTATCTTGCATCCATTTCACAAACATTGTGGTAGGGTCGGGTGATCCTTAGATTTAGTTGTTCCATCACTTTTCTTGTCATGACATTTGATGAAGCACCTGAATCTAACTTGCAATTATGAAGGAGAAGGTTATCAACTAAGAGGGAGACATAAAAGGGCGGGTGGTATTCTCTTTTTGGATCAACACTATTGAGGACTATAGGCATATCCATGGGTTCAATATGTTCAGATTCAAATATAGACTTATTATTAAGGGGAGGATCCTCTTTGACAACATCATGAGTTTTATTCTGACTATCCTCTAGGGCTTTAAACAACTTTTCTTTTTAACTAGGAATTTTAAGGATATCAATTGCATAAATATAAACCTTAACATTACTTAACCATTCGCCCATGTCAATATTTGATTCATGTATAACAAGGGGATCTAGGAGAGGAGGCATGGTTACATTCGGTTTGTACTATTTAGCTGGTGAAGACTTCTCCTTTCTTTGATAAACTGCACCCTTGAATCTAGCCTCCTTTATCTCCTCAATTATTTCTGGAGTAGGCATTTCACCATAGAAGTTGGAAAGGAATTCCTTCTCATAACATTAATATGTGGCTTGCTTCCAATGCTGGTTTGAAAAAGGGCAAGTTTGGCCTACAATGTATACATGATCGGGCTCACTTGAAGTTGTTTCATGACTAATAACCTTCAGAAGTCCATATTCGATGACTTGATTTGCAACATAACAAGTGATTTCTTAGTGGAATTGTTCACAGGATCTACACCATTGAATCACTTCTTCTACCATGTTAGTTGATTCTAACTAGTTAGGAATCCTAGGCTCTTGCTTAGGGGATTTCTTTTGATACATTTGATTCTACTTAGGCTGAAAGTTCCTAGGTTCATTATTCCTTTCCATTATGATTATTCTATTTTTCATATGATTCAATTATGGAGCATGATTGGCCATTTGTTGGTTTTGACTAATAACCAAGTTTTTTATCATGTCCTCCACCTTTTCCACAATATATTTAGAAGTTACCTTTTCTTTTGATTAGACAGCTTTACCCTTAGTCTCTTTATTGTAGGAAGTGTTTCCCCTATTGTAACCTAGAATGTTGGACTTTACTGAAGACTGCATATTCTTTTCTATTTTCTTGGCCAATTCCTGGGCAGTTTTTAGATCAACCGGCTCATTGTCTCTCAACTAGTACCTTAAATCACCAATGAAAGCTTCAATGTAGGATATGAGGATAGAGGCATCCCTTGGCTTGATTTCTTTAGGATAGTCCACAACCACACACCTAAATTTAGTTTTAAATGCATCCATGGTTTCATTCTCCATTTTATTTATGCTATGAAGGGAGGCAAGAAGATGTCTTGGTTCCTTATTTTCTCCCCATTTATTTTCAAAACCATCTTGGAATTCACTAAGAGTTTTATATGAATTATCATGTAGGTTGAGGTACCATTCTCCAGCATCATATTCTAAGGATAAAGCAAAGAGCTTCATTTTGACATCGTCATGGTCATGGGCAGCTTCATTGCAATAACTGACTAGGTGCTTTTCAAACTTTCGAAGGTGAGACTTGGTAGTGATGGCATTATTTCCATGAAATATGGGGACCTTCTTGATAGCATCATTTGGAATGGAATGGGGATCACCTACTATCTGAGAAAAGTCAAGGGGTTTCAAGAATTCCATCATTTCTTGAGATTGGTGAATATGACTCTCTACGAATATGTGATAGATATCTGAGAGGGATTGGTTTCCTAAATATTCAAGGTTTCTATGAGAATTCTGCCTATTAAATATTTCTCTAATAAACCTTTTGAGATCACGGAGAGGATTGAATAATTTCTGGTGGCCTCTTCGGGTAGAAATTCTTTGAGGGATGTTAGACAATGGAGTCACCAGATGGATCGAGTTTTAATTTTTATGTTTTTTAAAGACAAGATCAATTAATTTTTTTTATCTTTTTAGTTGTTTAGAAAAATTTAAGGTAAGTCATACTCAGGAATAAAAATATTTCACTACTACATTTCGATCCAAAATCCGACGGAAAAATCCGACGGCGCGTGGATTTCTTTTTTTAAACTTACCAAAAATCACAAGGATAATTTTTTTTTTGTTGATGTGGCCATAAGTGTCGCTTAAGCGATAGCTAGTCTCATAAGCGTCGCTTCAGCGATGGATAGTCTCATAAGCGTCGCTTAAGCGAAAGCGCCTTGAGTGAGTGGAAACTATCCTACCTAGAAAAAAGTGGATTTCAATAACACACATGCATTATATAATGCACACATGAATTTCCCATAAATTTCTACCTTGATATCAATTTTTGAAGTTTTGTTTTCCATTTTTTCAACTCATCTCAAAGGCCTTGAAGATATATCCATGATTATTTTATGATGCTTTTTATGTTTCTACATATATAATTTCTTATTTTCATAGTAATATAAAATGAAGCTATATGACATGATCAACAACTACTTGGATAAAAAAAATGCATTGGATGAAAGCAATGGGTGGCAAGGCCTTTCCAATAGGTGTTGGAGTAAAATAAAACTATTAGACCCTATATGAAGCTTCTAAGGACCAAGGTCCATTAATAAGGACACAAACCATAAAACATGGTATGTGTTGGACATCATTGTCCTCGTAGTGGTATGAGAGTGTTAATATGAGGTTTTGTGCACTATGAATGAGTCTCAAACCATGGTTGGGAGAGAAATTGATGCATTTATGCTCTAAATTATGACTAGTAAGCTAACATGCCATGATAAAGGCCTCAAACCAAAAAATATATGATTTAAAGTATATATTTGGCAAATATTAAGTGATATCTGGACATATTTATGAGTTTTTGTGCGATAGGGATAGGTGTCAATGCCGTAACAATAGTACAGGGAGAAAAATTAGGGACTTACACAATAAATTCACCTCTAAGGATCATTAGTCATCAACATGACCTCAAACTACAATACGATGCCTTAAGAGGTGATATTTGGTCTCCATGTGGGATATGTGTACCAGTATGAGGTGTTGTGTGGTGGGGGTGGGTTGTAATGCATTGACCATATTCGAGGAAGGAAAATAAGTCCCTTTGTAATTAGATGAATCCTTTAGGAATAAAGTTCAATAAATAATGATATAGTCCACATAATTTGTCCTCGATAGGAAATTATTGACCTTCGAGTGAGATATGGGCACCATTACAATGTTCTGTGCATCATGGGTTGATATTAATGCCTTAGACATTGTTAGGGGATAAATCATGTTAATTAAACACTAAATGGATAATTGGTGTGCGAGGAAATATAGATTTTTCATATAAATAAAATAATATATATTCAAAATGAAATTTTGTGTGGTTTAGCAGTGCCCTTTCAAGGTGATCATGGCTAACATGTATGAGTGAGTACATGCTTGCGGGATAAGAATGCAAGGTTTGGGGATGGTTGTTAATTATTTAAAGAGAACTAACTCTAGTCACAATGCATCACATTTTGTTAAAAATATAGAGAACATTTTTCATCTTATTTTTCAATTTGTGGTGTTGAAAAAAAGCTATTTTTGTATACTTATCATATTATAGTCAGGATGTTTTTGGGAGCATGACCAGTCTTATAAAGCATTTGAGTATTTTATCCAAAAATAGTAGGTTCCTAACATCAAAGGAAAAATTAAAGTTACTTTTTTGGTAAAGACTTCTTCGGTTTACATTTTCAATCTAACTATGGTTATGATTTAATATTATACAATGCCCATGGTTTTGGGGCACTGGAGTTTTGTATCTTAATCAATGGTCTCTAGATTTTGAGCTAAAATAGGAGATTCCATCATATGTTTTAGTGTGGGAGATATTTCCCCATATCTCTTTTAACAACTATGCATTAAGAGCCTTGAGGCAATATGGAATAAGTTAAGAAGAGTTGTTGATAGAGTTGATCCAAGACCAAAGTTCTTTAGTTGTGCTTGAATTCACATTGAAGTATAACTTGAAGAAGAGCTCCCATGAGAAATAGAGCTCCAAAATCAACAAATAGACCCTTGTGCAACCATTCCACTATGAACATATGCCATTATAGTGCAATAGTTGTCATGATTGTAGTCATTTCAACAAGAACTACCCAAAGAACCTACCCCCAACCTAGCAGAAAGAATAAGAGTTTCAAAAAGCATCCAGATCATTGAATAGAGGGAGAAAAATATGGTACTCCCAAACCCATAAATGATACCAAATAAGACCCGAGTCAAAACCAATTTGTAACCTTAGAAACTATCCAAGCAAAGGAAGCCCTTAAATCAAGGAAAGAGCTCGACAATGAAGACATTTCAAAGTAGGGTTTTCCCTTGGTTGTGAGTATTTTTTCCTTGTGACATATTTTCTTGCCATACATCAAATAATATTCCATATTGCATCATCAAAATTCCTTGAATCAAAATCATTATGAATAGGGTGACCATGCTACATAATGACTTCTCTCTTTAAAAATTTGGCATAATAGTATTGATATGAAATTACAAGGTGAGAATCAGTGTAAGAAGGATTGATTCAAAGCATTGTTACTTCTTTAATTTTTCAAAATCCCATTGTTGAATATCATATCAAAATAAGGTTACTTTCTTATTATTGCCACAAAAGGTTAACTAAGAGGCTAGACAATTTATGAGGTTATATGCCTCTTAGGAAAACACATGGTTATTAGTACATGGTCCCATCCCACACATGATGATATAATATTCGTTGATGGTATAAAATACATTGCATCCAACCGCAGGATTATTTTGGGTTTTTGCTTATATTGTTAAATCGGCATCACGAGAAGCTCTGGGTGCAGCAGAGAAGTGCTATTTGTGAGATTTAGAATGGGAATGGGAGGGGTTTTTTCCACAAGTAGTCTGAGAATCGCTTTGAAAACGCTGTGGTTCATCAAATTAAAACAAATGGGCCTAACAAAAGGTAGATTACGAAGTGGAATGAAGCCAATTCTCCAGGTCACACAAAGGAGGTTTGTAGGAGGTCATGCAAAGGAGGTCGCGATAGGTGGTGCTGGTACTGGAGGTCACACAGAGGAGGGTTTGCTACGACTAGGGTTTGTAGAGGCAGAAGACGGTTTGAAGAGGCAGAGGAGGGTTTGCAGCGGTGAGAGTTTGCAAAGGTAGAGGAGGGTTTGCAGAGGTCATGCACAGGCTGACAAAAGCCCCCAAATTTGTGAGTACCCTAAAATGATTGAGCATGCTCTAGTTTTGCTCAAATAATTCTTATGATTAGTAGGACCATCAGGAGCATTAGTAAAGTGAATGTAAAACTGAGATGTAGATTGATATTTTTCTATTCTTTTCATTTTCCTTAATGATGTAGGTTTGTCCAATAGTTCATAATAATTTGGTGGAGTGGCTATTATGAGTTCATTTCTTACAATTTCCACTGCTTTCACACATCAAACTACAGACCATTGGCAGATGGAATAGTTTTTCAAATCCAGTCACTTCAGCTTGGTTTAACATTTTTCCCTTCTTACTATGTGTACAGTTACTTGGAGGTGGTAGCGAAAAGATGGTTGAGTTTCTACATAGCTCCATTGGAATCATCCACAAGAACCATGGAGAGAGTATAACTTCTTACATCAAGGAGAGTGTGGATGAAGAGTTGGAAGAGGAACATGATGGGGAGAGAAAAATGCAGAAAAAGAGGCTCACATTTTGTGTCGAAGGTAATATTAGTGTTGGGAAAACCACATTTCTTAAGAGGATAGCAAATGAGACAATTGAATTACGTGACCTTGTAGAGGTGGTTCCTGAGGGGTTTGCATGATAAACATGAGAACTGGCTCTTCCCTGCCCAATGTGGAAATCAGGGGTTATTGTCTGTGAGCCAGTTACCTCTTGATATGGATAGGTCTCTACACCCCGAGATCAGGGATCACACATTTCGTTTGCAAGGAGAACATGTACATGCCAGTATTCAGAAGGTAAGCCAAATACTTATCTATGGAATATTCATAATCAGCTTGGAATCTAGCGCTGCTATATATTTTATGATGCTAATTGTATGCTTCTAATGCAAACATGTCAACTTCAGGTTCCAGCCTTAGTGCTGGATTGCGAGCCCAACATTGACTTCAGCAGAGACATCGAAGCAAAGCAAGGGTAAGAAAATTTTCACTGATTTGGTGTTTACGATTACATTATGGAATAAAATATTTGACATAAAGGAAAAGAGTCTTTTGACCTCTTTAAGAATTGAATTGCTTATTATAAACATGTTTAAGGTAGGTTTTTTCTTGCATATTTGGTTTGGTGATCCCAAAGATAAATGTTTGAGGGGAAAGATGGAAGATTTTTGTCCTATTATGTTTGTCTTATTCACAACTAACAGACAGAGTGGAGTTCCATACACATGGGCAGGACTAGGATAGCTTGATATATTGAAGTGGAAAGCCTTGGGCTGTATGCCATGACATGCAGCAATGCTTAGTTATTGTAAAATTAAGCTTCATTTGGTGATGAGAAGTAGAGGAAGTTGTTAAGCAAGCTCTTGGAATAGGGCACTGATGGAATTTGATGATCCATTTAATTTGTTACATGTGGCAGTGATACACACAGTTATTTATCCAATGCATCAGTCTGATCACATCCCACTTGCTCCATAATAGCTGTCACTTCATCCATTGTTCTCCAACCTATTTTTGTTGGAGGGGAGAAACAGAAGGAACAATACAACCTAACCCCAAAATGATTTGGTAACTTTAAATCTAGTGTAATGTAGCTCTAGGATGTTAGTAGTGACTAACAACCCAAGTACTTGTCTTAAAATAAGAGTGAGACTTCTAGATACCATGAAACCTCCTAACTCACCATGTTAGTAGATTTTGAAGTCATTTTTAGAGAACATTGTAGCCTTGAGCATTCAAAATTGACTAAAACAATTATTCATTGGGGATCATCTTGCAAATTACAGTAAAAGTATGTAGGTCACTTCCATGCTTGTCACATCTACTATACATGAACCAGATATTTAAAAAGATTTGAGCTCACTATGAAAGTTCATATCACTTGAGTATACCTTGTACATGTGTAACATTTTGTATGCAATTGTAGACAAGTATCTATCCTGTCCAATTTCTGCTTGTGGCTCTGATGACCTATTTTGCTACTAACACAATCCCTCAAATACTAATATCTGTCAGCCCAGTCCTTCCATCCTTTTTGGACAATTAGAGGTCCCAGGAAACTGACTATCCCTTTTTTCCACCCTGCCGCTTCCCCCTAGAGAAACGGTCAAAGAAGAATCTTCTACTGCTAGTATCCTGCACTAGGAAATAAACAAGAAGAGTTAAAACATGACTTGTAGCCAGGTTTCTAACCATGATGATGATTTGGCTTGCAAAGTGAACATCTTTGCATGCCCATTGTTGAATCTTTTTTTAAACTTGATCCCAAAAAATGTTTACAGGTACATCAAATTTCAAAAGGGAATTATGGTTGGATTTGTTTTTGTTTGATGTTAAGCCACACTTGAAATCCTTCTTGATCTATGATGAATGCCCATACTTTCCTCTCTCACAATAGATCTAGCAGCTTTTGCAAAAATGTCAAGGCAGCAAATTGATTTTTACCTTTAACAGAGTTACAATATATGTTTGGAGTGAGAGCTGAGTCATCAACAAAATTGATGTTAAGTAACTGCTCATCAGCAAGAAGTGAGTTCCCCAAATTTGTTCCAGATTTCAACAACTCCAAGAAGATATCCTAGAGCATTGACTGTAATAACATACAAACAAGGGGCCAGAGGCAATTCCCATCTGATGGGAATGATGAAGCAGAGATGTTGCTGATAGCTGTCCATTGACACAAACTAGTAGAGGCATTTGAAGAAATGGTTGTTCTTGCTTCAGTCAAGAAAACTTCAAGAATCCAGCCATTAGAGCATATTGATGATGGAATCCCACTAAATTTTGTTTTATGCCTTCTGAAAATCAACCTTAGATAACGACCTTTTGACTAGGATTCCTTTGCCTGGTCAAGACTTGCCTAGGAGTAATAAAATTATCGAGGATGAAACGGCCTTTGAGAAACCTTGTTTGCTCAGGTCGAACACTTTGGGTAGCTGTATGTTTGATTCAAGTAGCCACATTAAGCAAATTTATAGGCTGCTGACCACTCAGTTTCCTTTCATGTTCCTTTAGATATCAACATAATAAGATCTGCATTTACTTGCTCCCTAGTGTGGCCTTGTGTCCAAAGCCTCTTGGCACATCCAGGAGAGATCATTGCCACTGATGGTCATTTCAGCCATGCATTCTGGCTAAATAATTTTGAGTAGGGGTGGCATGTTATATACCCAATAAAGGGGTAATTATACAATATTTGAAAACTACATCTTCAGAGTTTGTTCCACATAGAGATTCAAACAGAGATGAGTGCTAGGACCTGTATGCTGATATCGGTTTTACTTTTCTTAATGATGAGGTCCTATGCTTTAGTGAAAATGAGCATAGAAACATTTGATATTTCAACAAATGAATATGATACACCACCAGATGCATATCTTGCTCTGAAAAATTGCTCAATTGTATACAAAAATCCCTCAACAGAGAGGGTAGAAGAGACCACAGCTGCACTCCCTGGATGAACATGTGATGGGAAACCATGCAACGAGGAGCTCATAAAAAGTTTGTTCAGGTTCCCTGTGTTTTCTTTGCTCATGATTCCTCTAAACTTTGTTAGAGTTCCAAGTACGGACTCTATAAGCTTAAAGCTAGCTCCTAGCTTCCCCAACAGCTCTTCCTGCTTTGACTTGTCATAACCTGCTTGAAGCAGCAAATTTAGTGAAAACAGTGCA
>LPNX010819250.1:0-37110 GCA_001517045.1 Pseudotsuga menziesii
TTTTAAGCTTTTATATTGTGTGTTGATAATGAACTACTTTGACATCTATTTAAATGTAAAAGCTAAATTTTAAATGACCATTGGTTGCAGCTTGGGTGGTTGGGAGGAATGAATGTTACCCCTACATGAAAAATAGAATAACATGTTTATTTGACATTTAATTTTAGTATTTTATATATATATATTTTTTATTTTATATAGATTTCCTTTTAAATGTAAAAATTAAATTTTAAAAAATAACATGTGTATTTTTATTTGACATTCAATTTTAGTATTTTATATATAGATTTTTATTTTATATTGATTTTATTTTCCATGTAGATTTTTATTTATATTGATTTTTTTAAATATAATTGTAAGGGCATTTTTTGCAAATTTAAATTTAAGTTTATAAAAAAACAATTTTTTTAAGGTAATTTCTCAATATATTAAATACTTTTTAAAATTTGATATTGTCACTTTAACATTAAAATAATTTAAATAATGTTATGCTAACATCTCAACATTAGAATAATTCAAATAAACTAAAATATATAGATTGATCAAATATATAAAGAAAGTTCGAGATAGGATTTGGTATAATACATTGATTGATTGATTGATTGATTATATAAAGAAGGTTCGAGATGGGCTTTGGTATACATGGGAACATGATGATGGCACTTTTATGGAGCACCATCTTGGTCCTCTTCCAAGATGAATAATCATTTGTCTTAGATATACAACACTACACAAACAATGATTTTTGGACATTCTAACCATTTTTTTTGACATTCTAACCATCTCTTTTTAGAATACAATGTATGAAGTGTTGGACACACCAGGAACACAGAGAGGGGGGGGTGAATATGTATGTGCAGTATTTATTACTTTTTCAACTTTTATAATCAACAACTTATTCAATATTATGCATTATCACATTATCATTATATCATCATCAGCATTGTTATCATCATCATCACATAGAAAGCATACCAACACAGTACACAATATTTTTACATAGAAACCCAAGTCCTGGGGGGGAAACCACGGAAGCCTTTTTAAAATAGTTTTCCAGAAACAACTGGAAGGAAGCAACAACCCCCTTATTACAAAGACTTCAATTTTCTAGCTTCAACTGGAAGGAGGCTATGACCCCCTGATTTACAGGGTACGACCTGAAGGAAGTTACCACTCCCTAGTTTTTTGAATTCAACTGGAAGGAGGCTACGACCTCCTTTTTTTGCCCCGTCCTTCCACCATGATATGAAGATAGAAATAGCTGAACCACAACTGCACTAATCCTACGGACCTGTTAATCAACACTTCTGCTACATTGCACAATCTGTACCACACTGTACAACCTGTACCATACTGCACAACAACTGCCACTACTAGCCACTGCTCATTATCTGATCACTACTCATCAACCGATCACTGTCCACTGTATCACAATACTCATCAACATGTATAATCAAACTGCACCAATCAATCTGTTTCTCATATTAACCAACTCAGTCAATCTAAGTCTGCACACCAAACTCAGTCCATCTAGGTCAAACCAACTGCTCATAGAACTCATCCAATCTGAGTCAAACCAACTTCACATAAGGCAACTTGTGCCAATCTTTCTCGACTGTACAAAGATGCTTGTGTACCTATGCCAAATCAATCATATATTCGTGTTAACCTAATCAAGTGCTTTGATATTCAACTAACCCTTCTTACTTGGCCTAATTCATCAAGTAAAAGACACATTTGAGCAACCAAGAGACTTCACATACTGTCAACCAAAATTTTTCCAAACACACTCAACTCAATGACACCATAACCAACCTCAATCACAGTCAAGGAATACTTGATAATTAAACATGATATACTTCAACCAAATAACCTCAACCAATAAGATAAAAGACTTAACCAACTATGTCGAACTCAATCAATATCATAAACTCTTAGACACAAAAGGATTTTCCACTCTACTCAAATCAAGTCAACAAATCAAACAAATATCAAGCAAATAATCACTTACAACACTGTCAAAGGTTGTCATAAACAATCCAGCTCCACTTAGGTCAAAGACACAATGATCAACACTTGTAAAACTAGTTTTCAAAGAAAACGTTTAGGTTGATCAAATAAATAACTCACAATATCTAATACTTACATGTCAACTTCTCATTCAATACTACACTTATACAACAATCAAGATAAACACCAAGATCTATATCAATATCACATAAAGGTATATGCCAAGAAAACCATCACCATAGCTTCCATAACATATTGAATGACTTTAAACAGATATACCAATATATAGCCTCACATACTAAGATCAAAGATGAACTCTATCCATGAGAGACATGTGCCATTACAAGAGAAACCATGAACCATGAACCATACCTTATTGAAGATAACAAGATGGAGAAAAAGTAGAAAACCCAAAATAAACTCTATATCCTATCATAACACATCCCTCGTAACAAGCTTTCCAATGAGCCAAAAATTTTGTAATTACAATTTCGTATGAGAAAGTTATGCCTATTTTAATGAAGATGCCCATAAATTTTTCTGTCACACAATTTCGCACTTTTCTCCAAAATGTGCGAAATTCCTAAGAGAATTGGTGATGAAAAAATGAAATGATTCATATTCTATTTATATGGGTTGTAGAGAAAAAATATTTCTTTGAGCCGGCATGCAATTCAAAATTACAAATAATTAAATTCTCTTTTGTTTAGTCGGCTTACCCAAAAAGGTGGGGTGCCCCAACTTCAAAAATTCATATCTCTTCAACCATAAGGAGCCACGTGACGTGCCACCTACCGTTGGAAATGGAATGACAAAGGCTATCTCCCCATGATGGGTTCATTTGAATTCCCATGGTCCAATACTCTTAAAATATTCAATTTGTTCAGGATGCCAAAGACCCCACACATGAGGGTGCAAAAGACCATACCACCAACTACAAGAGTTTCAAATTCTTCTTAAACATATCAAGGCACGTCCATGGGCTCTACCTCCATCTAAATCCCAATATCCATATAACTACAAATAGGACCATACATCATCACAGTTCAAGGTCTCCATATCATTAAAAACATATCCAACGGTTCCACTATATATCTTCATCACTATAAGAGTATCAACACCCCAAAATAGGGGTACAAAGACCTCACCACTAGTTTGCAACACCTTATGGGCTTCATTTGCATGATCATAAGGCTACTACATGGCAATGACCATATAGCGTCCAAGGGACATCAAAACATTTATGTGGGTTCAAGACTTAAACTTTCAAGGACACCAAGGACCCCATAAGAATGGGTTCCAATATACCACCATCAATGTGGGTTCCAACACCTAAGTCTCCACATGCAAGAGTATCAAGATCTAAGATTGTGGACTCAAGGACCTCACAAGAACTTAACAACCTCAAGACCATCCAATGCGAGCAACAAGATTCACCATCAACATATCAAATACTTTACACACATGAGCCACATCATCCATCCAACAACCAATCAAGAGACTAAGACAAGTACAAGCATAACAAGAAGCACAAAGACTAGTAACCAAATATCAACCATGAGTAAGGAACTTGACAATGGACTCAAATGGGACCAAGATACAACTTAGGGGCACTTTAGCAAGTCAATGGGTAACCATGGATTTTGTCATTGTTCCAAGGCCTCCACGGGCTTCAAGCTTGGGCTTGGACAAGGTCAAAAGGGCTCCTCTTGCACAAAACAACCACAAACTAAACACTAACCCTCAGGGGCTCCACAAGAGGCACCAAGGACTCAATAGTTGGCATCAATGACCATGCACTATTGGAATCAATGACAAATTAATCAACAATTTCCCCCTTTGTCATTGATAAGACAACCATAACTCCTCTTCAGAACAAGCTCCCCTGTCAACAAAACTTCTTTCCCCCTTTGGAATCAATGGCAAAGGGAATTTTCTTTAACCATACTGCTCCCCCTTAGGCCATGCTCCCCCTGTCATCAACTTCTCTTCCTTTTCAACTTTTCTTCCTCTTTGGATTAATGAAAACAAAAACTTCTTTTGGCACTACTTCTTCCCTTATCATTGATGCTTATTTGATGGACTTGTATTTTGTCACACAGATACTTCTGGAACCAACTACTATACGATACTCAAATATGATAATTAGGTACATATCTCCTTTTACACATTCTTTGTACACTTCATATCACTAGTCAATAGTATTCAAAATGACATTGGGTCTTTCCCAAGATTTTCATGATTTCTTTTTTCATCTACTAACTTTATTCTCCATACTTTGGTAGGATGATGGTTGTTCATGTCATTCGATTGAACTTTCTTTCTTCTCCAAACGTTAACATGTCCTTGCACCCTGCAACGTTTTGTGAAATGACCATAATGATAACAATTGTAACATTGAATCGAAAATGTACTTTTATTTCTTTCTGGAGTGATTCTGTCATGAGCTCTGCAATGAATGGCTTTGTGACCATAGTTGTAACACTTGTAGCAGTGACCATGGAACCTTATAGGATATCTCTAAGTAGTAACTTCTCTTGATTCTTGTTGATCATGGGATCTTCTAAGAATACATGTATTACTATTATCCTTTTCTTCTTTTACTATAGAGATTTTAATTTCTTCAATGTTCTTCTCGATCTTCGAATTTGTCTTTAACTGAGTAGTTGTTTTGTCCAAGTCTTCCCTCAGGGAGAGGATATTCAATTCTTGCTTTTGACAATTTTCTATCTTTTCTTGGAGTTGTCTTGTTAAATCTTCTTCTATCTTCTTGACTTCTTTTACCTATTTGTTGAGAGCAAAGATATTGTCCTCCATCTTTCCTTTTGAATTCTTATCATCGTCATGGAATTTTTGCAGTTGACCTTGTAGTATATGGTTCTCCTTTCTCTGTTCTAAGAGGTCCTTTTCAAATTCAAATTTTGTCAGACATACCTTCCGTAACTCTACCTTCAAGGATTGGATTTCAAGTTCTTGTTTTCTTCTTAACTTCTCTTCCAATATTTATTTATCCTTATAGGAACTTATCTCATTGTCTTTGTCTTGTAGCTTGCAGATCAATTCTTTTTCCTTATCTTTTAGAAGTCTTTTGAGCTTGAAAATTTCTTCTGAGTGCTTTTCAATTTCTGTAGCTGACTTCTCAAGTTTGTCTTTCAAAGATTTGCATATGGCTTCTTTGATTCTAGTAGCTTCTTCAATTTGGAGTTTCAGATTAATTATGGTCTGTGTGGCCTTTTCAGATTCTTCTTGATTCTTCTTCTCAACTTTGTCCAATTGCTCTTTTAATACCTGTTTTTGTTCACATAGAATTTTCACTTCTTGCGAAACATTAATAATTTCATTGTCTATCATAATATCAGCTAAATTTCTATTACTTATCGGAGAGCAAGTATTTTCCTCATAATCTGAAATGTTGCATTCAATTAATTCAGAATAGCTCTTATTTTCTATACCTAATAAACATATATCTTTAAAAGAATTACAAATAGAGTGTGCAGGGAACATACCTTCATGCTTACCTGGATCTTGTACTGACCCGTCTTCTGCTTCTTGTTCTTCATTTAGCTGATTTATTTTGAACAACAATTCTTTAGCTGAGTTGCACTTTCCTATTTCTTCCTTTTGGAGATCTGTTAGATCTTCAAGCATTAATTCCATAACCTCTACTTCCTCTTCTTTATTGGAGTAGTATTGCTCTAATTTGAGCCATACTTCCCTAGTTGAGATGCACTTCCCTATCTTCTTCTTTTGGATATCTGTTAGGCCTTCACAGATGGCTTCCATAGCCTTAGAATTATTTTTCTTTGCTTCTTTCTAAGCTGATGTTTTCATTTTCTTTGGAGCTGTATATCCAGTAACAACTGACTTCCATACACCAATTGCCTCAAGATAAGCCTGCATTCTCATTTTCCAAATCAAGTAATAATTTGACTCACATGAAAATGGTACTCCATTCACCGAGAAACCCATAGTGTGTTAAATATCTCCTTCAAGCTGATAAAGCTTTCTGTGAAGGACCTACTCTGATACTAATTGTTGGATACACCAGGAACACAGAGAGGGGGGGGTGAATCTGTGTGTGTAGTCTTTATTACTTTTTCAACTTTTATAATCAACAACTTATTCAATATTATACATGATCACATTGTCATTATATCATTATCAACATTGTTATCATCATCACATCAAAAGCATAGCAACACAGTACAAAATATTTTTACATGGAAACCCAAGTCTTGGTGGGAAAACCACGGAAGCCTTTTTAAAATAGTTTTCCAGAAATAACTGGAAGGAAGCAACAACCCCTTTATTACAAAGACTTCAATTTTCCAACTTCAACTGGAAGGAGGCTACAACCCCCTGATTTACAGGCTACGACCTGAAGGAAGTTGCCACTCCCTAGTTTTTTGAATTCAACCGGAAGGAGGCTACGACCTCCTTTCCTTGCCCCGTCTTGCCACCGTGATATGAAGATAGAAACCACTGAACCACAACCGCACTGATCCTACGGACTTGTTAATCAACACTTGCACTAAACTGCACAATCTGTACCATACTGCACAACCTATACCACACTGCACAATCTATACCACACTGCACAACCTGTACCACACTGCACAACAACTGCCACTGCTCATTATCTGATCACTACTCATCAACCGATCATTGTCCATTGTATCACAATACTCATCAACATGTACAATCAACCTATACCAATCAATCTGTTTCTCATATTAACCAACTCAGTCAATCTAAGTCTGCACACCAAACTCAATCCACCTGGGTCAAACCAATTTCTCATACAACTCATCCAATCTGAGTCAAACCAACTTCACATAAGGCAACTTGTGCCAATCTTTCTCAACTGTACCAAGATGCTTGTGTACATGTGCCAAATCAATCATATATTTGTGTTAACCTAATCAAGTGCTTTGACAATCAACCGACCCTTCTTACTTGGCCTAGTTCATCAAGTAAAAGACACATTTGAGAAACTAGGAGACTTCACATACTGTCAACCAAACTTTTTCCAAACACACTCAACTCAATGACACCATAACCAACCTCAATCACAGTCAAGGAATACTTGATAGTTAAACATGATATACTTCAACCAAATAACCTCAACCAATAAGATAAAAGACTTAACCAACTATGTCAAACTCAATCAATATCATAAACTCTTAGACACAAAAGGATTTTCCACTCTACTCAAAACAAGTCAACAAATCAAACAAATATCAAGCAAATAATCACCTACAACACTGTCAAAGGTTGTCATTAACAATCCAGCTCCACTTAGGTCAAAGACACAATGATCAACACTTGTAAAACTAGTTTTCAAAGAAAACGTTTAGGTTTATCAAATAAATAACTCACAATATCTATACTTACATGTCAACTTCTCATTCAATACTACACTTATACAACAATCAAGATAACCACCAAGATCTATCCAAGATAATCATCAAGATCTATATCAATATCACATCAAGGTATATGCCAAGAAATCCATCACCATAGCTTCCATAACATATTGAATGACTTTAAATAGATATACCAATATATAGCCTCACATTCTAAGATCAAAGATGAACTCTATCCATGAGAGACATGTGCCATTACAAGAGAAACCATGACGCATGAACCATACCTTATTGAAGATAACAAGATGGAGAAAAATTAGAAAACCCGAAAGAAACTCTATATCATGTCATCACATAGCCCTCATAACAATATTTCCAATGAGCCAAAAATTTTGTAATTCCGATTTCGTATGAGAAAGTTATGCCTATTTTAGTGAAGATGCCCAGAAATTTTTCTGTCACACAATTTCACACTTTTCTCCAAAATGTGCAAAATTCGTAAGAGAAGTGGTGATGAAAAAATGAAATGTTTGATATTCTATTTATATGGGTTGTAGAGAAAAAATATTACCTTGAGCCGACATGCAATTCAAAATTACAAATAACTAAATTCTCTTTTGTTTAGTCGGCTCAACCAAAAGGTGGTGTACCCCAACTTCAAAAATTCATATCTCTTCAACCGTAAGGAGCCACGTGACGTGCCACCTACCGTTGGAAATGGATCGACAAAGGATATCTCCCCATGATGGGTTTATTTGAATTCCCATGGTCCAATACCCTCAAAATATTCAATTTGTTCAGGATGTCAAAGACCCCACACATGAGGGTGCAAAATACCATACCACCAACTACAAGAGTTTCAAAGTCTTCTTAAACATATCAAGGCACGTCCATGGGCTCTACCTCCATCTAAATCCCAATATCCATATAACCACAAATAGGACCATACATCATCACGGTTCAAGGTCTCCATATCATTAAAAACATATCCAATGGCTCCACTATATATCTTCATCACTATAAGAGTACCAACACCCCAAAAGAGGGGTACAAAGACCTCACCACTAGTTTGCAACACCTTATGGGCTTCATATGCATTATCATAAGGCTACTACATGGCAATGACCATATAGAATCCAAGGGACATCAAAACATTTATGTGGGTTCAAGACTTAAACTTTCAAGGACAACAAGGACCCCATAAGAATGGGTTCCAATATACCACCATCAGTGTGGGTTCCAACACCTAAGTCTCCACATGCAATAGTATCAAGATCTAAGATTGTGGACTGAAGGAACTCACAAGAACTTAACAACCTCAACACCATCCAATGCAAGCAACAGGATTCACCATCAACATATCAAATACTTTACACACATGAGCCACATCATCCATCCAACAACCAATCAAGAGACTAAGACAAGTACAAGCGTAACAAGCAGCACAAGGACTAGTAACTAAATATCAACCATGAGTAAGGAACTCGACAATGGACTCAAATGGGACCAAGATACAACTTAGGGGCACTTCAGCAAGTCAATGGGTAACCAGGGATTTTTTCATTGTTCCAAGGCCTCCAAGGGCTTCAAGCTTGGGCTTGGACAAGGTCAAAAGGGCTCCTTTTGCAAAAAACAACCACAAACTAAACACTAAACATTAGGGGCTCCAAAAGGGGCACCAAGGACTCAATAGTTGGCATCAATGACCATAAACTGTTGGCATCAATGAAAAATTAATCAACAATCTCCCCCTTTGGCATTGATGACAACACCATAACTCCTCTTCAGAACAAGCTCCCCTGTCAACAAAACTTCTCTCCCCCTTTGGCATCAATGGCAAAGGGACTTTTGTTTGACCATACTGCTCCTCTTGTCATCAACATCTCTTCCTTTCCAACTTTTCTTCCTCTTTGGATTAATGACAACAAAAACTTCTTTTGGCACTACTTCCCTTATCATTGATGCTTATTTGATGGACTTGTATTTTGTCACACAGATACTTCTGGAACCAACTACTATACGATACTCAAATCTGATAATCAGGTACATATCTCCTTTTACACATTCTTTGTACACTTCATATCACTAGTCAATAGTCTTCAAAATGGCATTGGGTCTTTCCCAAGATTTTCATCATTTCTATTTTGATCTACTAACTTTATTCTCCATACTTTGGTAGGATGATGGTTGTTCATGTCATTCGATTGAACTTTCTTTCTTCTCCAAACTTTAACCTGTCCCTGCACCCTGCAATGTTTTGTGAAATGACCATAATGATAACAATTGTAACACTAAATCGAAAATGTACTTTTATTTCTTTCTGGAGTGATTCTGTCATGAGCTCTGCAATGAATGGCTTTGTGACCATAGTTGTAACACTTGTAGTAGTGACCATGGAACCTTATAGGATATCTCTGAGCAGTAACTTCTTTTGATTCTTACTGATCATGGGATCTTCTAAGAATAGATGTATTACTGTTATCCTTTTCTTCTTTTACTATAGAGATTTTAGTTTCTTCAATGTTCTTCTCGATCTTCGAATTTGTCTTTAACTGAGTAGTTGTTTTGTCCAGGTCTTCCCTCAAGGAGAGGATCTTCAATTCTTGCTTTTGACAAATTTCTATGTTTTCTTGGAGTTGTCTTGTTAGATCTTCTTCTATCTTCTTGACTTCTTTTACCTGTTTGTTGAGAGCAAAGATATTGTCCTCCATCTTTCCTTTTGAATTCTTATCATCGTCATGGAATTTTTGCAGTTGACCTTGTAGTATATGATTCTCCTTTCTCAGTTCTGAGAGGTCCTTTTCAAATTCAAAGTTTGTCAAACATACCTTCCGCAACTCTACCTTCAAGGATATGATTTCACGTTCTTGTTTTCTTCTTAACTTCTCTTCCAATATTTCTTTAGACTTATAGGAACTTATCTCATTGTCTTTGTCTTGTAGCTTGCAGATCAATTCTTTTTCCTTATCTTCTAGTTGTCTTTTGAGCTTGACAATTTCTTTTGAGTGTTTTTCAATTTCTGTTTCTAACTTCTCAAGTTTGTCTTTCAAAGATTTGGATA
The DNA here is from genome assembly GCA_001517045.1 of Pseudotsuga menziesii. Classification (NCBI taxonomy): domain Eukaryota; kingdom Viridiplantae; phylum Streptophyta; class Pinopsida; order Pinales; family Pinaceae; genus Pseudotsuga; species Pseudotsuga menziesii. Next base: position 10,438 of record LPNX010819250.1, read on the forward strand.
TGGATTCTTTGATTCTAGTAGCTTCTTCAATTTGGAGTTTCAGATTAATTATGGTATGTGTGGCCTTTTCAGATTCTTCTTGATTCTTCTCTTGACTTTGTCCAATTGCTCTTTCAATACCTGTTTCTGTTCACATAGATTTTTCACTTCTTGCGAAACATTAGTAATTTCATTGTCTATCATAATATCAGCTAAATTTCTATTACTCATCGGAGAGCAAGGATTTTCATCATAATCTGAAGTGTTGCATTCAATCAATTCGGAATAGCTCTTATTTTCTATACCTGATAAACATATATCTTTAAAAGAATTACAAACAGAGTGTTCAAGGAACATACCTTCATACTTACCTGGATCTTGTACTGACCCGTCTTCTGCTTCTTGTTCTTCATTTAGCTTATTTATTTTGAACGACAATTCTTCAGTTGAGTTGCACTTTCCTATTTTCTCCTTTTGGAGATCTGTTAGATCTTCAAGCATTAATTCCATAACCTCTAATTCCTCTTCTTTATTGGAGTATTATTGCTCTAATTTGAGCCATAATTCCATAGCTGAGATGCACTTTCCTATCTTCTTCTTTTGGATATATGCTAGGCCTTCAAGGATGGCTTCCATAGCCATAGAATTATTTTTCTTTGCTTATTTCTGAGATGATGTTTTCATTTTATTTGGAGTTGTATATCCAGTAACAAATAAATTCCATACACCAATTTCCTCAAGATAAGCCTGTATTCTCATTTTCCAAATCAAGTAATAACTTGACTCACATGACAATGGTACTCCATTCACCGAGAACCCCGTGGTGTGTTAAAGATCTCCTTCAAGCTGATAAGGCTTTCTGTGAAGGACCTGCTCTGATACCAATTGTTGGATACACCAGGAACACGGAGAGGGGGGGTGAATCTAAGTGTGCGGTATTTATTACTTTTTCAACTCTTATAATCAACAACTTATTCAATATTATGCATTATCACATTATCAGTATATCATCATCAGCATCGTTATCATCATCATATCACCATCATCACATAGAAAGCATAACAACACAGTACACAATATTTTTACATGGAAACCCAAGTCCTGGGGGGAAAACCACAGAAGCCTTTTTAAAATAGTTGTCCACAAATAAATGGAAGGAAGCAACAACCCCCTTATTACAAAGACTTCAATTTTCTAGGTTCAACTGGAAGGAGGCTACGACCTGAAGGAAGTTGCCACTCCCTATTTTTTTGAATTCAACCGGAAGGAGGCTACGAACTCATTTCCTTGCCCCATCTTGCCACCATGATATGAAGATAGAAACAACTGAACCACAATTGTACTGATCCTGCGGACCTATTAATCAACACTTGTGCTACACTATACAATCTGTACCACACTGCGCAACATGTACCACACTGCACAACAACTGCCACTACTAGCCACTGCTCATTATCTGATCACTGCTCATCAACCGATCACTATCCACTATATCACAATACTCATCATCATGTACAATCAACCTGTACCAATCAATATGTTTCTCATATTAACCAACTCAGTCAATCTAAGTCTGCACACCAAACTTAGTCCACCTGGGTCAAACCAACTGCTCATACAACTCATCCAATCTGAGTCAAACCAACTTCACATAAGGCAACTTGTGCCAATCTTTCTCAACTGTACCAAGATGCTTGTGTACCTATGCCAAATAAATCATATATTTGTGTTAACCTAAACAAGTGCTTTGACAGTCAACCGATCGTTCTTACTTGGCATAGTTCATCAAGTAAAAGACACATTTGAGCAACCAAGAGACTTCACATACTGTCAACCAAACTTTTTCCAAACACACTCAACTCAATGACACCATAACCAACCTCAATCACAGTCAAGGAATACTTGATAGTTAAACATGATATACTTCAACCAAATAACCTCAACCAATAAGATAAAAGACTTAACCAACTATGTCAAACTCAATCAATATCATAAACTCTTAGACACAAAAGGATTTTCCACTCTACTCAAATCAAGTCAACAAATCAAACAAATATCAAGCAAATAATCACTTACAACATTGTCAAAGGTTGTCATTAACAATCCATCTCCACTTAGGTCAAATACACAATGATCAACACTTGTAAAACTAGTTTTCAAAGAAATTTTTTAGGTTGATCAAATAAATAACTCACAATATATAATACTTACATGTCAACTTCTCATTCAATACTATACTTATACAACAATCAAGATAAACACCAAGATTGATCCAAGATAATCATCAAGATCTATATCAATATCACATCAAGGTATATGCCAAGAAAACCATCACCATAGCTTCCATAACATATTGAATGACTTTAAAGAGATATACCAATATATAGCCTCACATACCAAGATCAAAGATGAACTCTATCCATGAGAGACATGTACCATTACAAGAGAAACCATGAAGCATGAACCATACCTTATTGAAGATAACAAGATGGAGAAAAAGTAGAAAACCTAAAAGAAACTCTATATCCTGTCATCACACAGCCCTCATAACACGCTTTCCAACGAGCCAAAAAATTTGTAATCCTGATTTCGTATGAGAAAGTTATGCCTATTTTAGTGAAGATGCCCATAAATTTTTCTATCTCACAATTTTGCACTTTTCTCCAAAATGTGCGAAATTCGTAAGAGAAGTGATGATCAAAAAATGAAATGCTTCATATTCTATTTATATGGGTTGTAGAGAAAAAATATTACCTTGAGCCAACATGCAATTCAAAATTACAAATAATTAAATTCTCTTTTGTTTAGTCAGCTCACCCAAAAAGGTGGGGTACCCCAACTTCAAAAATTCATATCTCTTCAACCGTAAGGAGCCATGTGACATGCCACCTACCGTTGGAAATGGAACGACAAAGGATATCTCCCCATGATGGGTTTATTTGAATTCCCATTGTCCAATACCCTTAAAATATGCAAATTTGTTCAGGATGTCAAAGACCCCACACATGAGGGTGCAAAATACCATACCACCAACTACAAGAGTTTCAAAGTCTTCTTCAACATATCAAGGCACGTCCATGGGCTCTACCTCCATCTAAATCCCAATATCCATATAACCTCAAATAGGACCATACATCATCACAGTTCAAGGTCTCCATATCATTAAAAACATATCCAATGGTTCCACTATATATCTTCATCACTATAAGAGTACCAACGCCCCAAAAGAGGGGTATAAAAACCTCACCACTAGTTTGCAACACCTTATGGGCTTCATATGCATGATCATAAGGCTACTTCATGGCAATAACCATATAGCATTCAAGGGACATCAAAACATTTATGTGGGTTCAAGACTTAAACTTTCAAGGACACCAAGGACCCCATAAGAATGGGTTCCAATATACCACCATCAGTGTGGGTTCCAACACCTAAGTATCCACATGCAAGAGTATCAAGATCTAAGATTGTGGACTCAAGGACCTCACAAGAACTTAACAACCTCAAGACCATCCAATGCAAGCAACGAGATTCACCATCAACACATCAAATACTTTACACACATGAGCCACATCATCCATCCAACAACCAATCAAGAGACTAATACAAGTACAAGCATAACAAGCAGCACAAGGACTAGTAACCAAATATCAACCATGAGTACGGAAATCGACAATGGACTCAAATGGGACCAAGATACAACTTAGGGGCACTTCAGAAAGTCAATGGGTAACCAGGGATTTTGTCATTGTTCCAAGGCCTTGGGCTTGGACAAGGTCAAAAGGGATCCTCTTGCACAAAACAACCACAAACTAAACACTAACCCTCAGGGGCTCCTTGAGCGGCACCAAGGACTCAATAGTTGGCATGAATGACCATACACTGTTGGCATCAATGACAAATTACTCAACAATCTCCCCCTTTGTCATTTATGACAACACCATAACTCCGCTTCAGAACAAGATCCCCTGTCAACAAAACTTCTCTCCCCCTTTGGCATTAATGGCAAAGGGACTTTTATTTGACCATACTGCTCCCCCTTAGGCCATGCTCTCCCTATCATCAACTTCTCTTCCTTTTCAAATTTTCTTCCTCTTTGGATTAATGACAACAAAAACTTCTTTTGGCACTACTTCTTCCCTTATCATTGATGCTTATTTGATGGACTTGTATTTTGTCACACAAATACTTCTAGAACCAACTACTATAGGATACTCAAATCTGATAATCAGGTACATATCTCCTTTTACACATTCTTTGTACACTTCATATCACTAGTCAATAGTCTTCAAAATGGCATTGGGTCTTTCCCAATATTTTCATCATTTCTATTTTGATCTACTAACTTTATTCTCCATATTTTGGTAGGATGATGGTTGTTCATGTCATCCGATTGAACTTTCTTTCTTCTCCAAACGTTAACATGTCCCTGCACCCTGCAACGTTTTGTGAAATGACCATAATGATAACAATTGTAACACTGAATTGAAAATGTACTTTTATTTCTTTCTGGAGTGATTCTGTCATGAGCTCTGCAATGAATGGCTTTGTGACCATAGTTGTAACACTTGTAGCAGTGACCATGGAACCTTATAGGATATCTCTGAGCAGTAACTTTTCTTAATTCTTGCTAAACATGGGATCTTCTAAGAATACATGTATTACTGTTAGCCTTTTCTTCTTTTACTATAGAGATTTTGCTTTCTTTAATGTTCTTCTCGATTTTCGAATTTGTCTTTAACTGAGTAGTTGTTTTGTCCAGGTCTTCCCTCAAGGAGAGGATCTTCAATTCTTGCTTTTGACAAATTTCTATGTTTTCTTGGAGTTGTCTTGTTAGATCTTCTTCTATCTTCTTGACTTCTTTTACCTGTTTTTTGAGAGCAAAGATATTGTCCTCCATCTTTCCTTTTGAATTCCTATCATCGTCATGGAATTTTTGCAGTTGACCTTGTAGTATATGATTCTCCTTTCTCAGTTCTAAGAGGTCCTTTTCAAATTCAATGTTTGTCAGACATACCTTTCGTAACTCTAGCTTCAAAGATTTGATTTCAAGTTCTTGTTTTCTCCTTAACTTCTCTTCCAATATTTATTTAGCCTTATAGGAACTTATCTCATTGTCTTTGTCTTGTAGCTTGCAAATCAATTCTTTTTCCTTATCTTCTAGTAGTCTTTTGAGCTTGACAATTTCTTCCGAGTGCTTTTCAATTTTTGTAGCTGACTTCTCAAGTTTGTCTTTCAAAGATTTGCATATGGCTTCTTTGATTCTAGTAGCTTCTTCAATTTGGAGTTTCAGATTAATTATGGTATGTGTGGCCTTTTCAGATTCTTCTTGATTCTTCTTCTCGACTTTGTCCAAATGCTCTTTCAATACCTGTTTTTGTTCACATAGATTTTTCACTTCTTGCGAAACATTAGTAATTTCATTGTCTATCATAATATCAGCTAAATTTCTATTACTCATCGGAGAGCAAGGATTTTCATCATAATCTGAAGTGTTGCATTCAATTAATTCGGAATAGATCTTATTTTCTATACCTGATAAACATATATCTTTAAAAGAATTACAAACAAAGTGTTCAAGGAACATACCTTCATACTTACCTGGATCTTGTACTGACCCGTCTTCTGCTTCTTGTTCTTCATTTAGCTGATTTATTTTGAACGATAAATCTTCAGCTGAGTTGCACTTTCCTATTTTTTCCTTTTGGAGATCTGTTAGATCTTCAAGCATTAATTCCATAACCTCTACTTCCTATTCTTTATTGGAGTAGTATTGCTCTAATTTGAGCCATACTTCCCTAGCTGAGATGCACTTCCCTATCTTCTTCTTTTGAATATCTGCTAGGCCTTCAAGGATGGCTTCCATAGCCATAGAATTATTTTTCTTTGCTTCTTTCTGAGTTGATGTTTTCATTTTCTTTGGAGCTGTATATCCAGTAACAACTGACTTCCATACACCAATTACCTCAAGATAAGCCTGCATTCTCATTTTCGAAATCAAGTAATAATTTGACTCACATGACAATGGTACTCCATTCACCGAGAACCCCATGGTGTGTTAAAGATCTCCTTCAAGATGATAAGGCTTTTGTGAAGTACCTGCTCTGATACCAATTGTTGGGTACACCAGGAACACAAAGAGGGGGGGGGCGTGAATCTGTGTGTGCAGTCTTTATTACTTTTTCAACTTTTATAATCAACAACTTATTCAATATTATGCATTATCACATTATCATTATATCATCATCAACATTGTTATCATCATCATATCATCATCATGACATAGAAAGCATAGCAACACAGTACACAATATTTTTACATGGAAACCCAAGTCCTAGGGGAAAACCATGGAAGCCTTTTTAAAATAGTTTTCCAGAAATAACTGGAAGGAAGCAACAACCCCCTTATTACAAAGACTTCAATTTTCCAACTTCAACTGGAAGGAGGCTACTACCCCCTGATTTATAGGCTACGACCTGAAGGAAGTTGCCACTCCCTAGTTTTTCAAATTCAACCGAAAGGAGGCTACGACCTCCTTTCCTTGCCCCATCCTGCCACCATGATATGAAGATAGAAATAGTTGAACCACAACCGCACTTATCTTGCGGACCTGTTAATCAACTCTTGTGCTACAATGCATAATCTGTACCACACTGCATAACCTGTACCACACTGCACAACAACTGCCACTACTAGCCACTGCTCATTATCTGATCACTACTCATCGATCGATCACTATCCACTGTATCACAATACTCATCAACATGTACAATCAACCTGTACCAATCAATCTGTTTCTCATATTAACCAACTCAATCAATCTGAGTCTGCACACCAAACTCAGTCCACCTGGGTCAAACCAACTGCTCATACAACTCATCCAATCTGAGTCAAACCAGCTGCACATAAGGAAACTTGTGCCAATCTTTCTCAACTGTATCAATATGCTTGTGTACCTGTGCCAAATCAATCATATATTTGTGTTAACCTAATCAAGTGCTTTGACAGTCAACCGACCCTTCTTACTTGGCCTAGTTCATCAAGTAAAAGACACATTTGAGCAATCAAGAGACTTCACTTATTGTCAACCAAACTTTTTCCAAAGACACTCAACTCAATGACACCATAACCAACCTCAATCACAATCAAGGAATACTTGATAGTTAAACATGATATACTTCAGCCAAATAACCTCAACCAATAAGATAAAAGACTTAACCAACTATGTCAAACTCAATCAATATCATAAACTCCTAGACACAAAAGGATTTTCCACTCCACTCAAATCAAGTCAACAAATCAAACAAATATCAAGCAAATAATCACTTACAACACTGTCAAAGGTTGTCATTAACAATCCAGCTCCACTTAGGTCAAAGACACAATGATCAACACTTGTAAAACTAGTTTTCAAAGAAAACGTTTAGGTTGATCAAATAAATAACTCACAATATCTAATACTTACATATCAATTTCTCATTCAATACTACACTTATACAACAATAAAGACAAACACCAGGATCTATCCAAGATAATCATCAAGATCTATATCAATATCACATCAAGGTATATGCCAAGAAAACCATCACCATAGCTTCCATAACATATTGAATGACTTTAAAGAGATATGCCAATATATATCCTCACATACTAAGATCAAAGATGAACTCTATCCATGAGAGACATCTGCCATTACAAGAGAAACCATGAAGCATGAACCATACCTTATTGAAGATAACAAGATGGAGAAAAAGTAGAAAACCCAAAATAAACTCTATATCTTGTCATCACACAGTGCTCGTAACAAGCTTTCCAACGAGCCAAAAATTTTGTAATTTTGATTTCGTATGAGAAAGTTATGTCTATCTTAGTCAAAATGCCCCAAAAATTTTCTGTCACACAATTTCGCACTTTTCTCCAAAATGTGCAAAATTCGTAAAAGAAGTGGTGATGAAAAAATGAAATGTTTGATATTCTTTTTATATGGGTTGTAGAGAAAAAATATTACCTTGAGCCGACATGCAATTCAAAATTACAAATAATTAAATTCTCTTTTGTTTAGTTGGCTCACCCAAAAAGGTGGGGTACCCCAACTTCAAAAATCCATACCTCTTCAACCGTAAGGATCCACGTGACGTGCCACCTACCATTGGAAATGGAATGACAAAGGATATCTCCCCATGATGGGTTTATTTGAATTCACATGGTCCAATACCCTTAAAATATTCAATTTGTTCAGGATGTCAAAGACCCCACACATGAGGGTGCAAAAGACCATACCACCAACTGCAAGAGTTTCAAAGTCTTCTTCAACATATCAAGGCACATCCATGGGCTCTACCTCAATATAAATCCCAATATCCATATAACCACAAATAGGACCATACATCATCACGGTTCAATGTCTCCATATCATTAAGAACATATCCAATGGTTCCACTATATATCTTCATCACTATAAGAGTACCAACGTCCCAAAAGAGGGGCACAAAGACCTCACTGGTAGTTTGCAACACCTTATGGGCTTCATATGCATGATCATAAGGCTACTACATGGCAATGACCATATAGCGTCCAAGGGACAACAAAACATTTATGTGGGTTCAAGGCTTAAACTTTCAAGGACACCAAGGACCCCATAAGAATGGGTTCCAATATACCACCATCAGTGTGGGTTCCAACACCTAAGTCTCCACATGCAAGAGTATCAAGATCTAAGATTGTGGACTCAAGGACCTCACAAGAACTTAACAACCTCAACACCATCCAATGCAAGCAACGGGATTCACCATCAACACATCAAATACTTTACACACATGAGCCACATCATCCATCCAACAACCAATCAAGAGACTATGACAAGTACAAGCATAACAAGCAGGACAAAGACTAGTAACCAAATATCAACCATGAGTAAGGAACTCGACAATGGCTTCAAATGGGACCAAGATACAACTTAGGGGCACTTGAGCAAGTCAATGGGTAACCAGGGCTTTTGTCATTGTTTCAAGGCCTCCAAGGGCTTCAAGCTTGGGCTTGGACAAGGTCAAAAAGGCTCCTCTTGCACAAAACAACCACAAACTAAACACTAACCCTCAGGGGCTCCACAAGGGGCACCAAGGACTCAATAGTTGGCATCAATGACCATACACTGTTGGAATCAATGACAAATTAATCAACATGAAGATTATATTGAATGATCAAAAGATAAGCTTAACATTTTTTATTTAAGTGTATAACGTACATTACCTTGTGAAAGGCCTTTCAAGCCTCTGAAAAAAGTGATTGTTTTCTAATAAGTTACAATTGTGTTTTTTCTCGAAAAAAGAAAAGAAAAGAAAGCATGAATACCTCAAACATACTAGGAAATGATACATTATATGGGCATTTTTCAAAAAAACACCATTCATATTTTTATTAAATCATGGTCTAATGGATGAGAGGATATTGTGAAATTCATCCTCCCTATACTGTCTTAATAGAGTCGATGGGACCAAACTCAGCGACACTTGAAAACCCCTTCTTCATGACCTTAGGATCAATAGCAACAAATAAACTAACTAAACAATTCATTTTTAAAATTCAAATTTACTAACAAATCCTTAAAAATCAATTATTTATAAAAAAGAATAATGATTTAAAATTATACAAAAATTTAAATCAAACTTTAATTAAATACCTTTAATAAACTAATAGGTTACATTTCCTATCATAAATAGAAGTATTAACAAAGATCTTAAATACTATAGTTTAATAAAAAAATGACAGTAGAACATTAAAACAATATCAAAACAGAACAATGTTCATAGTTTTATTAATATTAAAACAATTCTGTATATGAAAAGAAATGAGTAATTTATAGACTTAGAAATAAAAACTATGATTAACTAAGAAAACGTTATAAAAAAAATTAATAGAAATCCAAACAAATTAATTATTAAAATATTTAGTTTTAAAATATGGTAAAAATTTGAATAAAAACTTAAACAACACCTTTAAAATTAGTTATTATTGTAAAAAGAAAATTTTAAAAATAACTACCGTTTATATAAATTAAAAATGATGAAATTATTTGATAAACTTTAATTAAAAATTTAAAACCTAAATAAAACCTTAAAAATAAGTTATACTTCTAATATAACCTTGTAAAAATTTAAAAAAACACTAATATAAATTGAAATTGATTTTAAATTTAAAAGATTTAAAATAAATAAAGGATTTTAAACCCTTATTTTAACTATGATCTTTAATAAAACCCTAAAATTTTGATTTACATTAATAAACCAAGTCAACCTAATTTAGAAAATTGTAATTTTTTTTTTAAATTTATATTTATTAAGGGTTTGGATAGTGGTTATTCTTCACCAAGTTTTGATTGGTCTCCTGATAATTATCTCAAAGTAGAGATCGAAGTGTCGAGATTTAAAAATTACCTGAACGCAGTTCCACATCACCCACCACTCTACTCCTGCGTATGGTTTTGTTTAATCACATTGTGAAATTCATTAACAAGTTTTAACAATCGTTTATATTAAACATTTATTAAAAATACAAATATTGTATAGTAACACTTGAAAACAAAATTATAAGAAAATGATAACCATTTAAAAGAATATAAAAAATAATTAGATATGATTAATTATTATCATTATCAAATAAAACATTTTCAACATAATTCATCATTTTTATTCACGAAGTCCTTCAGATTGAAACTACTAATGATTTGAGGCTACTTTGTGTGATACAAGTTTTAACATTGAAACTATCCATGATTTGAGCCTACTTTGTGTGACACAATGTTTAATGATGACTAGCACTATGAATCTATCATGCTAATATATCTAATTTTTCTATTTAAACTTTTGAAAATTAAAACATTATAATTGCATGTAGTGCTTTACAAGCTATGTATAAAAGATAGTATAAAGTATTTTTTTATCCTGCAAAGCTTTTTTCGAACTTGGTACATATGAGCTTTTCTTGATTTTTTAGAATTATTTTTCATCTTGAAAAGTAAAACTATTTCTCAATCTTCTATTTCTCATCTATGAAAGTATTAACAAAGACAAAAACCATAGTGTACGATGCTTTATATGTGCTCTAAAACAAGAAAAAAAACTCATATGGGTGTTTATCATGGCTAATCTAAAACAAGAAAAAAATGATTTAGATATTGGAGTTGACCATGGCTAAGACATTCAACAAAGTAATTCATTATTCAATGAAGTTCAATGTAATAAAATAGAAATGACAATACTTTGGAGGTATAATTAAGTATGAGTGAAATATTCAGGGGTGGCAGGTGCGGGAGGGATCTTCATGGATCTTAAAGGAAAAATTGAACAAACCTATGCTTGGGGAATTGGGTGCAGGACTAATAATGAAGCGGAGTGGACAGCCCTTCTGCAAGGATTGAGGATTATCATCGACTCAAATCTAGACAAGGTAGCAATTTTTGGCGACTCTAGACATGTCATATATAAAATAATTAATGGATACACTATTGGCTCGATAAAATGTCGTCGTTTGTATGACAAAGTTGTCGCTCTGCTCTCTCCCCGTTATGAATTTTATCATATTCTTCGAACAAACAATGTCATAGTCGATGAAATGGAAAATGAGGGGGCTTCTCTCCCACAAGGGCACTTGAAGCTCAATGGGGTTAATTCCCCCCCTTTACCCATACCCTAATGGATTTTTCGCATAGAAGGGCCACTAACCAATGCACAAAAGAAACAATCTCCAAGGTTCTGATGCTAGGGATTTTGTATATATGGGATCCCAACGTAGATCATGGCACAAGTGATCCATTAAACATGGCAATGATCACGATTCAAAGGACGTTAAACAAGACCCCAGCACATTCTTGGCTTGCTCCACCACCTCCCCTGCGATCGACGCGTGTGCTCCCACCCTCCTCGATTCTCGGCGTTATTAACTCCAGTCCTGTCCAGAGTAATGGTCTTTGCAGCTCGCATGCTCCAGGTCCTGCCTTATTTTGTGCTATGGCTTCTTTCAAACCCCATTCTTACGCTGCAGCTCTTAGAAACAATGGTCTGAACCTTGCTCGCTCTGTTTTCTCGCCGAAGAGGACGTTGTTGAATGTGATTTCAAGATTTGGTGAAGGTTATCTCACAGAGATACCGTGGGAGTCTCTTCCTTTTTGCAGGGCGTTCATGAAAGAAAGGCTTGCCCTTGCTGCCTTCTTTTCCTGTCATTGCTCTCCTAGCGACGACTATCCTCTGTGGCGTTTGAATTCGGGACTCGGGCCCAGTTTTTCTGAAGGTGAGGTTTTCTCAGTTGAAAGCAATTTGGTTTTAGGCTGTAAGTGTTTTGGCTGGAAGGAAGGAACTGTTGGTACCCTTTCCTGTAAGTGCAAAGCTGACCGGGATTCTCTCCTGAGAGAAGTCAGTATTCTTCACTCGGCCCTTAGTGATTTTTTTGGTTCACAAGTCCAAGATTTGGAAGGTGCTGTCAATAGTCTTTCTCACTTAGCTCTTGCCTCTTGCTCCCCTTGGCAAGGCATCATGAACCCAGCAAATGAGAATGCAGGGATTGCAGATTTGAAGAAGAATCTCTGTCGCCTATATGATATGATGGAAATAGGCATAATGGATAACAAAGCTCTGGTGCAAGAGATGAAGGATATGGGTGAGGTGGTAAGTTACACTTCCTATCAAATAAGCAATCATGACTCGCAAATAGATGACACTGAATCCAACCTTCGAGAGCTGATGGGAAAAGTGGATAGAATCCAGGAAGATCTTCAGCATTTGGTTAATATGAACCAAGCTAGTCAGGCCGATGAAACCCCTGTTGCATCTCAACCAATGGAGGAGGAGTCAGTGGAGCAACCTGTTAAGTGGCCAAGCTAAATCCTTAATGGCTTTCTCTGTTTACTTTTAAATCAGCAGTATGTTAGGGTATATACTACCATTGTCCATCGAATTTATGAAAAAACTGTAAGTGGAGTTCTTTGGTCCCCCCTCTGGACCATTTTTGGTATTGTGTCCTTTGAACAGCAAGAACTCTCAGTCTTGGTTCTTTTTTGTGTAATGAATGGTTGTGCACAGCCTGTTTAATATTACCTCTTTTTACTGTTTTTGTTATAAAAAAAAAATTAAGTATGAGTGAAATATTATTATTGTTAAATAAAATATTTTTTATGTTTATAGCAATTCTTTCTCGTCCTCTCCATGTGGGGCCTTTAACCTTACCACTACTTTTATTAATTTGAGGTCTATGTGATACAAGTTGAAATTTATATATATATAAACAACTACTTCTGCAAAACTGGGGTATGAAGCAGCATTACAGTTAGAACAGGAAAGAACAGAACCATGGTGGTGAACAAGAATTTGGAAAATCCCAAGACCTTTAAAAGAAATCTTAACTCTTTGGTTCGCAATGAGCAATAAATTGTTGACATGGGAAGCTCTGTTCAAATGAGGTTTCAATGGGCCTAGCATTTTCTTACTATGCAGAGCTGAAAGTGAAACATGTTCTCATCTCTTTTTCTCATGTACGCAAGCACAGTTTGGAAAAAAATAAGCAGCAAACTGGATCCTTCTTTAAATCCAAGTGAGGACTCTTCTCTTGAGCAGAGATTTAAGAATTGGTGGAACATTGATAGGGCACATACCCATGAATCCCTCCCTTCTCTCTATGTTTTTACCATTTGGGAAACAAGGAATGGAGCGGTATTCAAAAACACTTGGACCCCAATAGAAATGACCGTAAATGTGCTCATGCAGAAATTATTGGAACATCAATCAGAGTCCAAATCAGAACCAAAAAGATCGCTTATAGCATCAAAAATAGACAAATCCAGTCCATGGGGATTCTTTGATGGAGCCAGTCAAGGAGAACCATTGTTTGGGGGAGCTGAAGGAATGACACACCTCAACAACAAAAATTGAGATCATTTTTGCTCCAGGACAAGCCTCGAACAACAAAGAAGAATTAGTAGCGCTTTGGTCAGTTCTCAGGTTAGCTTCGAAAAAACAGTTAAAGAAAATACAGCTATTCGGGGACTAAAAAATGACCACAAATTGGGCAAATGGAAAAATCCAAATTAACGCTCCACATCTCCAACATTTGCTGAAAACGATCAGAGAGCATATAGTATCCTTTGAGACAATCTCTTTCAAACATATTTACAGAGAGCTACATTCTGAAGCTGACAAGCTCTCCAAGATGGCACTCGCTCTCCCTCTAGGCCTAATGGAGGTAAAGGAAATCAACAACAACCAAATTGTTAATCGGTATGTATGTCTATAATTGAACACTAGACATAGAACATAGAAGCAAGGAAGAATGGGATGCACCTTTTATGTTTGATAAGAAAATCCCACAATAAAAGAAAATTATAGGCGATCATGATGTTTTGTAATGTATGCTCCTAGAGGGCAGTTCGCGTTTATTCAATCAAAATAAAGAGATTTTTTTCCTTGAATATATATATATAAAAACAAATAAAATATTAGAAGTGTATGTAATGTTTTAAAACTCATGTACAAAAGGAAAGGCTTTTAGAAATTAGTCATTTCTTATTCTTTAGGAGTATTGTTTCTCTTGCAAATTGAAGTTTTTTATTTTTTCCAAACTAGTGTTTTTTATCAATGAAATTATGAAATTATTAGCAAATACAAACCATAGTGCATGGTGCTTCACATGTACTTCTAAAACAAAAGAAAAAAAATATTTTTGATTTTTGGAATATACATTGGGTAAGGCATTTATGAAGGTAATTCATTATAAAAACAATCTTTTATGAATTCTTAGTATAGCATTATACATTTTTCTTTGAAATAAGTATAAGGTTTTCCAACATTGTGTTCATGGAAGAGAAAAATGTTTTTCTTCTCTAAAACTCCATTGATCAATTAGCATTTTCATAATTTAGATTTTGAATATGAAACCAAGAAAGAAAATCCAATAAATTTTGCTCTTTACTCATAATAATTATTGCGTTCTCCCTATTTTGTTTCCTCTTAGCTATTGTTCCATTCACATACTAAACAAATACTACAAAGGAAAATTTTGTATGTCATGAACCTAAAACATATCTTTGAGTCTATGGACTGAAGTAGTTATATTTGTTACATTTAAAAATAGTTTTGTTGAATCTATACAAAATTAAATTAGAAATCAAACTACAACTATTTACATCACAAGTTACTCCAATGTTGTAGCTACTTGTATTAATGGGAAAATTGATAAGGTTATGATCGAAACCTTCTTGCTAGGATAAATCATTGACCACACAATCACAAGTGGTTCCTCATGCACATCAATCCACTTACATAAAAAAAATTATCCATAATTTTCAATAACTTCATACCTTTCCATGCCATACATATACAAGCATGATTTCTTTGAGAATTATTTGCTTTATATTTTCAGATAGGTTAAAGCAACTTAGAGATTAAGCCAACAATGTGGCTTACCCTCTAGTTCACTAATATTAGGATTCACAAAAAGCAATTTTACACATACTTTTCAATTCTATTTAAAATTATGCACATGGATAAGCCTATAAAATATTAATAGTCAACTAATTCTCACTAATATTAGGATACACAAAAAGCAATTTTACACATACTTTTCAATTCTATTTGAAATTATGCACATGGATAAGTCTATAAAATATTAATAGTCCACTAAGAATTGTTCTTTTAATAACTTTATTTTGCAACAATTTTATTTTATTGACAATGCGTCTTTTTACACTTCACAAAAATATTTACACCTTAATTTTTTTTGCTAATATAAGTAACTTGAAATTTAAACTATAAAATTAGGGGTGATAGGTGCAGGAGAGGTCCTCTTTGACCCAAGTGAAAAGGAAGTGGTTAGGTACTCTTGGGGACTTGGACATACATCTAACAATTATGCAGAGATTTAAACCTTAAACCTTGGATCTCACCTCATGATCTTTAGAGGTTCTCTTCATGTTATTTGGCAGGTTCACAATCATTTTTATCAAGTCTCATGCAATTCAAAATCGTATTATTGATAGAATTGCTTAGAATTTCTAACACATTGAGGAGTATTCGTTTTGGCATATTCGAAAGCATAATAATAGTCTTGCTCACAAACTTACCAATGAAGCTACTCAATTGGGCAAAGGCACTATGGTGATAAATAACAAGGCCCCACTGAGCAAGTGGATTCCATAGTTTTTCATATGCCAAATTTATGTTTTAGTCAACACTCCTTAAGAATCATTAATGAGGGGTGTATATATCTTCTATTTTGAAATTTCAAAATTTATAAAAATAAAGGGTTTATGCACGAGAGCATGTTGGCACATGGCCTTGAAATATCTTGGCTGATGTCAAATATTCCTCCATTTAATTGGCACAAACATTCTCTTGTCTTTGTGTGACTTTGGCTCCTTTCAGCATGCTTGCAATGGTTTGCTCGAAGGTAATTATGGAGTTTGTGGATGAATCCTGGGGTGTAGGTTGGATAAATGCAAAGTGGGTGTGTGTGTTTGGTTATTACCTTGGCTTGGCAAGGGCTTCATTTCTTGGTTTCGATTTGGTCACTACGCTTCTTCTGTGGCCGACTACTCACTTTAAGGTGGAATAGGTTTAGTTGTCGAGGGAAAGATCCTTTGCAGGTTTTCTTTGGTGGACAATTAGTGGCTAGTGTCTAGCATGTGCATCGACGTCGCTTGGGGCAGGATATGGGGATATGTTGTTACACCCTTGCCCAAAGGCCAAAATGGAGGATAACTAGGGTGGTGGGTTGGACATAGGGCACAATATGGATGAAATTGCTAGTGTGAGGGAGCTCTTGTGCCGACTTGAGGGCAATTGGACAAAATTGAGTAAATGTTGGAGCGTCTTAGTTGTCAAGTTGAGATGGAGGCACCATTTTGTGGTTGTTTGGAGAACAGGGTGGATCTGCAAGAGGGGAAATTGGCGTAGTTAGCCCTGGACAAAGATTTGCATCATTCCCTAATTCATGAGCTTACACATAGACGCCACTCCAATGCAAGGGATTTCTCTAATTCCAACCCCATGGACATGGAAATGATGCAACATACTACATTTGCTAAGTTTGAAGGATCCAATTATCCACTGCTAGAGGATGTGGAGGATAACCTGCTTGATTAAGGTCTCTCTTGGTCTGTTTTTCTGTTAGTCTATGTATTGTCACCATTTTTTTTCTTTTAGGCCAGTTTGTAAAAAGTTATAGGAGTCAAACCTCATGGCATTTTCAGTTTTTTTCCTAGATGTATATGGTTGAGGCATTTTTGAAGTCCTTTGTACTTTGAACAAGGCATTTTGTATATAAATTGTACTGCTAAACGATTTGACTCCTTAGGATATCTTTAATCATTTTAATATAGACATCTTACTAGTTTATGTAAAAAAAACTTAAATACAAAACTATATATTAAACTTAATTAACACATAAATATAAAATATAAAATATAAAATGAATTTGATATAAAAAGAGAGATATAATATCATTATAAGATATACAAGTCCTATACAATATTAACAAGGCTGCATGAGAGTGGGTACCTACCGAGAAGTATTGGTTTGTTGAAATGAAATCTATCCTAATAATAACATTTGAAAGGTTTTTGTTGTTTGCGTGCAACATTTTATGTAGGTTAAGTATTTAATAATTGAATGCCAAATCATAAACATTACTACTACTATTTTATTGGCAAGTTGCATTAAACAAAAATGGTTGAAGTTTTGTGCTTAGCTCACATACTTTGACATTGTTAAAAAATAAATAAAATGAGCAAAATATGCAATTGAAATAAACAATTTTTTTTCTCAAAAACTTTATTCTTTGAGAGCTTTGTCATTTTTATTTCAATTTTAATGAAAACACTAACACTATAAGTACCATCTTGGTACAAATGTCTCATAATCAAGAAAACGCACAGCGAGCACTCTAAGTACTCAAAACGAATTCATTGTGAGTTTGCATAAGGGATGAAAGAGAATGGACATCATTATAAGATTGCCATGAGTTTATGTTTGCTATAAGTGCCTAAATGAAACTAACTAAATGAATTGAAATGCTTAGCTCATATAAACACAATAAAACTAGGAAATGCTAGATATTTTTTGAAAGATACTTGAAAAATATATAATTAAGAAATGATTTTGAACACTTGTATTCAACGCATTGCATGAAGTTTATTAACATGTTGTGTCATGCCAGTTACATGAGATAGAAATCTATTTAATTCCAATCCACAACCTCAACTGAAACATGCACATAAATATCCCATTGCATCATGAAATTATAAAAGCTCCACACCCTCAACTGAAACATGCACATATATATCCCATTGCATCATGAAATCATAAAAGCTCAGAGCTAGCTGTTAGAACAAGGATCAATATGCCAATAGTTTTAAGTTTTGGATATAAAAAAAATAAAAAATAAAAATAAATTTAATAAAGAGTACAAGTGTTTTGTACATTTGATAAGCAATCAAATAATCTTATAATAAAATATATAATAAAATGATAAGAGAATATATTATAAAAAGATAATCATGAAAATGAAAAGGTTCACTGGATTTGAAGGATGAATAAATAATAATAATAACTTGCCAAAAACATCCCCTTCATAATAATTAGTGAAGTATGTTGCATATAGGTTGGCAACCACCGATGCATGCAAAGACAAACACATAGCTGGTGTTGTCGCCTTTCACACACCTAGTGGGGACGTAGCAGAAATCTTCAAGCCACTCAGTGTGTCCTTGGGGGGAATTCTCGAGTCAAGGTTGTCACCTTGTTCTTGATTCCTCCGTTTAGGCTCAACTCCTAGCGAAGCCAAGTGGGGTAGACCCTATTAAGTTACTAAGGCTAATTACTTTAGTATGATGGTATTAAATTGAATAGGTTGCTTTGAAGTTTGAAATTAACAATTGAGAACCACAGATAACAAGATGAAAAATAAACACAAGTAAGCACAATTCTGACACACAATATATATATCAAAAGAAGTAAACAAATAACCAGTGCATTAAAATGGAGTCGCAAAATGATTAAATGTGCTTGCATGTGCTTGGAGTGAATGTTTTGCAATTGTTTCTTAGTACGTTTTAAATTAATATGAAAAATGAGTGGATTAAATTAGGCGAGGGGGGACTCCAGATATACTCGAGGGATACTTGGAGTATGTCCAAAAATAAAACATTTACGGCTACCCGCAAGGTGTTTGTGGGTTGGATGGAGTCTCGGAGACTGTGTTCATAATACACCCGTTAGGGTGTAACAGAGATCGACGCCTCAAGGTCACTTTCCAGTTGTTTCCACTCCTTTGGGTATTTTGCCACCGCTTACGGTTTGTTCGAGGCGTTGGATTTTCGCCTGATGGTGGTTAATTGGAAAAAGTGAAACCTAATTAATCTAGTCACTCACGTTGCTTTTGATACAGCTTGACTAATCGGACGAACCGCAGCCAAAACGCAGAGCATACACACCGGAGTCTTTGTAATTTTTAGTAAATTTTAATCGATGTGTTTTTATTAGAAAAAAAACACTCCAGGAAACTCTTTTGGTCCAAGTGGACCTCAATCAGGGAATCAAGGAGGGGGTTGATTTTAATTGATTGCTTGCAAAAACTAATAGTGAATAATGAAGCAACAACAATAAAACAAACCACAGGTTCTCTAACTAAATCTACCACGATCCTCTTTCACCTTTCGGTTCAATCAGGATTCGTGGAGTAAGTATTAAAGTGGCTTTGACTTTATAATATGGAAGATATGATTAAAGTAATCAGAATACACTATTTTGCATAAATAAAACTGATCTAGAGCAAAAAATAGGAAAAATGCAAAAAAAGAAAAAATGACGCGAATCACCCCAGGGGGATGGGGAATGGGCTCCAAAAAGCGTATTCAAAATTATTTTTTATTCCAGCGGTTACAATATCAGCAAATTGATATAATGTCTCTTGGTTCTTATACAGAACGAACCCAAGAGCTTACAAAGGGCAAAAATTAACATGAATTTTATTAACATGTTGTGTCATGCCAGTGACATGAGATAGAAATCTATTTAATTGCAATCCACAACCTCAACTGAAACATGCACATAAATATCCCATTGCATCACGAAATTATAAAAGCTCCACACCCTCAACTGAAACATGCAAATATATATCCCATTGCATCATGAAATCATAAAAGCTCAGAGCTAGTTGTTAGAACAAGGATCCAATATGCCAATAGTTTTAAGTTTTAGAAATAAAAATAAATTTAATAAAGAGTACAAGTGTTTTGTACATTTGATAAGCAATCAAATAATCTTATAATAAAATATATAATAAAATGATAAGAGAATATATTATAAACCCGAGGGGCAACAACAATAAAACAAACAACAGGTTCTCTAATTAAATCTACCACAATCCTCTTTCACTTTTCGGTTCAATCGAGATTCGTAGGGTAAGTATTAAAGTTGCTTTGACTTTATAATATGGAAGATATGATGAAACTAATCAGAGTACACTATTTTGCATAAATAAAACTGATCTAGAGCAAAAAATAGGAAAAATGCAAAAAAAGAAAAAATGACGTGAATCCCCCAGGGGGATGGGGAATGGGCTCGAAAGAGCCTATTCGAAATTATTTTTTATTCCAGCGGTTACAATATTAGCAAACTGATATAATCCCTCTTGGTTCTTATATAGAACAAACCCAAGAGCTTATTTTTTATTTCTGTGTCATGCCAGTGACATGACATAGAAATCTATTTAATTGCAATCCACAACCTCAACTGAAACATGCACATAAATATCCCATTGCATCATGAAATTATAAAAGCTCCACACCCTCAACTGAGCACATATATATCCCATTGCATCATGAAATCATAAAAGCTCAGAGCTAGTTGTTAGAACAAGGATCCAATATGCTAATAGTTTTAGGTTTTAGAAATTAAAAAAAAATTTAATAAAGAGTACAAGTGTTTTGTACATTTGATAAGCAATCAAATAATCTTATAATAAAATATATAATAAAATGATGAGAGAATATATTATAAAAAGATAATCATGAAAATGAAAAGGTTCACTAGATTTGAAGGATGGATAAATAATAATAACTTGCCAAAAACATCTCCTTCGTAATAATTAGTGAAGCATGTTGCATATAGGCTGGCAATCATCGATGCACGCAAGGATAAACACATGGCTGGTGTTTCCGCCTTTCACACACCTGGGGATGCGTGGCAGAAATATTCAAGCCACTCGATGTGTCCTTGGGGGGAAGTCTCGATTCAAGGTTGTCACCTTGTTCTTGACTCCTCCGTTTAGGCTCAACTCCTAGCGAAGCCAGGGGGGGTAGACCCTATTAAGTTACTAAGGCTAATTACTTTAGTATGATGGTATTAAATTGAATAAGTTGCTTAGGAGTTTGAAATTAACAATTGAGAACCACAGATAACAAGAAGAAAAATAAACACAAGCACAATGCTGACACACAATATATATATGGAAAGAAGTAAACAAATAACCAGTGCATTAAAATGGAGTCGCAAATTGATTAAATGTGCTTACATGTGCTTGGAGTGAATGTTTTGCAATTGTCTCTTAGTACATTTAAGTTAATATGAAAAATGAGTGGATTAAATTAGGCGAGGGGGGTACTCCAGATATACCCGAGGGATACTTGGACTATGTCCAAAAATAAAACCTTCACGGCTACCCGCAAGGTGTTTGTGGGTTGGATGGAGTCTTGGAGACTGTGTTCATAATACACCCGTTAGGGTGTAACAGAGATCGGCGCCTCGAGGTCACTTTCCAGTTGTTCCCACCCCTTTGGGTATTTTGCTACCGCTTACGGTTTGTTCGAGGCGTTGGATTTTCGCCTTATGGTGGTTAATTGAGGAAAGTAAAACCTAATTAATCTAGTCACTCACATCGCTTTTGATGCAGCTTGACTAATCAGACGAACCGCAGCCAAAATACAGAGAATACACACCGGAGTCTTTGTAATTTTTAGTTAATTTTAATCGATGTGTTTTTATTAGAAAAAAACCCTCCAGGAACCTCTTTCGGTCCAAGTGGACCTCAATCGAGGAATCAAGGAGGGGGTTGATTTTAATTGATTGCTTGCAAAAATTAATAGTGAATAATGAAGCAACAATAATAAAACAAACCATAGGTTCTTTAATTAAATCTACCACGATCCTCTTTCACCTTTCAGTTCAATCGGGATTCGTGGGGTAAGTATTAAAGTTGCTTTGACTTTATAATATGGAAGATATGATGAAAGTAATCAGAGTACACTATTTTACATAAATAAAATTGATCTAGAGAAAAAAATAGGAAAAATGCAAAAAAGGAAAAAAGGACGCGAATCCCCCCAGGGGGATGGGGAATGGGCTCGAAAGAGCCTATTCGAAATTATTTTTTATTCCAGCGTTTATAATATCAGCAAACTAATATAATGCCTCTTGGTTCTTATACAGAACGAACCCAAAAGCTTACAAAGTGCAAAAATTAAAAATTTCGGAAAATGGGTAAACCCCTGGGGGTTTCGGATGGCCCAAAAGTCACTTGCTGGACAGCACCTCCTCTTCTTTTCTGTTTTACCTGCTAAAAACCAGCAAGCTTATTAAACCTAAATATGCCCAAAAGCACTTTGAAAGTATCTTTGGATCCACACACTTTTAACCGAAAACAGCTAAGTTAAAACCAGTTAAAAAAAATGTGAAAAAGGGAACCAAGGAAAGCTTTCATTGGGATCTTGGCTTGCCTTTTGGGCAGCCAATATGATGTGCACTGATTGTTGGATTTATCTTTTAAATTACGAAAGAGAAATCTAATGCATGCAAGCTACAAATTTTCTTTAAAATGCCACGCAAAAAAATACAATTTCCTTAAAGCTAGATGTAGAATGCTTATGAAACATTTTTTAAGAACAAAATCTAGATTATGAGCTTTAAGAAGATAGATCTATGTTAAATTTCACTCTAAGATGATAGATCTAAACAAATCAAAGCTCTGAACGAAGTAACCAAGTAGATTTTAAATTTTAAGAGGAGAAAGAGAAGAAGGCAAAGCTTATAGCCGTGAAGATCAACCGAAGAGCTCCCGGTGGAAGCAGTTGGAGTATGTAGCATGAAAGAGTGAAGATGATGAGGAACAAACTTGTTCAAGACCTTCTCTGCAAAAACCTATAACTAGCACACATAACACTTGCAAAGAGATTTGTGAGATCCAATGATATACATACAAAAAGACTAGAGCAGCATGATAATAAACTTATTGAAAATGCTAGATCTTGATCTTTATATACATATGAACAATAGAATCTAGAAATAAACTTATTCAGAGACTCTTTCCTTTCAATTGGGAGCAATCCTAACAAGGTTAGATTCACAAATCAAACAAGAATAAAAATGCACCAAATACATGTTACCTCAAGAATGATCAACAATATTCATCCAACAGAATGCCTTACACCATCTAGCCTCCAAAGCTTTTCTTTATTCACAATGAAAAATATAGCAACATTACAATAGCAACAACTCTTCAATCCAACTCTATCTATCTTGGAAAGGAGGAAACTGTGCTTTATTTATAGCAAAAACTGAAACCCTAGCACA
This sequence comes from Pseudotsuga menziesii, assembly GCA_001517045.1. Taxonomy (NCBI): domain Eukaryota; kingdom Viridiplantae; phylum Streptophyta; class Pinopsida; order Pinales; family Pinaceae; genus Pseudotsuga; species Pseudotsuga menziesii. Next base: position 34,026 of record LPNX010819250.1, read on the forward strand.
GAGGGGGCGCAATTCCCAAGGAGAGAGGGACTGCAGTTGCATGAGGAGTCAAGCTGAGCTTGATCTAAGTCTAACTGAGTCTGATTTGAGTCTGACTGAGTGTAACTGACAATCGAAGTGCTGATCGGACTGACATATCAACCGGTTAACTGAAACATCAACCAAAACACATCCAGATGAGCCCACACGTGTGGAGGAGAGAGAGAGGGCTCAAATCCCAAGGATGCATGCTGTGGTGCACTCCCTCTTTAGCCCAGATCAACTCCTTCAATCAAGGCATGGTCAGCTCTAGTCAATCCAAAGCCGATGAGACTGATTTCAGTCAAATCGAAGCAAATCCTATTGATTTCGGAATTTGGATTTTCTCCATTATTTAATTAATTTATCAATTAAAATAATCAATATTTGATTTTTAGGGTTTTCTGACCTGAGTGATGGGAAAATCACTCAAAACTTAAGAAAAATGGGTTTATGTGTTTACCGGGTGCTCTAAGTTAGAAAATGAGCACCCCCATGACTGACACTGATTTATGAGCCCACTTTTATTACAAAACCAATTTTTCCATTTAGACTATAAAAAAATAGCCTAAGTTTTGGAAAAATTAAAACTTTAAAAACACTTAAAAAATTAAAAAAAATTAAAACCTAGGGGGACTTAGACATGTTCATATGACTCGACCATAATGCCTAGCATGTTTATACATTTACACACAGACTCTAATAACCTCCATAGGCCTAAATGTCAATCCGACCACCCCAACTTTGGAGGAGTTTGGTGAAGAACTCAGAAATTATCAGTGGTTTATTCAACAACCAATAATAACCAAGGGAAAAAACACCTTGGACTGATCGAATTGACAAGTCTAGGAGACCGAGCCTTTTACAGACACTACCATGCTAGAACATTTTATTAGAACTCCCCTATGAGGTACGAACATGTGATATAGTACAACAAGCACTTCCCAGAAGCAATTCTGAAGGTCTTCTGAAGTCCGAACAAATCATCTTTGTCCGGTTCACCAGGCTCACTTGATAAAAAACCACTAAGTACAACTTAAGTGGTAACAGCTGGCAGAGTTGATATTATGTTTATTCTATAAAATCCACAGGGCAATGCAAGAGATAACGTGGCAAAGGGAAGACATGCAGGCACAAGTTGACATGGTGATCCCTCCATGAAATGAAAATAAAAAATTGATGGCGCATAGGTTGCAGGCTAGGGTAGCATCGACACGAAGCAAGGCACGGCCATTTCAATACCTTGGTAGGTGGCAGAATTAGAGAAACCAAAGAGGAAACCAACAGAGCACAAAGGCTCACTCAGACACATAGGAGGAGAAACTCTCAACTCAATTGTATGCAGGAAAAAAGATTACATATATAGAAAACTGGTAAGCTAAACTAGAGCCAATAAATGTGGATCAGATCCACCAACATCAGAGATGTTTGAACAAGAACCCTAGATATAGAAAACATACGAATATATTTATGCATTATATCTAACAGCCTCCCTTAATGCAAAAATGGATTATTGACAACACATAATTTATTCCTAAGATCCTCAAAATGGATCCTTCCAACTCGTTTAGTGAATATATCAACAACATTCTCACTTGTATTACAGTAGATGAGTTCAATTTCTTGGGACTCAATCTTTTCTCTAACAAAATGATGTTGCAGCTTAATATGTTTGGATTTGGCATGATAGATTGGATTGTGTGCCAGCTTAATTGGGCTTTGATTGTCACATTGTATTCTGGTAGCTTGTTTTTGTTGTGTTCCAACATCTTCAAGAATTCGCCTCAACCAAATGGCTTCACAAGTAGCAATGGTTAAAGCTTTATATTCAACTTCTGTGGATGACAAAGAAACAATTGATTGTTTCTTACTGCTCCATGATATGACTCCCAAACCAATGTTAAATGCATATCCAGAAGTGGATTTTCTGTCACCAGGATTGCTTGCCTAGTCACAGTTAGAGTAACCTACCAACTAAGCATCAAATACATCAGTATATAAAAGACCATAATTAACAGTTCCTTTTAAATATCTTAGGACCTGCTTTGCTACTTTCCAATGTGTTTTGCATGGCTTAGCCAAGTACTTACTAAGGATGCTAACAGAATATGACAAGTCTGGCCTGGTAGTAGTGAGGTAGTTCAGACTACCCATTAGTTGACAATACAAGGTACCATCAGCTTCTTTAGATCCATCACTGTTGTATAATTTGGCATTTTGGTCCAAAGGAGTGGATACAAATTTGCATTCACTCATTTGAAATCTGTCAAGTATTTCCCTTGCATATTTACTTTGTGTGATGAATGTTTTACCAGATTCTCTCCAAAAAAGCAATGCCTAAACAATAATGTAAGTCACCAAGGAATTTCATTTTAAATTCTTGTGACAAATTACTTTTAATATATACAACTAATTGATATGCTCCACCTGTAATGATAAGATCATCCACATATAGGGATATCAAGCAAACATTTCCGTGTTTATCTAATTTAATATATAAGCTTGAATCATTTTTACTTTTGAGAAATCCTTGTTGTTTGAAGAATGTGTCAATCTTGATATACCCTGATCTAGGAGCCTGTTTCAGTCCATAGATCGCTTTCTTTAACCTGCACACAAGTTGCTCATGTCCTTTTTGCACAAAACCTTCAGGCTGCACTAAGTATACTTCCTCTTTTAAATCACCATTTGGAAAAGCAGATTTGACATCTAACTGGGGTATTCTCCAGTTATGTTTAGTAGCTAGCAATCTGATGGTGTTTAACTTAGCTACTGGTGCATATGTCTCTTCAAAGTCAATCCCCCATTGCTGAGAATAACCCTTAGCAACTAATCTTGCCTTGAATTTGCCAATACTACCATATGCTTTAAGTTTAAATTTGAATAGCCATTTTGATCCTATGGGTACTTTATCTTTGGGTAATTCTACTAAATCCCAAGTTTTGTTTCTCATAATAGAATTATATTTTTCATTCATTGCAGTTACCCATTCTTCCTTATCTTTGGCTTGTTCATAATTTAATGGCTCTATGACATTCATTATACTAGTCATCAAGGCATAATCTCT
>LPNX010819250.1:37187-80658 GCA_001517045.1 Pseudotsuga menziesii
ATTCTGACATGCTCATCTGGAATCAGTTCTTCATTAGCATTATTCATCATGTTGCATATATTTGTATTTTCATGAAATACAACATCTCTACTAGCAATCAATTTGTGCGAACTAGGATGAAATAGTTTATATGCTTTCTAATCATCACAGTAGCCAACAAAGATACATTCTATGGATTTTACATCCAAATTCCTTCTGTCATCTTTAGGTATGTGTGCAAAAGCCCTAGAACCAAATATTCTTGAATGACTAATTTCAGGTTTATAGCCACGAAAGACTTCAAAGGGGGTTTGAAGTTCTAGTCTCTTTGTTGGACTCCTATTTTTTAAATAAACAACAGTGTTTATTGCTTCAGCCCAAAAGCCATTAGAAATGTTTTTACCTTGGAGCATGTTGTGAGCACATTCCACCAGTGTTTTGTTTCTCCTCTCGGCTACTCCATTTTGCTGAGGTGTATCAATGACTGTGAATTGCTGTTGAATTCCATTTTCTGTACAGTTTATTCTGAAAGCTCCAGAAGTGTACTCACCACCTTGGTCCAATCTGAGGATTTTAATGTATTTACATGTATGCTTCTCAACTTTGATTCTGAATTCCTTGAAGTCTTCGAATACCCATATGAACCTAGATCTATCATCAACAAATATTAGAAAATACCATGTGCCACCAAGTGATCTGGTTTGCATATGTCCACATACATCAGTGTGTATTAGTTCAAGGAGTTCAGTCTGCCTCTTCTCTTCATGGTTAGGAAATTAATTTATGTTTTGTTTTCCCAGTGCACATGCAACACATTCAATATGATCATTTTTAATGACAAGAAGACCCTCAACCATTCGACTTTTTCTGTAGTAACATGAGATCATTATGATTGAGGTGTCCATACCTTTGATGCCACAATTCGACATCTGAAATAGCTGATGTTGCTAGTGCCTGATGGTTGCCTTTGATTGCATCCATCTTGTACAATCCACCAAGTCTGGATCTTGTCGCTATAACCCTATAATGATCTTGGACATCTTTGACATGGCACTTATATTTATCAAATTCAACTTTCATATCATTATCGATGACAACAGAAACAAATATTAGATTCTTTTTTATGCCTGGGACATACATCACATTATGTATCTGTTTAAATTGTCAATCAGGTAGGTTAACACTTATCACTCCATAACCTAGGACTTTGTGGGCCCTGTTATCACCTAGATAGATTTGTGTGCCATCAGACTTTTCATAATACTCATCATACCAATCTCTATTACAAGACATGCGGGAAGATGCACCTGAATCTATGAACCATGCATTTTCATCATCTATCTCAGCAGACAAAGCATGTTTAGATATAAACAATGTTAGGTTTTTAAATCTATTGACATCTGGGGTGTCTTTTCTAACATAATTTCCATTATGTTTTCTGTATCTGTTATTGGAATCATTGTTTATCTTCTTAAAGCAACCTCTAGCTATGTGACTTGATTTGACACTATAATGACATACAACATCTTTACTAGCACTAGAGTCATTGTGTGACATACCTCTGTGTCTTGCACGAAACTTGCCTCTGTGTGAATTCTAGTGATTACCTCTGTGTGCGTATCTACCTCTTGCCATCAACACCTGATTTGAAGTCTGAGATTCAGGCTCATACATCTTCATCCTTTCTTCTTCTTGTATCAAGATTCCGTCGAGCTCTGCAAATGTAGGAGGGGTCTGTCTTGCTGCAAGTACTGAGATGAGTATTTTATAATCAGGCAACAGGCCTTTTAATGTGATAGATACCATATCAGGACTAGATACTTCTTCACCTATGTCACCCAGATTATCTCGTCAGAGAATAGCCTCGACCTAGATTTTTAAGGCTTTCGAGTGCCACCCGCTCACATGGAAGACCTAATTTCCAAACATCAAGGTGTGACCTTTTTGAGGATGGATCTCGACTGGCATTCTTGCTTTCTTGCACTAGGGTTGCCGATGAAACACTCGTAAACTGTCAATGGAATTTTTATGACGAGGAAAATCATCTATTGATGCACCGTGGTTTTCCAGCAATCTGATGGGTTGGTGGGATCGAGCTAGAGTTTATTGCAGTTACATGGATTTCACTTTTCCCTTCCTCGGTGACGGCTCTTCTTCCTCCCCCTTATTGTTATACAATGGCTTATCTCTTCGGCTTTCTTGATTGGTTTAGTCGTCTGGCCGATACTTTGTAGTAACAGACCTAGCTTTACTTAAAACCAAAGTGTCAATTCTATAACTCCTTATGTTGTTATTTACGGAAAGGGACTCATTTATTTTTAGTATGTTTTTTAGGTGCAGAGGTCTATTTCCATCTCACCACTTTGACATAGGTAAACCAGGTTAGCCACATTGTTAGTAGGCTTAAAAAATGGGGCGAAGCTAATATATGCAACAAGAGGATATGCCGCGACAAGAAGGCAGATGTGCAGGAAACAACTCACTAGACCTAATATGTACAACAAGGAGATACGACAACAAGGGCCCCCGAACAATTATGGTAAAGCAGATCATATACGGTGCATTATTTGTGCATTATGGAAAGGAAAGCACCCCCGACCGATAGGGAGGCACGACGACATGGGTACTTCATTGTTGTTCACTTCGTTATTGTTCTCGATTCCATAAGCTTAGGGAAGAACATCACTAACTCCCCAACCCCCCCAATTTTACCAAAATTGAATATGTGGGTTTACCAGGAAGAGCAACGTTGTTATCCCGTCCATTTCACACTGAACATTTCCCGTATACACGCCATGATTTACTATGATTTGGACAAAAAGAGGTTCGCACTGGAAGTTTTGGGGGAAAATGGATTTTATGCGGAAGGAGTGTTGTATCTTCCCAAAAACACTCCAATTAAGGTTGATTCGCAGGATTTGTTGCATATTAGGGACAAGAATTTCTTTTTTCTGCTACCGGTTAGGAGTGTAGTGCAGACTCATGTGAATCTTCATGCCAGTGCCTTGACTTCACATGTTTCAACCCCCTAGGAGGCCTAAAGGAGCCAGGGACGAGGACCGGAATAACCGGAGGAAGATTAGGCATGGCAGAGGCTTTGATAGCCCACCATTGTCATACAAGGTTCTCATCAGAGATTACACGTCTTAATGATTTTAGTTTAGCTAACACTTTTGGCAGCTTCTTCAGTCCAGAGCACTCCCTCATGTCCAGCACTTGTAAGTTTGATAGCTGCTCAAATTCCATGGGAAGGTACTTTAAAGACCTGCATGTGAAATATCAAGAAATTCGAGTGCTAAAGTTCCCAAATCGAAGGAAGAAGCACCGACAAGGAGCATGTGAGACAAGGAGCTGATTGATCCCTGTTAGTAGGGAGCTGATTGTATATTTACATGAGTATCTGCAGAGGTAGATTGTTGCACAATTGTAGTTCAAACTGGTTTGAGAAAGCCAAGGTAGATTGTTGCACAATTGTAGTTCAAACTGGTTTGGGAAGGCCAAGGACAAGAGGGTTCTGTTGAATACGAGTTTTACTCCTCCACAGGACAGCTATTTGATTCTTTGTTTTGCAACTATTTCAATATTTTCATGTGATCGAGTATTTCAATATTTTCAATTGCTTCATCGATTTCGATTTCAATATTTTCATGTGATCAAGTACTTCAATATTTTCAATTGCTTCATCGAGAAGCAAATGAAGCAACTGACGCCTGTTTGAAGGTGGCTTTACTACAACATTTGGTATCGGAATTGAAAATCTGAAATCTATGTAAACATACCTGATATAATTTAAGCATATTGTTGCAGGTTGCATGACGAAATACAAGCATCTATAGCATGGCTGACTCATTGCCAGTGGTTACATGGCGCGAGTAGTTGAAGCATCACAACCAATTCTTCATCATTCAGTTTGGATCCAGTTTTCAGACATGGAGACAATTTGTGATTACATGGAGCGAGTAGTTGGATCCAGCTTTTAGATATGGAGACAATTTGTGGTTACATGCTTTGAGTAGGTGAAGCAGCACAACCAATTCTTCGTCGTTCAGTTTGGATCAGCTTTTAGACATGGAGACAATTTGTTAAACGTTTCATAGAGCTATGAATACGGTCACAAAGGCGGTGCATTAGAGACAGTGGAGGTCAATGCATTGGATGCGGAGACTTAACAAAAACAATAACAATACTCTGTTGTAAATGTTAATTCAATGCTCTGTCGTCCCTCTAGAAGCAGCACAACCAATTCTTCATCGTTCAGTTTGATCAGCTTTTAGACAGGGAGGGAGACAATTTGTTAAACGTTTCATAGAGCTATGGATATGGTCACAAAGGTGGTGCATTGGAGACAGTGGAGGTCGGTGCATTGGATGCAGGGAGGGCGGTGCATTGGATGCAGAGACTTGACAAAATCAATAACAATACTCTGTTGTAAATGTTAATTCAATACTCTGTCGCCCCTCTCTAAGCAGCATGACCAATTCTTCATCGTTCAGTTTGGATCAGCTTTTAGACATGGAGACAATTTGTTAAACGTTTCATAGAGCTATGAATACGGTCACAAAGGTGGTGCATTAGAGACAGTGGAGGTCGGTGCATTGGATGCAAAGACTTGACAAAAACAATAGGCATGTGCATTGAATGCAGAGACTTGACAAAAACAATAACAATACTCTGTTGTAAATGTTAATTCAATGCTCTATCGTCCCCCGGCAATAAGACCTCGAAAGCCAATGGCATGCCAGATAAATTACTTGAAACAATTGAAAAAAATAAAAAAATTAATTCACTTATGTAAAATTTTGGAGAAATTGGTTTTAGGAGATGCAGGACCTCCAATGATTAAAAAGGTAACCAAGGTACTGGCCTTCTAAATAAAACCCCCGGATAAAATGAGTTGGTGTCAACAGGGGTAAACCTATTAAAGAAAGGGGACTGATGGATCCCGATTAACCATCGTCATCAAGCCAAGATGTGAGCATGTATGTCATACGACACTGCTTTTGTACTTTGTGCTATGCATTTTGGAGATCCGGGCACTGCTTTTGTATATGTGCTTCGCATGTTAAGGATCTTCCTATTTATTTGTTTCTTTTGCTTTCTCAACAAGCCTATCTTCACCCAACCCAGTGAGTGGTTAAAGCCGCTTGCTTAAGGCCGGCTAACTATTGAGAATATGGGCTAAGTGTTAAGAAGTACAATTGTCGGAATGGTTTTTCAATTTTTGGGGAAGGATAGCGGCTAACAGAGAATAAAGACGTCGGCCGCGGACTAGCTTTGAAAGGGTTCTATTTCTCTTTGATGCACCCACTAGCATATTGATACTTGCGAGTTCTCAACCCCGGTGCCTTCTAGTAGAGTTCATATGACAGGACCGTATTATCTTTAAATAAATTAAACTGTCAGAGGAGATCCCGCCTGGAAACAATAGGTTACCTCACACATATCCCTTCAAAACAGCACTCACTTTAAACTCATTATACCGGCTAACCAATGATGATGAGACCAATTGGAAGTAATACATTGCAAGTTACAAATAGAAGGATGAATTTTCTTTCTCATTTAGATTAAAGTTAATATAACCTAAAAGAAAAAGAAAAAACATTTAAATATAGAAATAACACAGCTCTTTTTCATGAGTATTTATAATGAATTACAAAATAAAAAGATACTCATAAAAATAAACGCAGAGACACATCGAGACAGATCCTCTTCAACCCAGACTGAAAAATTCATGGAACCTTCCCTGCCATGGTTCGAACTTCTATCCATTAAAAAATTTACAGAAGAGCCACTAAAAATAATTCAAAAACATTCCATAATCATATTCCAGTCTTCCCCGTCCTTATCACTCCATTAGGGTTTATAAAACCACGGCCATTTAAAATTTAGTTTGGATTTTCAGGTCAACCCAATGCAGCAATATGCCCTAATTCTCACTGTTTAAACATAAATATCAGTCAAAAATAAGAAAATTAAGGAAACGGATAATACAATCCTTATCACTCCATTAGGGTTTATAAAACCACGGCCATTTAAAATTTAGTTTGGATTTTCAAGTCAACCCAATGCATGATTCCCTAATTCTCACTGTTTAAACATAAATATCAGTTCAAAATAAGGAATTTCTCCATTAGGGCTTATAAAACCACGGCCATTTAAAATTTAGTTTGGATTTTCAAGTCACTGTTTAAACATAAATATCAGTTCAAAATAAGGAAATTCTCCATTAGGTCAAAATAAGGAAATTCTCCATTAGGGTTTTATAAAACCACCGCCATTTAAAATTTAGTTTGGATTTTCAAGTCAACCCAATGCATGCAATATGCCCTAATTCTCACTGTTTAAACATAAATATTAGTTCAAAATAAGGAAATTAAGAAAATGGAGAATACAAGAAAATTAAGGAAATGGAGAATACAAATAAACTATGAAAATAAAAAATTTCAATTCAAGATGCCCTAGTTCTCATTGTCTAACAAATATATCAGTTCAAAATATGGAAAAAATAACTCTGTTGCAGTGCTATTTGATATTTGAATAACTGTTCACCAGTTTTCATGATCACCATGAACTATTCTCTTAGGGTAAGCAACAAAAGTAAGAAAGTGCAGAATTTAAAATACATGTAAGCTTTGAATATCAAAATTTCAGTTCAAAACACCCTCATTCTCAGTATTCCCTAGTTCTCAGTGTCTAAACAAACATATCAGTTTAAAATATGGAAGCAAGGTAACTCTGCTGCAGTGCTATTTCATATTTGAATGACTGTTCACCAGTTTTCATGATCACCAGAAACTATTCTCTTAAATAGGATAATTAAGAAAATTAAGAAAGTGGAGAACAATAGTAAACCATGGAAATTAAGATTTCAGAAATTTATATAATGTTTAAGGTCATCACGCGTTGTTGGATTCAAGGCTCATCCAGAAACCTTAAGTGGTAATTGGAACTGTGTCAATAAAAGTTGATAAAAAACGATAAATGATAACTGGAATTCTGTCTACAGAAGTTCATTCAGATCATTAAAATCTAGGTCAAAACTGAGCTTTGCCAAACAAAAATGAAATCACAAAAATCGAGTTACCCACTTATTATCTCCCTCCACCAACTGGCCACCACACGTTGTTGGATTCAAACGCTGATCCAGAAACTTTAACAGGTCGTTCGACTGGACGAGTCCACGGTAATCTCATATTCCGGGCCATCAATATCCCCTCCTCGTTCAATATCGACATATTCATTTCCCTGTCAATCATAATTATTAATCCGCTACTGTTAACTGCCACGAAAGGAAAGGTGTCTTTTGTCAAACAGATGGCAGGTAGTTCACGCCATTCATATGTTTTCCCTTCAATCAACCTCCACATGTAAAAATAATCTGCCTTTCTGTATGACAACATCACTCGCCCGTCGCATCCACCTAAACTTTTATCAAATATATCTTTGCCTCCTTCGGGCAGTGGGATTTCTGTCCAAACTTTTTCTTCCACCGCTAATGCTACTATGCAATTGCGATTGTGGTTGGGTTTGGAGCCATCCCAATCTAATTCCCAGCTATTGGACAACCAGTAAAACTTTCCTTTAGAGTAAATACCCTTTCCCCAAGGGCCAATTCTGGCGGGGACTGTCGTGGAAAACCTAGTCCAAGCATTGGACTCTGAATCATAAATAGACATAAAAATGCTTTTATTCTCACCTTCGCCTTCACCTTCTCGTGGCCGCTTCTCAGCATAATTAGAGCCGAGAATGAAAGTGCAACGCCCGGTGGATGAATCGAAATTCATTCCCTTGAACGAGATTAACACAGGTATCATAGGAGGAGGAGGGAGGAGTTTCCCAGTCCTGGTACCAGGATTATATATGGAAAGATCCAAGCCATCCCCTCTTTTCTGGCAACTGAATATGCCCTTGCAAGCAATCAAAACGAAGTGATTTTTTGGGACAGGAACCTTGTACATCTCTGGACCGCATCCTTCTACAACCCAAGTTTCATAGTCATAACAAGAATCGTAATGGAGCTGAATGAAAAATCCAGGGATGGAATGCAAAGACCGGTTTGGCTCGATTCTTTGAAGGGCGTCACGGGAAGAGAGCAGATAGTTCCACTGTTTGCAGACTGCCCTCATTTTGCATAGAGCCCTCATGGGCAGCTGCGCCAAAATCTTAAACAACAACTCGTCTCGGAGTCTTCCCCAAATCTCTGCCTCCATGCTGAAATATTGATGAGAGTCTTCGCCAAATCTGAAAAATAAAAAGGTTATTGTGTTTCCTAGCCTGTTTTTAACGGAGATAATAAAAACAGTTATTCATGCCTAAACCAACCAGCTATATATATAAGCTCAGATACTCTCATGTTTGGTAGGGTCATAAAGATCAAAGTGGACACATTTCATGTTTTAAATTTTTTTAAATATCTTTTTAAAATTTCAATTATTATTGTAAGGATGGTTTGAATAATTTTAAAATGCATAACACTCAACATTATGAATCACTAAACTACATTATATAAAATAAATATTTTTACACTAGAATTAAACAAAAACATAATTAAATGACCATGATTTATTTATTTTTATGACCCTCATTTATTTATTTTTATTCTTATTTAATAGAGACCACCTTTTTAAGTTTTTTATGATGCACATTGACTTGTTATTTGAGTGCATGAAGTGTTTTGGAGGGTGCTAATCTATTTCTATCATTAAAATCTTGATTAAAAACACAATTAAATTTAGATTTTGTAAAATAAAAAATACCATATTTTGGTTAAAAATAGTCATCCCATCCAAATCCTTGAATTAGACGTGTTCATTAATAATAAGAATATGTGGAGAGTCCATTAAAAACATGCACAGATTCTTGAAAGCTTGTGTGTGATTCTAAGCCTACACATGCACATTCCTCCATGTATAAACAAACAAATAGCACTAGTTACTATTTTTTATTTGGCTATCTAAATCAATAATGACTTTTATGCATTGAGTTAACATGAGCATGTTCTAGGAGGAGCTACACTCATCCATTACCCATTGCCAATGAGCATTTGTAGGCAAGCTTTATTTTTCTTACATTTCTTAAAATTTTCACATTGAAATTGTTGAATTTGTTCTTATTCCACAAAGATGACAAAAAACCCCGATCCCCCACAGAACCAAAACCTAAACCCCTCGCAATACCCATACAATGAAATAAATCAAAGTTTAAATGAGCTTATAAACTTAAAATGTGAGTTAAGGAACACAAACGAACTACCTCACCGTTCACTGGCCACTTCACTTGACACCCTCGTTTTTTCCATTAGACATGTTCATGGCTAATTATTTGATATAACATAATGTAGGGCAAGGATGAGAGAGTTTTACCAAAGTGGAATCAGTAAGTAAGAGGTTCAAATATTGAGTATAACCGAAGAATCCATTGTTTAGTTGTTCATTGACCCTAGAACCAACCCTGAGAAAGAATGTATTTACATGGACTAGAGCATATTCCAACCATGATGATTTATGATATTTGAGAAACCTCCCTACAATAATAGAGAGGTTCCATTGTATTAACTTTGGAAAATATGGACTGAGTTTATTCTTAGTTACCATGTCAATTCTTTTGACATTGGTTAATTCCAATGAGTTGGTCTTGGCTTAGCTCAAGATTAGGAAATGACTAGGCATAACCCATTGAGAGGGTTTCCTATAGCTAGGTGCATGCCCCCCCAAACCCCCACATAAGCCACCTCAACTCAGAGATAGGATTTGAGCTACCAGTAGTGTAATATCATTCTTGACACGCAATGTAGTCCAACAAATTGCATTTCTAGCAACTTCTCATTAAGACACATCATTTGAGGTTAAGCCACCCAGAGTCGGGCCTTCATCTAGATAGGTTGACCATTATGGTTCTAAGCTAATTGTTGCTCATCAATGCTTGCATTGAAAACATACTTTTCATGTCATGAGAGAGGATCCCATTCAAGGCATTCTTTTGGACGATGTTAGTATGACATAATTTGTATATTTTCATTCCTTATGTATTTAATATTGCATTTGACAAATATTTGGTAGACATACCTTTAAAGTATTTGTAACTATATTTTTTTTTGACTTGTGATACTTTTCTAAGATGACACCCTTGCATCTAGGTGGTAGGGCACCTCATTTCTTGAACTTGATGCAATGATCATTGTAGCTTGTTCCCTTTGTGATCCTCACACTTAGATATTTAGATAATTTATGGTTTTTTCCCCTATGTGTGTTTATATATGTTTAATATGTTAAATATAAAGGTTCCTAACATGAGTTAAAGGCCTAACCTAACTAACCAATAGAGAGCGCTCTGAGGAAAATCCAGCATGAGCATTCAAGCCCTAGCCGCTGAGGGCTTCACGCCCTGCCCATGGATCCGCCGGATCCAGTGTCCATAGAGGACAGATTTCAGTCCATCGTGGCCGTTATGCCTCCCGTCCAAGCTGCCGTGGTCCCTTCCTCCAAATTTGTTAAACATGCAGAGGTCCTAGAAGTAAAGCTCAGCTCTGCAGCTTCGAAGAGAAAAGTAGTCACCCTCTCTGAGAAAGGTCGTATTGGGCTGTTCACCGGCCTATGGCCTTCCCCGCGCTCAGTGGAGGTTTGGTTGAATAAAAATTGGAGAACCCTAATTCAGGGGGAAGTTCAGCAGATCTTCTATGGAAAAGGATATTTTGCATTCATCTTTGAAAGAAAGGAAGATCGTGATTTAATCTTTAGGAACGGACCTTATTTCATGGGCCCAAGAGGCATGTATTTGAACAAGTGGGACCTGTCCTTCAATCCAGAAAAATATATCCCAAAAGAAGTTCCTGTGTGGGTCAAGCTCCCCCACCTCCCTCTCCACTGCTGGAATGATGAGGATTTTCGAGCAATAGGGAATACCCTAGGGAAGTACGTAGACAAATCTGAACCGAAAGCCCCAATGTTCTCCTACACTCGCATCTGCGTTGAAGTTGATCTTGAGAAAGGTCTGCCGGAGTCAATCATGCTCTCCATTGACGGCTGGAACCACCTTCAAACAGTAGACTACGAGCAAATCTCGTTCAAATGCAAATACTGCCATGAATATGGCCATTTTGCAAAATCTTGTCCAAAAAATCCTGAAAAACCCATCTCGGACAGCACTCCAAGTGAGGGATGGAATGTAGCAAGCGAGAAGAAGGCCACCAAACCCTCAAAACAACAGATCTCCACGACAAAGAGCCCCCCCGGAAATAGGTTTGAGGCCTTGGAAGTTGAGACGCAGGAGGAAGGAAACAATGAAGAAACCCCTGAAATGGAGAAGCAGGAGGACTCTGAATCCCCAGCCATCATCCATCAGCAACAAGAAAAGGAATATCAGGAAGAGGGTTTTGGAGTCCTACAGAACCAGGAAAAGGAAGATCTGGAAAAGGGGTTTGGAAACCCTAAGGAAAGGAAAGACCAAGTGACAACCTCTGAAGGATCCATCACACGGTCAAGGGCAAAAGCAAGCTCGAAAGAAATAACTGATACTTCTATCGAAGAGCAAGAACCCCTTTCCAGAAAAGGGAGGAAATCTAACAAAGTCATTAGAGAGCAGGAGGCAGCAAGGGAAAAGGCGGCAGGAAAGCAGGCTAACCTGGACTTTCTAGTAAAAACTTCGCAGGCAAATAAATATCTTCTCAGGGCGAAAGAGGAGAAAAAGGAGAAAGATAAGGCCCTCAAGCAACTTAGGAAATAATGAAAGTAGTCTCCTGGAATTGTAGAGGCTTGGGAGGTATGCAGAAGCTAGAAGTTATCAAAAGGTTTAAATCAATGGAAATTGCCTCAATTCTTCTCATCCAGGAGACTAAAAAGTCAGCTGAAGACAGCATTGCCACCATCAAAAATATCTGGCCAAAAGGGACAGGCCTTGCCATCAGTGCAAGCGGGGCCTCTGGAGGGCTTCTATGCTGGTGGAACTCAAATAAGTTTGAGCTGCATTCAGCTATAGAAAACAGAAATTGGATACTTATAAAACTTGAAAACAAAGAAAGAAAAGAACAATTTTGGATTGGGAATGTATATGGCCCAACCATGAATTCGCAGAAGGAAAGCTTTTGGACATCGTTAGAGGAGCAATGTGAAGATAAGAAGTTGCTACCCTATTACATTGTAGAGGATTTCAACGCCACTATTTCTGCAGACGAGCGTAGAGGAGGAACTAAGGTGAGGGATCCTTTTGGGGAAGGATGGAGGATCTCATCTCTCAATGGGGCCTCACTGATATTAAACCCAAAAATGGTATCTATACTTGGAGCAATAGAAGAATGGGACCCGGACATATAGCAGCCCGGCTGGATCGATTTCTAGTCAGCACCCATCTCCTCAATCCTCAACCGGAAGTCAAAATCTTGTGCTCGGCCGTGTCGGACCATAAGCCAATATGTCTCTTTTTTCCGCTGGTGGAAAACTTGGGACGCCTCCCATTTCAATTTAATCGGATATGGTTGGAAACGGAAGAAGTTAGGGATATTATATCTAGCGCATGGCGTTGCTTCATCCCAGGATCTCCAACATACACCTGGGAACAAAAGTTAAGAAGGGTGAAGGATGCTCTTAAATCATGGGAAAAAACTAAATTTCAAGAACCTACTGAGCAAAAGAAAAACATCATAAAGGATATGGAGCTTCTGCAAGCTGAAATGGAAGTTAGTACGATCACCAAGGAGCATCTCCTCAAGGAAATTGATTTGGAATCACAACTTCAGAAAATACTAAGGCATGAAGAGGAGGGATGGAGGCTTTGCTCGCGTATCTTCTGGCTTAAAGGGGGAGATCAGAATATGAAGTTTTTCCAAAATCAGTGCAGGGACAAGCAACACTGGAACACTATAAGGGAACTCAAATCTGAAGATGGAGCAGTCATTCAAGGGAAAACGGCTATAAGCTCAGAGGTAAGGAATTTTTGTGAACACTTGTATAATGATGAGGAACCAGTCTCTCAACGCCTTATGGAAGAAATGGTCTCTGACATTCCTTCCCTTATCAGTCCCGAGGATAAACTTAGGCTTGAATCCCCCATATTGGAAGAAGAAGTTAAAAAAGCTATTTGGAGCCTCCATCCGGATAAGGCTCCAGGACCGGATGGATTCCCCATTTGCTTCTATAGAACCTTTTGGCCCCTCATCAAGAGGGATTTAATGCGCCTTATTTCCTGGATGGAAAAAGGAAACATGGGGGGAGCCACTAACTCCACCTTCCTAGCCCTGATCCCCAAAGAGTCCAATCCCACCTCCATCAAAAAATTATGGCCCATCTCTTTATGCAACGCATCCTATAAAATCTTCTCTAAAGTCCTGTCCTTGAGGCTCAAACAAATCATTCCCTCCCTTATCTCTCCTAATCAAGGGGGCTTTATATCAGGCAGGCACATCAGTGACAATATTCTCTTAGTTCAGGAAGCAACCCATTCCAGTACCAAAAGGGGAGAGACTAGGATGGCCGTTAAGATGGACCTGGCCAATGCTTTTGATCAATGGAGGCACTCCTTTATCATCATCGTTTTGGAAATATTTGGGTTCCCCTCTGTTTTCATCAACCAAATTCAAGCATGCATAACTTCCCCTTGGATAGCTCCTCTTATCAATGGAAGACCCTCAGCTTTCTTCAAAGCCTCCCGCGGGGTGAGGCAAGGATGCCCGCTATCCCCTTTTCTTTATATCCTGGTCGCTGACTCCCTAAGCAGAAGATTGACTAGACTACAAGCCGAAGGATCTCTTTCGGGTCTATCCTTTCGAAATGGAGTCTCTCCCATCAATCATGCCTTATTTGCGGACGACACTATCTTCCTGGGAATAGCTTCCACCCAAATTGCTAGGAACTTTCTCGGTCCCTTGGACATTTTCCTTCAAGCCTCAGGAAGCTCAGCAAACCTGAACAAGTGCCAAATCTACAGCTGGAACTGCCCTACGTCAACTCTTCACAGCATATCCCAAATCCTACAAATCAAAGCCAATCATAATTGGACCCATTTTACCTACTTGGGTATCCCCGTGGTTAAAAAATCTCTAACTTCCTCAATGTGGAACCCGGTCGTTCAAAAAATTAAGGATAAGATCCAATCCTTGGGATCGAAATGGCTAAACTTAGCAGGGAAAACTGTTTTAATATAGTCCATTCTCTCCTCCTATCCCATCTATACAAGTTCGATGGTTCTTGCTCCTAAGAATATCATTAACATCATTAGTAAGGAAATCAGAAAATTCCTATGGCAGGGAGGGAAAGTCCAGACGAAAAAGTTCCACTTGGTAAAGTGGGACACGGTCAAGCGTGCCAAAAACCAAGGAGGCTTAGGCATCAGAGACCCTGAGCTCATGAGCAAAGCCATGGGAGCCAAAATGATATGGAGACTGGTTACGGGAAGAAAGGAATGGTGGAAGGAAGTCATCAGAAAAAAGTATATCAGAAGGCCCAGATCAAAAATGCTGGACAGTGCATGGACAGGTAAAGGAACTACTTTATGGCAGCTTTGCAAAGCATCCCTTAACACAATCATTGAAAATTGCTACTGGATCCCAGGGAACAGGAAAAGAATTAATGTTTGGAACAGTAAAATTTTAGGACAACCCCCCTTCTCCTCGCTATCAGGTTTGGCCCCTCTATCTGAATGGGCGAGTGGCCAGGGGATCAATTCTCTTTATGATCTTTCTCAGTGGGACATGACGGGCCAATGGATAGGCTGGAAAGAGCTTACTCCTCCAGCACATCTGGCAAACGTTGCATCTTCCCTATGCTCTTTTCTCCATGGCTTATCCCCAATGCGAGTCTCAATCAAGGATCGTCTTGGTTGGGGTTTAGCAGGATAGTACAGTGTTAAAGAAGGATATAAGACAATAACCACAGAACCGAATACGAGGGAGAGACTTTGAAAGAAGGTGTGGCACCCTGACAACATCCCTAAAGTTAATAGCTTCATCTGGATTCTCTTACATAACAAGCTGTTAACATCTGAAAACTTAAGGAAAAGAGGCATTCTTGGCCGCTCTCGATGTGCCCTATGTAACTTAGCTGAAGAGACAACCAACCACATTTTTCTTCAATGCAAAGTCTCATTAATATTTTGGAGGATCGCCCTCCCTTCGGATTTTGGACGAGACCTCCCAAGCATTGCAGTTCAGCTCTTCAAAGACTGGTTGAATTATTTCCCAGGATCCTTAAGCAAGAAACCAATTCTGAGCCGACTTTGGGCCACTATCCCAAAGAATCTTTGTTGGCAGCTTTGGTTAGCCAGGAATCGTACCATCTTCAAGGAGCAAAAAGCTATCCCGACCTATATAGCTGCTAAAACCATAGGAATGATATCAGAAAAGTTTGCCTCAAATAACATCAGCTTCCCCTTGCAAGAGTCCATTCCTGAACCATATTCTTCTTGGTGCAAAAACTTCCTGAAAGAGAGTTGCTCCCTTTAGTCCAAAAGCATTACAGGTAGGGTAAGTCATCCTAGACGGTCCCTTCCTTGGGAAATTCGCCTTTCCAATAATGAATTTAAGTCCTGGCTCAAGGGAAAAACTCATTTGCCTTCTTCTTCGACGGCGCTTCGAAAGGTAACTCAGGGGTGGCAGGCGCGGGGGGGATTCTCTTGAATCCCGAAGGATATGTAGAACAAACCTTTGCTTGGGGGCTAGGTAGAAGAACCAATAACGAAGCTGAGTGGCTAGCCCTTATCTAGGGTCTTCACCTATTAAACACCAAGAAGCTTCGCAAGGTTTTGATATTTGGAGACTCAAGGCACGTCATCTGCAAATTGGTCAATGGATATCCTACAGGAGCTATCAAATGTCGTCGGCTATATCGAAAAGCCAAGCTTCTCATGTCCAACTCCTATGAGACTTATCACATCCTTCGGCAAAATAATACAGCAGCAGACAATATGGCTAATGTGGGAGCCTCCCTCCCACAAGGTCATTACAGTCAGGATGGAGCCCAGCCCATCCTCAAACCCATTCCTTAATGCGATGTTGGAAGCATCCCTTTCGACCAATCACTACTCGAAATTTTTTAATGAAGCACTTATCCCTCCTCCAATTCAATAAAAATTCTTCAACCCCCCCTCCTTCTCCTCCTTTTTTCATTTCTACCCCTCCCCACTTGTCATCTTCCCCTTATCCCCCCTCTCTTTTCCCCCTTCTACCTTTTTCCTTCCCCCTTCTCCTTGTTCTTCCCCCCCCCCTCCTTATTTCCTTCCCCCGGTCTGCTTCTCTCCTTCGTAGCTGGCCTCCACTCCATTCTCAGCGGCTCCATGCATTTAAACCCCTGTCCTCTCAGCACTTATCCCTTGGCCATGTGGACTATCGTCTTTCCTCTTATCACCTCAATCTCTCCAAGCATTAAAACAATCGGGATGTTGGTTTATTGTCATCCTTCCCCACACGCTTGCTCTAACTCTGGCCTTCTCCTTATGCTGTTCCCTTGCAGTGTCATGTATTCATTCTTGGTTTCGGATCTCCCTGTTTCTCCTGAAACGCTGCGAATTCTCCTGAATGTGGTGACTGGTATTGAAGGAGGGAGGCTGCAGGGCATCCCTTGGCAAGCTCTCCCTCTCACTCGTTCCTTTGTGAAGGAGAGGCTTGCTCTCGCAGCCTTCTCCAATTGCCATTGTAATTTCTCCTCTGCGTCTTGGTCTATAGGCACTGGTTTTGGCATAAATTCCACTCATTCTGGTAGCCTGCGATGAGTCTTGGGTTTCCTATGCATCGGGTGGCAGGAAGGTGTTGTGGGAACGTTGGTTTGCTATGACAGACAGGGGGCCTCGGTGCTTCAGCAAGAACTTTTAGTGCTGAGTCGCTTCCTTAGTTTTCCCTTGCTTGAAACTTCGAACAACACTCTTGCTGCTGGCCCATTATACAATCAGTTCGCTTGCATAGAGATCTCTGCAGATTTTGGCAGAATGGCTCAAGCTGGGGATAACGCAGGCATTCTGGATATTAAGAAAAATCTGCGGCGCTTGTATGAGATGGTAGCCATAGGAGTCATGGATAACAAGGAAATAGCGCGAGAAATCAAAAGTATGGGAGAAACAGTGAGTTACACTTCATTACAAATCAGTAACCATGATTCCTGGATTGATGACAATGAAAGTAACCTGCGAGAGATGATGGGTAAAGTGGACAGGATCCAGGAAGATCTTGAGCGTTTCATCACCATGAATCAGGGAAGTAGGGTCAATGGTGCAACTGTTGAAGTGGAGCGTCCAATGGAGGAAGAATCAGTTGTGCAGCCAAAACACTTCAGAGGCAACCCGTAATCTGTTTCTTTTTATTATGGATACATGTTTTACTGTCTCTTTTTATGTAAGCAATATATAAGGGTATATACTGCCCGGGATGTCAGCTATTTTGGAAGAACTTTGTATGCAGTTTTTTGGAAAACTCTTAGGTTAAGCCTACAGTGCTTCAATTTTGATCTGCAGGATTATCTTTCCTTATTTTGATCTGTAATGAATGGCTGTGCACAGCCTGTTTATAAAATCCTTTTCTCAGTTTTTGTTATAAAAAAAAAGGCCTAACCTAACTAAATAATACAAACTTAGAATTTTATATAACTCTCTAACTAACATAGTACATTATAAAATCAATTATATAATATAATAATAATAAAGTACACTTGACTCCCGAGTGACCATCTAAATTATTTACATAAAAATGGAGTGCCAAAGAAGAGGTCTTACAAAAATAATGACATATGTAGTGGTAACCCACGCTTAGACTATACTAACTCTACACTTTCAATGCACATGCTTGACCATCTTTATTTTGCAACAAATCTTATAACACCCATCTACTAAACTTGAAAAGCAAAGTCTATATTTAATTGCTAGTTTTAATTGAACACCATCAATCCAAGAACCTTAGCCTTAGTGGATGAGTAATCTTTTAATATATCTTGACTCGTCTTGCCCAGTTTGGCACTAACATCTTGTATGACCAATCTTGTTATGAATGTATGTATTGAAGCAATTTATTGGGTGTATTTCTCAATGGATTGTGTAGTAGAAAAATGAACTATTGAATTTGTGATGTGCTTAGTCGAGAGGAAAATGTCAATAACACTATTTAAATGTTGGTTCTATGAAATGTTTGGTTCTGGGAGGTACAAAGTGGGGTTCATCCTTGATTTGTTGGTTGTTTATGTTTTGAGAATGCATTGTTATTATTTATAGTGTGGTTGAAAATTATTGGTTTATGTATTGCCAAGTTTGCTTGGCAATTGAAGTATATGGGAGACATAACATCACTTGAGCCGGGGGATTTCATCTCCTGGATGGTCGATCGACGAGGATATGTGATGGACCCCCTCCATTTTCCTCATTATTTTACTATGTTGAATTCATGTTGTTACTTTACCTACCCAAAAGAAATTAAAGTACTCAATTTTCCTTTTAAAAAGAAAAGAAAACAATAATAATAGTCCCTTCACAAACTTTTGGTTTGTTAACATATCATTAAAGTGGTTTGTTGTAACTACTAACTTCCCAAGTAGAAGCATGAAAGGAAGGATAGGAGACTTCCCAAGTAGAAGCATAAAAGGAAGGATAGGAGACTCATTAAGGGACTATATTATGAGAGAGAAAAGGGTATGCTAAAAACATGAAAAGCGATTTTATGTTAGTTTTAAATTGCATCCCATGATTTGTTTTATGTAGGCTTTGGTATGTTTGTTGATAGAAAGGAAAGTTCACAAAGTGATGGAGAGTGATGAAGTAAAGTTGTGTTTTGCTTGTATTTAAAATGTATATGTTTATCTAACTATGCATGTTATGTTAGAAGTTCAACATTGATTATTGGTGCTAACTAGTGCCATCATATGTGGATAAGAGACTTGAAGTAGCATCTCGAATTGTATTGATCGGCCCATACCATGTTTTGTTTTGCTTCTATGTTCATTTGCTTGTTCTTTGTATGGTCCCACTAACATTGTCAATAATTGTGTTTCCTAGTCCCCATAAACTTATAAAACATTGTTAGAGCATAAATGCTTTGTGGAGTTGATTTATATTAATAAAAAATGGTAATTAAGCTCTTGTGTCCCACATCCTCGCATTTTCTCTTTTCTTATCCTTTCAAACAGTTTTTTTCCCTTTTTTTTCCTTTTTGTTTTCTTTTTTTAAAGCTTATATTTACAATTAATTTAACTAAAATATTTACTTTATGTCATTATAAACTTTGTGCACTTAGTACTTTGTTTTAAGCAATTAAAACATAATCAAAAGCACACCAATGTAGAGTATTTGGATGCTTGCATATGTAAACAGTAATACACTTTCCTCTATTGAATTTTATTTCAATTAGTATTTTTGCCCGTTATATACAAAATAAAAAATCATATATTGACAAAACCAATCAAGAATTTTTTATTCACGAGAAAATTTAAATCATTATGGAGGCTTTAGACATATGGTGCGTGAATATTTCTTTGTATAGAATCTTTTGACATTTGTCTATAACTCTTGATATCGGCCTTTAGTTGGATTTGCCTTGTGTCATTGAAAAAGGTCCGGTTAAGATCTTGTTATAGATTTTTTTATATTTTATATTATTTGTTTCATATTAAAAAAAAAAAAACTAAACAACTACAAGTAAAGATGGCTCATAAATATATAATTTTATATTGAAATAATATTAGTTGATTCTTTATTCATTATTCATATGGAAACATTATAGTTAATATAAATATAAAACAAATACTACTTAATAACAAAATAAACAAAAAATGATATGAAAAAAAACCAAAAATCCTTTTTTTCAACCACCATTTAAGTGAAGCTTATTTAAATATTAATCGAGATGCATTTAAGCATAACAAGATACAAAGACCATGAAATGAATTTCGACTGTACACTTGTTACACTTGGGTTAATCTTGTTGATCCACTAAAAGGAAGTTCAAAATCTCCATTAATACCTAAACGCCTATCGTCGTAATTAATAATATATTATTTATTATATGATATCTATTATCATTTATTGTGTGTGCACAAATATATAACTCATCAATATTTTCTTTAATTCTCACTTTGTAATTGTAATTCTAGATTAAGTTAGCTTATATGACAGTGTGATGTGGCATATACGGTTTATTATTTTATAATTTCCTCATAAGGCCATTTTTTGGACCAAAATTCCTTAGTCGTGCTCATATTTCCCATGCTTTCTCTAAATATAGTTCCAAATATGTGACGTATTGCATTTTTTTCGCAACAAACTCAACCATTGAAATACATGGGCATTTTTTTACCTAGCATGAACAACCATCTGGCTAAATAATGTTGATCCATCTATATAGCTTTCTCCTCAACTAATTGTAGAACATCTAAAAGCAATTTTGTACAAAATGTAATTCATGTACCTGTCATCACTTATGTATAAGTTATGACCCTTCAATGTTATCCTCACGTCTTTATTGTTGTTTGGTTGATGCCTATATGTGATAGTTGCCATTGTGTAGACTTGCTATGGATAATAATATTGGATTTGATTTTCTTTTTTTGGTTGGAGCGTGTAGCTCTCAACAAAATCCATAATCGATAGTATAATATCGAGTGGAAATGTGTCCAAGCATATTCTAAACTACTCATCCTACCATCCCACCACATGGATGTATTGATCATATTGTTTGTTTTTTTCCAAAGAGACCTTGATGAAATCACATACTTGTGTGGTGGTACAAAATCATGGCATAATTAAAATCCTACCTTTGCAAACTATACGTAAAATTTATATATGTAATTATAATCTAAACATTGTAAGCTATATGTATTCCCTTTAAGTACATAACACTCACCTAGGATGTCATCAATTCTATCTTTCTCCTTTATTTCCCATCGTCTAGTTCACAAGTAACATATTTGAAACTGTGAATGTCAATCAACATCCTTCCAAATTCATGTTGCTCATTTTCAGGATTGCACTAGTACAATAATACAAATCCATTTCACCTACACCATGTCCCTTCTAAATAAGATTTTGCATAATATTTTTGTCCATTCGGTCCTGGATACATGATACTATGAATACAATATCCTGATTATATTGGTGGTAGTATGGATGAGCATTCTTGCACATGGTTAGTATGAAAAACACAACTAATGCGTATCTATGTGTCATAAGAATAACCAAAGTCTAAGTGTTGTCTACAACAACTTGTGTTAGAGTCTGTGCATGTTCTAACATACCAAGGATTTCATTTCTCAAAGATCTTTGGCATAGGTTCAACTCCTTGTGTTCTTTCGTGAACCTCTGATACAATTATGTTTATGACATGTCAAGAAAGTGTTTAATGTTGTTTTCAAGGTCATTAAAACTCTTCTAAACTTTAGAAAATTATTTTGATTGAACGAAGACCAAGTATGGTCATGCCAATTTTTTTGGACTAATCCCTTAACAAGTTCAATTAGCTTTATGTCAAAACAAGGTAGCCTACCAACAAAGGTCCAATAATATATTTCACCAAGGTTGTCGAGGCTTTCTCTTCTTATATAATACTTTTGAAGGACTGTGATACTTGCTTTAATTTTTTGTAGATGCGTGTGTGAGCAAATGATGAACTTCCTTTTGGTTTTATTTACAATTGATTACGACAACACACATTGGGAAACATTAAGTTCTTTTCTACGAGGATTATTTCCAATCACATTAAAAGTAGCTTGAAAATTTCAACAACATGATTAGTTGTATCTAAAATTTTAACTATCCTTATGCCAACAATTTTCCTAACAATAGATAAAGTATGTTATTTTAACAAGGAAATAATAACTTGCATTTAGATGCATCATTTTTCAATGCAAAATAGTCTCCTTAATAATTTTTTTGCACTACCATTCAATAGTTTGTTTAGGTAACTTACCTTCGAGGATTGCTATAGAACCATCCATGTGAACATGTCTAGGATTTCTTCGTCATGCACTAGATAGAAAAGTTAAGGAAGGTGAATCTTGAGTTTGGATCACATGACTATGGCATTACAAAATTCACCATGATATTGTAGCACTTCATTCACCTAATGGTAAATACTAGAAGTGCATTAGACATGTTGGTGGTTGGTATTGTAGCAGGGATTTCTCCTTGCTATAGGGGCAGGAATGGCTCCCTTCTGTCTATAGGACAAAAGGGTAGGTTCCTGCGTGTGGAAAATGCAGAAAGAAAACGGAATAGACAGAAAGCAAAGAACAAGAAAGAAAATGGCCATGAGCCCCTCTACAAACAAGATTAGGGTTTTGCCTTAGCTACCCACAAACAACTGTTAAGCAAAAATAAACCTGCAAAACATGTTAAATATCAACCCTACAAACAAATAATGGTCAGAAAACAACTAAGCTATCAAAGAAAAATGCATAAACAAAACAATATTATACCTCTCCTTTGGTGAAATGGGCCACCATGCTCTGGCTGGAAGGAAGCACCTCTCTATCTCACTCAACAATGGAGGAGGAGCTATGGCTCAATGGGGAATGTGAGTGGAAGAGAGGGGGGTGGGGGTGGCTTGAGAGGCAAAGAGGTCTCAAGGCATCCACGGGCAGCATAACAGTATGCAAGAGAGGAGTTGTTTGAGAGTGACCCCCCACCCTCCTTTTATAGCTTTTTTGGGGTCTTTTAGGGTTTTAAGCCCTTGGTCAGGGCTTTAGCCCCTTTTTTGGGCTTTTAGCCCCTTCCGTCCTAACGTTAGCTCCTTTTAGGGTTTTAGGCTCCTTTGAGGCGTTTTAGACCCTTTTTTGGGGCTTTAGCCCCTAGGAGTGTTATTTAGGCTCCTTTTTGGGGTTTTTAAGCCCTTTTACTCATTTTTAAGCCTTTTTGACGGTGTGGGGGTCTAATGGGGTGTTACGAAGGTTGTGAATGGGTGTCCTTGGGTGGTGTAGGCCATGTAGAGCTGAGTGAGGGATTTTTTGGGTTAACAGATTGCCCCTTGATGTGTGAGGGCAAGAGCTCATCGTATGGCCGACAGACATCATAGGATTTGTTGCATAGAGGTGGTGCTTCCGGGGCTAGGGCATGGTGGCTTTTGGTTTTTGTATTAATATGGTTCCCATCAATGGGTGAGATACAAATAATGTGTGACATGTATATGGACGAGGAGGGCATCCCCATGATCGTGACAATGTCAAAAGAATAATTTGATCTATGCTCTAGAATAAAAGAGCCGATCATATACAACTGATGATACAATAATGGTTGCCTCAATGTGAGGCTAAATACAATGCTGATTTGGTACATTGGACCCATGGCATTCTCATGGAATGATATATCTTCATGATTGATGGTCTACTGGATCTGGAACGGTACATAGCTATATGGACTCGCTGATTGAGAGTCAGAGTCTCTGTGGTACAAGTATGTTGCATTAATCATAAATCTATATAGAAGCAATGTTGGGGCTTCTGAATACTGTCTCCAAAGCAACCCAAAAATCACAAGGGACATAACCTATTTAGGCCCCTCGAGTAGACTCATCAATGTGCTAGAGTCAGGTGACATCCGGGGTCTTTGACCAAGTACTGTGCGGACCAAATCCTGTACGAATCTCAACGGTGTGATGATGTAGTTGGAGTCGAGCACGTGAGAAACAACCATCTCGAGAGGCACTAAGGACTCCTCTCAAGTGGTCCAAGGAACTCATCAATGAGGTTAATGAAACCAGGATACAAGGACCTCTGGGTCTATCCTCTGGAATATGTGTGTTGTCATCGATAGAGGGAGACCTGCCCCTAGTCAAGGCAATGGTGTTTCCTTGACTAGAAGCACGAGGGAGATAACCGGAAGGTGTGAGACAATCTGTGGATTGACCCATTTAATGAGGGGGGGAAGGGGGAGGGAAAGAATTCAACAGGGACAAGGGGAGTGTGGTAGACTCAAACTTCCTTTGTTCAGAGTATGATGGCAGGGTGGACCAGGTAGCAAATGAAACTGACTCATGGGAATGGGATCATAGCTGTAATACCGGGAATGTCACTGCAGATGGGAAATACTTGGAGGAGGTAGACACTTTTGATATTGATGGGATATAGGGAAGACACATTGCAAAGTACTCTAAACAAAGGCGACCTAATGTGGGAATGCTGCCAAACTGTTTTCTATGGGGTGGTGTTTAGGGACACCATTGTGGTATGATCTCGTGGATTTTTTGCGAGCCCGAGAAGGTAAATGCTCGATGGTGCTTTCAATTTTAGAGAGTTTGAAAGCATGAAGAAGACTCCAGCAGGGGCTCTTTTTCGTTGGTAGTCTCCTGTGCCCGAAAAATGATAAAAGTATACATAAGAGAGCTTGCCCATCCTATAGGGGATGAGAGACTTCTTTACCATTGGTAGTCCAATTAGGCCGAAAAAGCTTAAACCTATACTGACTGGATGGTCATTCAGATACTTTTATGAGTAGGAACAAAACCAAGTTTACTTGGCAATCTTTTCTTGATGAGAGGGATGGAAAAGAGCTTAACGAAAACATGTAGTGAGCGTTTTCATAAGGTGCGGCCCCTCTGCCCGAGAAAGCATACAAGTATGCAGAGGGGAACGGTCTTGGCTTGAGTGTGCAAAGGAGGTCCTTTTCAGTTGATGGTCTACATGGTCCACAAAAGGAGGTAAACGAGACGATGTAGATGCCCTTTCCTATACTTTAGCGAGCGAGAAAGGAAGCAGCTGTGCTCGGCTATCTTTTCATTATTTTAAGGAGTCAGAAAAGAGCTTAAATGAAACTCCAGTGTGGTCAACCGATTGCGGTGGCACAGGAGGTGCCCCATGTCGGGACGGTGGACAGTGTTCCAAAGGTCATCCACGCAATATGGATAGAGCATAAGGCTCTCAAACATACCAATATGTGCGTGAGATAGATCACGACAGAGGCTCGCGAGTCGGTGTGGTAAAGGCATGAAAACCGAGGTGGCTCTCGCACAGAGGTCAGGAGAGCATGTGTATGTGTTGCGGTGGATGGAATTGACTACATGTGATGTGAGTGCAAGTCCGGGGGAATTTCTATGCCAAATACATGCAAGGAAAATAAATCGTTTTGTGGACAATGGTCCAAAGATCCGCGTAAGGTGTGGTGAATAGAAAAGACAACTGTGTGTACAAAACAAAACTGAAAAAATGGTAACCCTTAATGAGCGGTGGCCCGAAAACTCGCATGAGTAGTGGTTGAGAAGTGTGATACAAGTATAGGTCTGTAGACACTTGCATCGTCATGTCATGGGTTTCTAATCCTATTCCCAAGTAATCAACCCAACTCAGTTCATGACGTTGAGGGAGCCTTAAAATTTATCAATTTACACTAAGTTCAAACAAATCTGCAGTCTTTGATGACATAAGTCCCTGACTGCTTCAACCGTGGGAAGTACTTGGGCTCTGCCCAGAAACTCATTGTGAGGAGTACCATGGGAACCCCAAATTAGCTTGCCACTGAGAGGAATTTCCAAGTGAAATGGGCAACGACCTCCACCGATTGAGTAGAAACACCTGTGAGGAAAAAGCCAAGCGTTGTCTTCTGGTAGTCTTGGTGGCCGAGTGACCACCTACAGCCAATAGGAAGCCATTGAAACTGGGGTCTAAACATCATTCCCATCAGTTTGATAAACATCTAACACAATTGATCCCCCATGCTCTTCGTCACGCCTAAGAGGCGAACCACCACCATTCGGGACATTAAACTGACACCGTCGAAACCGTTCTTAGCGATCTCCCACACCATCAGAAGGCCACACAGCCTCTGATTTAGATTTAGACCCATATCAGTCTGAACTAGACCTCCATACTGCACCATCAAGCCCCATGGATGGTGCAAACCCAGATCCATTTTTTGACATATCCATAACAAGTGGACCCATGTCCACACCACAACATGTCACCAACAACCCTGCAGGTGGCCCAAGCATAGTCATGCAAACTGTCATCAGTTAGCCGCCACTACCTATAGTGACCAGCAAAGATGGCCCACTTGCAACACATGGGGGCAGTGGCCCTTCCGCACACACTACCCCTGTTGCCACACAGGAGGGCAGTGGACCATCCACTTACATTGCCCCTACTGTCATACATGGGGGCAATGTCCCTTCCACACACACTGCCCCTCCTGCCACACATGTGGGCAGTGGACCGTCCACTTACATTGCCCCTAATGTCATACATGGGGGCAATGTCCCCTCCACCCACACTGTCCCTCCCACCACACTTGGGGGCATTGGCCCATCTACAATGGCACAACCAATACCCCCAGTTATGCAGGTACATTATGCACCTACAAACCCCACCACCATCCCTCCCCCATCTCACATCAACCTGGAGTCAAATATGCCCTTCATGGCTTGTATTAACTTGCTTGATTTAGCTCGATTGACAAACAATCCCATCCGCCACCAAGCTTTCTGGCCTCCCATGCCAACCAAGCTGCCATCAGACATTCCCAAGTTTGAAGGCAAGGCAAGGGAATGTCCCCCAAACCACATTATGACATTCCATCTATGGTGCTCGTCCAACAACATCGTAGACGATTCCATCAGGCTGAGGCTATTCCAACACACCCTTACAGGTGTCGCGGCCAAATGGTACATTGAGCTACCACAGGCCAAATGCCCAGATTTTAACTCCCTAGCTTTCATGTTCCTACAATATTTCCAACTCCCTGTCAGATATGATGAAGGGGTGGAGATCCTGTTATCATGTCGCCAAAGCACTGCAACACATATAACTGACCACATCCATGAGTGGCGGGGACGTCGCAGCTTATGTAAAATCCAACTTGACGACGGGATCTTCTTGGATTGGTTCCTCAAGACCTTTCTCCCACCCATAGCAAAGGAATTCACATCCAAACGTCCCTAATCCAAAGAGGAGGCCATACTGAAATCCCAACATTTTGACCTGATCTATGCTCAGTCTGGATATCTGTACACCATCATTCCAGACGCTCCTCGTCCGAGTACCTCCTACCCTGATGCACCGGGGGAATCCCATGCTGCAGATGGCATCGTAGGCTCGGTCTCCCAACAGCCACAACACCGTCCGACACCACCTGTAGCTCCACCACAACAAAGCAACACTGCTAGTGTTGCTTACCAGAACCAAACTCTAGACTATGACATAATGATGTCCCAGTCCGGGGAAACAACTTCCTATGCAAAACCTGCACCACCGCAGCAGGCTCAGGCCATGGCTTGGCCAACACAGCAGTACGCGGGGAAAATGCCCACATTTGTGGCACTGCCACCCTCACAAACCTACTATGCACCACCAGTGCAAACAGTTCAAGCCCCCCCCCGCTCCACCCGCTCCGTTGGGACAAGTGTTCGCACAACAAAACCGTCCCAACCATCCTGCCCCCAAAAATTGACAAGGGCAAGTAAGAAATAATCGGCCCTAGAACCAAGCCAATAACCAACTGCAGGGAGGTGGTCAACAAGCAAACCCTCCCAACAATGCCGCAGCAAACCGACCTGCCCAAAACCCCCCACGAAAAAATGCACCAAGACGCAACGCCCCGTTGCGCACAAACCAACCGTGCACACTCTGTGAGGTCTATGGGCACTACACATTTGAGTGTCCCCTCATGGGTCGAGCTAATCAGGCCATTCAGAACAAGGCCCAATAGGCTGCCAATGCCATAAACCAAGCCCAACCCAACCCAGCACCACAAGGACCTCCTCCTATGGTACTCCAGAACCCACTACCTGTCCAAGGGTTGGTGGTAACCGTACCCCCTCCCCAACCCAATCCCAATGCTCTGGGGGCACCTCCCACGGCCAAAATAGGTGTTCACCACCTGCTAGCCATGACGACTAAAGAGGTCAACTTACAAACTAGACAGAATCAATACAGAGCCAACACCGAACCCGCTGACACATCAGCGACATCAACGTCTAAAACAGTCAACCTACCTCTTCAGTTACCACCGTTCTCGCCCCCCCCCCCCATACGCAAGATTTTTTTTCTGTATTTGTGGTATCAGGTGGCTACAATTGGTTTATGAATTCATCATATTGTGGTAGAGTTCATATCATTGTCTATGTAAGCAGTGAATAATCATAAATTTGTAAACAGATACATTTTTAACCCTGAATGTGACAGCCTAACTAGGTGACTACCTTACACCTATATTCCTCTTTGACCAAGAGAAGGTGTTGGGCTCTCAACACAATGGGACTAAGCCCATCTGCAGATCCATAGGTCACCTCCCGAATGCAAGGTTGGTCAACAAGGAGGACGCTTAGCATCATGAGAAGCGCTCCTTCTCTACCCCCTCTACCTTCTAGGTCATCTGTTTTTAATGGTTTAGAACAATATTCAGTGAAGGGCCTAGGACCATATGAGCTATGCCCTTCGTTGTATCTTAGAATACCCCGAAGGGTGATGACTAGGTAGAGGAGGAAGGGTAAGCAAGACTATTAATTTTATGTCAATTTTAGTTAAGCTACATTCATTTAAGCCATTAAAAAAAATTTCTTTGAATTTACACTTTGTTTGTTCATGGATTTGTAGAAAATTAAAACAGAAACATAAATTGAACTACTGTGCTAGACAGAGGCGGCTGAGCCGCACTGACAGCCCCTATTAAACTGAAAATTAAGTACTGATTGACAGACTGCATGTTTCGGGTCA
The DNA here is from genome assembly GCA_001517045.1 of Pseudotsuga menziesii. Classification (NCBI taxonomy): domain Eukaryota; kingdom Viridiplantae; phylum Streptophyta; class Pinopsida; order Pinales; family Pinaceae; genus Pseudotsuga; species Pseudotsuga menziesii. The sequence continues at coordinate 65,759 of LPNX010819250.1, forward strand.
ATTTCGCCGAGGGGGTCGTGAAATTTTTCTAGAAACGGGCGAGGGGGTCGCACAAATTTCACAGACAGAAGCGGTCTGCTGTTTTGAGTGAAGTCGGACCTTTCGGGGAGAAAAGGGCGACCTGGTCGCACCTGTGAGGCATAAAAGAGTGACCTCATCCCCTGTTCAGGCTCGATAAGTGTGACCTGCCCTGAATTTGGGGTTTTTTTGATCCTGAGTCAGATCCGGCCGACAGTAACCTGCACTGTGGCCAAACTGACTCAAATTTTCCTTGCAGAGGCTTTGAAAACAATAAAAACCGAAAATAAACTAGATCTAAGTTAGATTTGACATGAAATTTTAAAAACTAGGGCATAAACTGGAAAAACTGAACCAAGGATCCTGTGGGATCGACCTGGTATGGTCGCTAGTTCTGTAGCAGGGATTTCTCCTTGCTACAGGGGAAGGAATGACTCCCTTCTGTCTATAGGACAGAAGGATAGGTTCCTGCATGTGGAAAATGTAGAAAGAAAATAGAATAGACAGAAAGCAAAGAACAAGAAAGAAAATGGTCTTAAGCCCCTCTGCAAACAAGGTTAGGGTTTCTCCTTGGCTACCTGCAAATAGCTATTAAGCAAAAATAAACCTGCAAAACATGTTAAAGATCAAACTTGCAAACAAATAATGGTCAGAAAACAACTAAGCTATCAAAGAAAAATGCATAAAAAAAACAAGATTATACCTCTCCTTTGGTGAAATGGGCCACCTTGCCCTTGTTGGAAGGAATCACCTCTCTACCTCACTCAGCAATGGAGGAGGAGCTATGGCACAATGGGGAATGTGAGTGGAAGAGAGGGGGATGTGGGTGGCTTGAGAGGCAAAGAGGTCTCAAGGCATCCACAGGCAGCATAACAGTATGCAAGAGAGGAGTTGTTTGAGAGTGACCCCCCACCCTCCTTTTATAGTTTTTTTGGGGATTTTTAGGGTTTTAAGCCCTTGGCCAGGGCTTTAGCCCCTTTTTTGGGATTTTAGCCCCTTCCACCCTAACTTTAGCTCCTTTTAGGGTTTTAGGCTCCTTTGAGGGGTTTTAGCCCCAGGAGAGTTATTTAGGCTCCTTTTTGGGGTTTTTAAGCCTCTTTGAGGGTGTGGGGGTCTAATGGGGTGTTACGAAGGTTGTGAATGGGTGTCCTTGGGTGGTGTAGGCCATGTAGAGCTGAGAGAGGGATTTTTTGGGTTAATAGGTATGATGAACATATAATTGTTCATTGTGAGCTTATAGTATCCTCTTCACAAAAAGGTTGAACAAAATTCATTTGTCCATCTTCTCCCTTTGTATACTCAACAACTTGTAAAGTTTGCATTTCTTCAACTAAAACATTATTTATTGATGAAAGATTCGTTTGAGGTCAACTTGAAGTTTGAATGTCAATGCCCTCCATTGGATGCATACACTTCACCTATGGTGATGAAGTAGATATCACCATAGCATCCATTGTGCAAGGAATTGAATCTCCCATTGATGGATGCCTATGTTTCTCCATACCCAACTTTGCTTTTTCTCTTAGTTCATTGAATTTTTTAAGGGGTTTCTCCTTCCTAATAAACTTCTTTGCTCGATTGCATCTGGTGCCCATATTGACAAGGATAAAATACAACAATATCTAAAAAATATTAAAGAGCCAATCACAAAAAACATAAAAAATATTGCAACAACAATTTTTCCAAGGAGACGTTTGTGATGTTGTAGACAAGCCTTGCTTTTCGGATAAAATAAGGTTGGGAATTGTGTTTTTTTTTCTCTTTTATAGGAAGAAATGCACACAAATTTATAAATGTGAACATGTTAATAGCATGCATGTGTTGATAATGCAATGTGCATGTGTTGTTGTGACAATGGGTAAAAAATAAACCCTTATAACATCCAATAACATGCCGTTAATTGTATGTCATTCTAAACAAGTTTACCATAATATTTCTTAAAGTAGGGTATGTTAGGATAGGATATGATAATAAATTTTGGATTATATAGGAAAGGTTATGTATAGGATAAGTTAGGATAGAATACACCCAGGGTAGGATAAACTAACATATGCTTAAGGTACAATAGGGTAGGATAAAGTTAAGATAATATAGTTTAGTGTATAGTACGAAAAGCTATGGTATTGGTTATAGGGTAGGGTAAGGTAGGGTAGAATAGGCTAGAAAGTAGCATGGGGTAGGGTAAAAGAGGGAAAGTAGGTAGTGTTACGGAGAAAAATTCCTATGGTTTGGGGTGTACCACAACAGACAGAGAAACCACAGAAATCAATCCCTTCCCAATATGCAAGAGAAATACAACATCTAACACTAAAGGATCTTGAACATACCTTATTCTGGATGGTTGATGTAGATCCCCGTTGAGATTTTTCCAATCCCGCTTGTGTTAACAATTTTCTCTCTCAACAAAAGTAAACAAGACAAGCAAGCTATATAGTATAGTGTTAGGCCTACTCTAGCATATATAATCAATAATGTATAAGCAATTAAAAGCATCCATGGATTCAATAATAATTTAAATGCACATCATTGTACAAGAAAATATATTTCTATTAAATAAATCAGAGATTACATAAGTGACAACCTCTGTCGGTGCATCTGCGAACCGAAGAAACTAAGTCCTCCACCACTTCAATCCTCCGTCTCTCAATAGCAAGCTCACAAGCAAAGGCAAGCTTGGGAAGAACATAAAGTGCTCCAAGGGACAAAGGGATGCAGATTCAAGAATAAGCAAGCTATGACAACAATGGACTATAGTTTTCTTACTCTTCAATTCCTCTCTCTTCAATGTATCCAAAGGGGTAATGGAAGATCAAATCCGAGCAATCTCGAGAAATATGGAAGGCCAAAAGACAAGTGACTCAGATCCACATCAAGGAAAACTCCAAAACTATTTGGCCTTTTGCACACATCCCAATGTACACGGGTTTAAGGCTAATATCCGTGTATATACATGAGAAAATGATTAAAAGTCGCGTACATCAAATAACAGGTGTTTTTAGGGATGATCTTGGAAACATCAAAGGTACAAAAATAGTCCATGGGGTCCAAAGAGTCTGCAGAGGGACAGGGAAGGCCATAAAAGTGTGATAAACCATATGTGGTAAAATTACTGTAACAGATGCCCGCTAATGTGTGAGGTCAGAGGGGTAACATGATGGCCGAAATACATTATAAATCCATCCTAGAAGTGGAGTGATGAAGAACTAGGTGGAAAAATCATCCATCCAACAGTATAGTACAATAATCAAACTCTGCATATGACTGCAGATACATACAACATTCCCGGATACATAAGAGTACAATGGACATGAATATGCATGATACAAAATATGACATGTGTGGTCATCACCACGTACAATATATCATAGATCAGAATCTTCATGATGAAGATATACACAGGATCAAAATCTCCATGAAAGTTGAAGATATACAATGGATCAAGATATCCATAATGGATGAAGATATCTAACATATACTGGAATCAAGTCACGGGAGCTGAAATATCATGAACACTGGCATGATCAAGGAGGTTGCATATGTGAAATGCCACCAATCTGGAAAGTCTTCTACACACACCACTATGAGTACATGTCCTACTATGTGAATAGAAGTGTCGAGGTCGAACAAAGTAGTCCATCGTCTGATTACCGGTCATTGATGTATACCGTTAACAGACGCGAGATCACCCATCAATAATGAAAATGGGAATCAAGGTACTAGAGTGCAATCTAACAAGTGTGAATAAATGTTTTGAGGTTGAACACTTGAAAGAACCCATCGAGCAGGGGACATTGATGTATTCCCAAAACTGTCAATGGCGAGAGAACCTACCACTGATGACTGTAAGTCTCAAGGCACTCAAAGGACTCTAGAATCCTATCCCAGAATAAATGATATCAAGTCGATGGGATGGAATCCGCTAGAAGGAGGGAATTAAGGCATCCTCCATCAACCAACATGAGGTACTCAGCAACGCTATATAATGTGGAAGGACAAGATGTGCACGAACCATTAATATTACCGGGAATGGCCAACATGCAAATTCAAGACAACTGAGGAATGGCTGACTCAGGCTTCAACTTCCTTCGAACAAGAGCATCAAGGTGAATGGTGACTGAATGTAGGCAACATAGACTCGATATACAAAACTAGGACATCTTTGCGACACATGAGGCATCAACAGAGGCTCCATAGGGACTGGAAGCTTAACCAGTCGGTGGATATAAACTTAGAGAAATGAGTACAACTCCTAAAGTCAAACTACTAACCCAACCAACGGATGTGATATATAGTGCTCTGTTCAAAGGTGACACGACTCGACTGATGCCAAAGATAATATATTTTCCTGTCCGACTTTTTGATTTCTTGATTTTTTTTGGACTTTTTCAGATATTTTAAAAAGCTTGAAAAAGAATAAAAGTGCTTTATAGTTACAAATCTAGGAGGATACGAGTGTCAAGGGGAAAACAAACTAGTTCCAAGCAATGGAACATACCTATGCTTAATGCAAGGAGACATGTGCAGGATAACGACACTCAGGGGAAAGTCCCCTCCCGGTAAAAATGGGAAATCAAGTTGCAAAAGATATATATAAAAGGCTATGCTTGGCTAGACATGAGACAAGCTCGGGTTATATGGCTAATAATCAAAGTCAGGGAATCCAACATAAGGCTCAAGAAGGCAAGCAAAACTCATGATAATGCAATTACAACTTGACATATACAAGGGAGTCATAGGGAAAAGGCTAGCATAAAGGTCAAGAGGAGTATGAAGCTCTTGCTCAAAGTCATGGAGGCACTATACAAAGGAATCCCACACCCTAAAGGAGAAATGTCGGCATGAGCACCAAATGCAACACATGATCTAACTAGGGTACCCATGTATGGTAAAGCTCTGCCATTCACAACATGTCACTTCTAAAAGCAATAAGAAGGTTCTGTGACAAGATGGAATGGGTTTGTACCTAAGGTTAAAATGAAACGGTCATAAGGTTATGCAAAGTGAAAATGGGTGTGAAAGCTAACCTATATGCTAGTTTAGACATAATACCTGTAGTAGGCACAAACGGATCAAAGCCATGGTCAAACCGCACTCAAAATGTACTCCTAAAACATCAAATTAGTTCAAACGGTCCAAAATGGTCAAAAACTATAGAAAGTGGGTAAAAATTTCAAACTTTTTCTATAAATAGTGAAAAAATTAAAAATTTTCATACCATTTGAAATTTTTACCCAACATAGTGCATTTGAGCTCAGAACTTCAGAAGCGAATTCCGGGAGCATCGTCGAGCAGAATCTCTCCCAGTTTGATCCAGGTAGATTCTCATGCCCTCCTCTTTTATTTTGACGCAATTTTTTTCAAATTTCATGGTCTATTTCATTTTTTGAGCCATCCATACTTGTGCTTTTCGGCCCACGCGAAAATTGGGTTTTTTATTTTTTATTTTTATTTTTATTTTTTCTGCGTATAGGGCTCGCCATACATGGAAAAAGCACCGAAAACCGCGTGCATACGTGGTTGTTTTGAGAACAAACATGTACAGGGCTGCAAATAAGGTTTTAAAGGGCAAATATTGATCAAAAAACTTGGTTTTTGTGCAGGATGGTGCTAGAGTGGAGAGAAAGAGAGCATAGTGATGTTGAGGAAGCAGTGCAAGGTGATCTCATGGCCCAACAAGTATTGCGGGCAGGTGGATTATACAAGTTTTGGTGTCTTGGAAGCCTGAGGGACAAACCAAGACTAATCCAGCTACTGGTGGACTATTGGGATCTAGAATTTGAGACATTTCAGATAGATGGGATGTCGCTCAGCATTGAGGCTGAGGACATATATTTTATCACTGATTTGTCCCGACGAGGAGAGATGGTGAACCTCCGATCTCGTGGGCTAGGAGGCGGGCTAATGATAGATGAGTACATAGCTGTGTAATGCTTTCCGGAGATGGAAAATGTTGGGAGTCAAATCCTGACAAACTCTATCCAGATTCTGGGGCTGAAGGCCATACTTTTGGCACTAGGCAGGATTGCAGGGTTGGATTCACTCCACCAAGCCTCGCAGCCAATGATGTTCTATGCGGTAGAGTGCATACGACCTACAGTGTATGAATGGATTACGACGTTGTTTAGCAACATGAAACAACAACCTAGTGACTGCAAGATGGGCATGGTGCGGAAATTTGGGTTCGACAGTATACTAAGTACGTTTTTCTTTGAGCAGGTGGTAGGGCTAAGCCCTAGGGTAGACATTTCTCCACATGGATTTTCGGAGACATATCGTCGCCATAGATGACTATCCCTATGCAGGGATAGACTTCCGCGGAGACCCGGATATGCCCCTACCACCAGGAACATCTTATGGTGGCATAGATAAAGAATCCCAAACCCACTTTTTAAGTTTTGAATTATTTAATTTTTTTTGTGTTTTTTGATATATTGACTCAAAAGACATATTTTTTGGTGTGACGACACATAGTGACAATCTGTCATGTATGTGTAGATGTAGGACCACAACGGCCATAAGGCTTCCCTCGCCATCGACAGAGGGGAAGAGGAGATGATATCATGCGTGCGGATGTGGAGCAGATGCTCCAAAGCATCCACGTGAACTTTGTTTGTTTGACACACAGGGTACCCATGGCGCAAGTCGAGCACTTGCCTGAGGCCATGCAGTGCCAGGTGGTTGGTGTACCACGAGCATGGGTTCGACTATTTCGATGGCTAGATAGATCCATAGTGCTATATCATTATCAAAACCCCCCTCCACCTTAGGCTTAGAGACCTGAGTGTATTCATTTTTGTATGACCGTGTATTATATGTTGGTGGTTCGAAAGCCCCAATTTTGTATATGAAACTTATGTATTATGACGTCACTTTTTGGATATTAATGAAATTTTTTTATGATGATCGATTTTATTTATATTTACATGTGTGTAAAATGTGTTTGTGATATGCTAATGGTCTATGAAACAAATGCTAATCTAACACATAGTTAGCATATGAGTCAGCAACTTGATTAAAATTTCTTGGAACATGAATGCATGTTATATTTTCAAATTGTCGTTCTAGCAATCTAACATGTAAGAATATTTGTAATAATGTCGGATCCCTAATGCAATACAAGCCATTAAGCTGTGAAACCACTAACTGCGAATCAAGACGTACCTCAAGAGAATGAACACCATGTGAAATGGCGTCACGCAATAACTCAATGAAGACACTATATTCAACAACATTGTTTGAAGAGGGCCATAAACATTTGCCTCCTGAAGATAATACTTGGCCTATAGGAGTATAAATCACCCAAGCAACCGAAGCTAAGTTTTGAGTGTGACGGATAGCACCATCAGTGAATCCTATGTAAATGGAAGACTCCATCGGACATCTTCCATAAGAAACAAAAGCTAATCACAAACCCGATCACCATAAGAAAACCTAACTATGCAATGCAAAATTGTATAATAATATACAATAATCAGCCCTGGTTGAAGATCATGCATAGTATTTTTTGAGATAGAGCCCATTTATAGGCTCCACCAAGGCTGTCCCTTCATAATAAACCAACTCATAAGCACCTTTCTCTAAGAATCATTTAACCACGTAAGGACCATGCCACATGGGATTACATTTTTCTGCCCCTAAGGGTTCTTTAGCTTGATCCCACAAAAGGACCAATTCACCTTCATTAAACCTCCTTGGAAGGAAAAACTTATCATATTGGACCTTGACGCAACGCTTGTTAACCTCTAGATCCACTAAGGCATCTCGGCGCTGCTCATGAAGCTACTCTAAGTGGACCAAATGCTCTTCCAATGCAGAAGTGTCAGGTAAAATCTCTATAGCTAGATTCAGAGAAGGGATTTCACATTCAACCGACATCTGTTACAGATGATTTTACCACACATGGTTGATCACACTTTTATGGCCTTCCCTGTCCCTTTGCAGACTCTTTGGACCCCATGGACTATTTTTGTACCTTTGATGTTTCCAAGATCATCCCTAAAAACACCTGTTATTTGATGTGCGCGACTTGTAATCCCTTTCTCGCGTATATACACGGATATTACCCTTAAACCCGTGTAGATCGGGATGTGTGCAAAAGGCCAAATAGTTTTGGAGTTTTCCTTGATGTGGATCCGAGTCACTTGTCTTTTGGCCTTCCATATGCCTCGAGATCGCTCAGATTTGATCTTCCATTACTTCATTGAAGCACTATACAAGGAACCCTTTGGATACATTGAAGAGAGAGGAATTGAAGAGCAAGAAAACTATAGTCCATTGTTGCGTAGCTTGCTTATACTCGAGTCTGCATCCCTTTGTCCCTTGGAGCACTTTGTGTTCTTCCCAAGCTTTCCTTTGTTTGTGAGCTTTCTATTAAGAGATGGAGGATTGAGGTGGTGGAGGCCCAGGTGGAGGACTCAATTTATCCAGTTCGTAGACGTGCCGACAGAGGTTGTCACTTATGTAATCTATGATTTATTTAATAGAATAATCTTTTCATGTCCAATGATGTGCATTTAAATGATTATTGAATCCATGGATGCTTTTAATTGCTTATACATTATTGATTGCTTATGCTAGAGTAGGCCTAACACTGTACTATATAGCATGCTTGTCTTGTTTGCTTTTGTTGAGACAACAAATTGTTAACACAAGCGGGATTGGAAAAAGCTCAACGGGGATCTACATCAACCGTCGGGAATAAGGTATGTTCGAGATCCTTTAGTGTTAGATGTTGTATTTCGCTTGCATATTGGGAAGGGATTGATTTCTGCGATTTCTCTGCCTATTGTGGTACACCCCAAGCCATAGAAAGTTTTCTCCATAACATGTGGCCTTAGGATGTGGAAGGTTAAGTTGGGATAGGGTAGGATTGGATATACTAAATCATAGGGTTGACTAGATTAAGGAATAACTTACTAGGGAAAGGGAGGAGTGGAGAGGAAAGGGGGAAAAGGGGGTTGAGGTGGAGGAATATTGTAGGGGAGAGGATATGGAGAGGTGGAAGGAGCAAGATATGAAAGAGAAACCAAAAGGACGGATGGAGAAAAGGGTGAGAGAATATAGGTAGCAGTGGTGGGAACAAATTGGGTAAAAGAGGAGGTGTAGGGGTGAAGATGCATTAGGAGGAGTCTTATGAGGAAGGGCATGGGAGAAGAGGGACTAGAGTTAGATATGATCCATGAGGGGTAGGGGTGGATATGTGATGAGAGTTCTAAGAGATGAAGGCAATGAGGGTTAGGTACAGAAGGGAATACAAATGAAGAAGGGTGATGAAGGTAGTTAAGTATGGGCAAGGAAAATATGAGATAGGAAGTATTGATATGAAGGGATAGAGTTGAAACAATAGGAGAGGGATATGCTAGAAATGGTAGTTTGGATGGGCAGTAAAAATGGAGTGGTGGGGAGGGTGAGGAGGGGTAGTGATAGAGAGAATATGGGTTTAAATGGTGGAAGAAGGAGGCGAAGGGATGGAGAGGAGGAAAGAGTGAGTGGGATGAGGTGTGTGAATGAGAGCATGTGCAATACTTCAGAAAGGGTAGGGTGGGAAGGTAATGTGATAAAAAAATGATTATGTTGGGTAGGGGTCGAGAGGTATAAAGAATGAGGGGAGGGGAACTAAATAAGGGGATTAATAATAAAATGAATATCTTTTAGAAATATAGTGCCATGATTAGGGGAGGAAAACACTTTTTCCTTTAGACTTAAATGCCACTTATGGGGCTCAATCACCAAGAACAAAAACTACAAACCACAAGGAAAAACCTCTCTTGGCCATCTTTGGCATCAAGGTTAGATATGGATGGTAGTAAGCAATTTTTCACATCAAGTATGTGTTGCAGAGACTTGAACATGGCTGGGGAAGGAAAATAAGAACCTTGGATAATGTTGAATATTATATGAACCAGGAGCCTTACTTTAGTCCTCATACTAACACACAAGTCCTTCATAGGGGCTATATGTAATCCTTTGAGTGGGATGTAAGTGTCATGTGTAGGTTTTGTGCTCTAGAAATGGGTATGGACCATGCCACATAATCAAATGGGTAAGCATGGGATTTTATCCCTAATTGAACCTTCTTGAGATCAAGTTCCATGAAGAAATCCTAGACACAATGAATTGAACATGAACTCCATTAAGATGTTTCACACACTATGGATGGGTCTTGAGGCCTTAGCCATATTCATGGTAGGGTAAAAACATCCTCATGCCATTGACATTGACTGGGGGAGGGATGTATTATCCTTAATACCTAAATAGAGCTTGTTAGGATTGAATTCCATTAATGAGCCCTCAAACATCCACATTTTACCTTTGTTGGTTAACAATTACTTCCAATCGCATTATGCATGGAATTAATAGATTAGTTGTGCAAGAAGAATGTTTCTAGTGGTCTATCCATTATCATAAGATGATACTAATGGGCCTTGTGCCATAAAAACCACTTATAATGATCCATGACCATGAACAACACCTCAAATCCATAAGGAAAAACCTCTCCCTATGATATTTGGAATCAAGGTTGGATATGGATTCCATGAAAAGATTTCACACAACAAGGATGGTTTTCAAGGCCATGAACATGTTCAAGGAAGGAAAACATGTTCCTTGGGATATGATGAAATCTTCTTAGGCTTAATATATTTGAATGAGTCCTTGTATTATCAAAGAATTCCTTTGCAGGGGCTTTGTGGAGACGTTCAAGTGGGATATAAGTTTCATGGTTAGGTTTTGTGCATTGGAAATAAGAGTGGACCACGATACATGGTCAAGGGGGTAAACAAGGGATTTATGTCATAATTGAACTTTGTTGAGATCAAGTTCCATGAACAAACTCTAGACACTACAACACGATCCCTCAATAGGAGGGTCTTCTTTGCATGAGTTGGATATGGGTGCCATTAACATGTTTCATGCATGATGGATGAGTCTCAAGGCCTAGAAGATAGTCATGGTAGGGGAGACAAATACTTGTGCCATTGACATTAATTGGGATATGGATGAATTATCTTCAATTCATAAACAAATCTCATCAACATCAACAACCATTGGAGAGTCCTCAAACCTACACACATGACCTCTGATCGTCAATAATGACCTCCAAGGGTACTCTATGTTTTATTAATAGGTTAGTTAAGCACGAGGAATGTGTCTAGAGGTCTATTCAATCTAATAAGAAGAGACTAATGGGTGTTGTTCCATAAATTCCACTTCTTGAACTCAATTATTATGCACAACAACTACAAACCATAATGAAATCTCTCTCTCTCTTGGGGATTTTTTTGTGTCAAGCTTTGGATATGGATGGCAGTAAGAAATTTTGCATAGTAAGTATGTGTTATAGGGCCTTGAACATGGTTGAGGAAGGAAATAAAGTTTCTTGGGATAATATTTAATATTCTTGGACTTAAGAGCCTTAAGTGAGTCATTTTAGTATCAAATGATTCCTTTGTAAGGGTTCCATGCAAGCCTTTGTGTGGGATATAAATGTTATTGGTAGTTTTTATGCTCTAAAAATGGGTATGGACCATGCCACATGGTTAAGGGGGTAAAAAAATTGTTAATCCTTCTTTAAACTTTCTCAATATCAAGTACCATGAACAAGTCCTAGACATAGTGGCATGAGCCTCAATAAGGTTTTATTTCCGTACGAGTTGGATATGGGTACCATTAAGATGTTTCACACACTTCAAATGGGGATTAACATCCTTGTCCCCTTGATATTATTTGGGGTAGGGAAGAATTATCCTTAAGGCCTAAATAGTTATTATAGGATCAAGTGTCATTGACAAGTCCTCAAACCTCCACATGTGACCTTTATTGGTTAAAAAATACATTTAAGGGTGTTACGTGCACCACCAATGGGTTAGTCGTGCATTATGAATGTGTTTAGAGGTATATTCAATCCCATAAGAGAATAATAATGTGCCTTATTCCCTAAATGCCACCTATTTATCTCAATCACCATGAACAACACCTAAAAACCATAATGAAAACCCTCTTGGGGATCTTTGGCATCAAGGATAGATATGGATATCAATAGGAGTTTTTTCAAATCAAGGATGGGTCATTAGGCCATGAACATGGTCAAGGAAGGGAACATGTGCCTCGATATATGGTTGAATCTTCTCAGGATCAATATCCTTGAATGAGTCCTTATACTAGAACATTAGTCTTTGTAGGGTTTTTATTCAAGCTTTCAGGTAGGATGTAAGTATCATGGGTAGGTTTTGTGCACTAGAAATAGTTTTGGACCATGCTACATGGTCAAATAGGTAAACGGGGATTTAATCCCTAATTGAACTTTGCCAGCCTCAAGTGCAATGAACAAACCCTAGACATATCAACACAATCCCCCAATAAGGATATTTTCCCTATGAGTTGGAGATGGGATCCACTAAGACGTTTCACACACACCGTGGATGGGTATTGAGGCCATAACCATAGTCATAGTATGGGAACAATGTCTTTGTATCCTTATCATTGGTTAGGGGGTGGAAGAATTATCCTCAACCCACAAACAAATCTTCTTAGGCTCAAGCACCATTGATATGTCCTAAAACCTCCACAATTAACTTTTGTTTATTAACAATGGCCTCTAAGGGTGCTTTGTGTGTCATTAATAAGTTAGTTGTGCACCAAGAATGTGTCTAGACATATATATAATGTGATAAGAGAAGAATAATGGGCCTTGTGTGCCTTCAATAGGTTAGTTGTGCACTCAAGAGTGATGGGACCTGTGCCCTAAACTCCATTTCTTGGTATCAATCACAATGAACAAAAACTACAAAGCACAATGAAATCCCTCTCTCAATGATATTTGGAATCAATGGATGCCATTAAGAGATTTTTTAAATCGAGTATGGGTCATAGGGACTTGAACATGGTTGAGGATGGAAAACAAGTGCCTTGAGATATTGTGAAATCTTATTAGATTGAAGAGACTTGATGAGTCCTTACACCAACACATGAGTATTTTGGAAGGGTTCTTTGGAAGCATTCATGTGGTTTACTAGTGTCTTGGGTAGGATTTGTGCTATGAAAATAGGTCTGTACCAAGCCACATGGTTAAGGGTGTAAACAAGGGATTTAATCCCTAATTAACCTTATTGAGCTCAAGTACCATGAACAAGACTTAGAAACAATGACATGAGCCCTCACTAGGGGGTCCTTTACCTAGGATTTGTGCATGATTTACTTACTATATCATGTGCACAGTGGATGGGTCTCAAGGCCTTCACCATATTCGTGGTAATGAAGTAACATTTTGAGGCCCTTGAAATTGGTTTTGGGAGAAATACACCATCCTCAATCCCTAAATAGATCCTATAAGGATCGAGCACTATGATAATGTCCTAATACAACCAAATGGGAGTGTGAATAGTTTGTGAGGATTTGACCACTATCAAGGAATGGAAATGTCTTAGGATTTTATTGAATCTCTTGATATCAAGATAATTAAATAAATAGATGCTCATTGTTAATGCATGTGTGCTCTTGTAAATTTTAAAAATGGCAGGATTACATCTTTTCCTCTATGTGTTGGATGAGTTGATTGCTTTGATTCTAGCTTCAAAATGACAAACTTAGTGGTTCAACCTGCATAAACAAAATCAAATCCATTTTTCTAGCTCCCTATTCTTAAGGTTGTTTTCAACCACTTTTTTAAATGTGAGACATGTATTCATTGCTGATGAAATTGCACGCACTTATAGAGAGATTTGTCTGCAAATATGCGTTTTAAAGAAAAAAAATTAATTTCTACTTTTTATTGTTTTCTATTTGTACATATATCATATTTCTAAAATACATAGGTCTTTTATTTATGGTGTTACTTTTTATTTCTTCACCCATTTGGTAAACAAATTGTATGGTGCACTTAATACTTGACCTTGTAATTTCAAGGCTTCATTAACTTTATGAATTTAAAAATATATAAATTTAACATTAAAAAATATGGAAAGTGGTGTTTCACAAGAACTATTTGTGTTGGCATAAAACTCAAACCTTAGGTTCTAAACCCTTAACCAACAAATACCCCCATGAGAATCGACATTTTTAATACCCAAGAGGGTAGGGTTTCACCCAAGCCTCTCTCAAAGACTACTGAGACTGAAATAAAGCTAAGATTGAGTAAGCATTCCACACCACATTTTCCATAATTTATATATACTCAATACAATAACATAAATAATATTAAAAACATGCACAGTCTATCAAATGCATCATTACACCATAACAAACAACCATCCATTCAATAATGGTAACACAATACATCTAGTAATCCTGTATGCCATTCATTCACTTTGTATTCTCAAACATGAGTCACTAGTACATTTCGATCCAAAATCCGACGGTTTTTTCCGATGGCGCGTGGATTTATTATTTTAACCGTGCCAAAAATCAGAAAGATAAAAAAAAAATTTGAAAGATAATTTTTTTTTTGAAATGGTGGGGATAAGCGTCACTTAAGCGAAGGCTAGGCTTCCAAGCGTCGCTTAAGCGACGGATATCCTCCTAAGCGTCGCTTAAGCGACGGCGCTTAAATTGCTCAATCATTTAAAAATTTGTCTTAATTGGTTAATTATTTAAAACGGAAAGCGTCGTCACTTAGGTTCATTATCCCACACGCATTAAAATGGAAAGCCTAGGTTCATTTTCCTACACACATTCATATAAATAGATGTACGGCTAGGTTCATTATCTCACACATAGAGTCTCGCACTTATCTCTTGGACAAGAAGTGCGAAATTCCTAAGGGTTTTTTTTTGGTGTTGCTCTTTTGCGGGGATCTTCCCACTTGGTCTTGGATTTTGGCGTTGCTCTTTTGTGGGGATCTTCCCACTTGGTCTTGGATTTTGGCGTTGCTCTTTTGTGGGGATCTT
>LPNX010819262.1:0-78174 GCA_001517045.1 Pseudotsuga menziesii
CTAAAATTAAGCCTAATTTGTTTGAAGACTTGTTTATCTGCCTACTATCACTCGGTGGTGTAATAGCCACCGGCGTCTTAACTGGAGCGGGAGCTTTAACAGGGGGTGGAGCCAAAGCGGGTGGAGCCGCAGTCGAATTGAAAAAACTATATATTTCATAACGAACTATGCAGTTTCCCTTTCGAACCTGAGCTCCTTCCTTCCCAGCAGAAATTGATAAAATATAATTGATTGTATTTGACAGAGATGTTGTGCAGTCGTCGCTGGATATATCTCTCCAGCACTGGACTAGACCGTAAATCTTCATAAACGAGGCTCTAGTTGTTCCGGAAGCATATAAGGTAGATCTAGATACTGCCTCCGCGGACAAATTGCTGAATAGGCTCCCAAGAGCCGCGTTAAAGACATCAGGGCTGAAGACATTATTTCGATTTACTAGTGAATATCCATCAGCAGTATCCAGTTTTCCGAAAAAACTTGAGTTTTCATAACGCAAGAAGCAGCCGTCCAACCAAATTAAACCACCGCTGGCATTCCCACATCTTTGTCGAAGCGTAGTATTTGCTTGTAGTGAACAAGTGTAGCATTGGTCGACTGTAGTGTCCCCCCTGCATTGCAGGAGGCCATATATTTGGTTGGGACTTTGGCCATACACAGACGTGTTAAACCCAGTTTTGGAGGTGCGTTGAACAAGATTATTCAAGACTGTATTCAGATTGCTCTCAAACGTACTGCCTTCTGTATAGTTAACATCGTGGTGGCACTGCTTTGCGTTGCAAAACTGTCCATGAAGAGCAATGATGATGGAGAGAACTACAATTATGTAGAATAGCTTCATAGTTTGCCCCATCAGGAAGGTCAAGCATGAAACTCTTCTTCAATGGAGGACTGTCGTTGCCAATGAACGATGGAGAACCTACAGTGCATGGACGTGCCAATACTAGTTCTCCCAAAAATTCCAATGTGATCTACACAGATATCATATGCTTAATAAAAAATAAATGGACTTAGAATGTTTTTCAGTTTCGTTCTGAATTTGAAGATTCTAAGCGCATTGGCGAGGCCGGTATGGCTAAATAGCGTACGAATACGAACTGTCCAAAAAATCAAAAAATCAATGGAACCGTGTAAAAATCCCCCAAAAAACCACTGAATCTATGAAAACTATAACTATTATGCTTCACCGGATTCAGTCTAAGCTGACACCTAAAATGAGAATTTTCTATGATTTAGCTCCCCCGCCCCCAGCTTCCGTATGTACTAAAAACAATAGAGTATTCAAACTCAAGTGGGTTGCGTGGAATTCTTACATTAAGACAAACTAAGCAACGTGTTTATATTGTTGGGTCAATGTTCGGTAGGTGGGGTCATTTCTTTAATCCTCACTAGCGATCGACACTGTCCATGACCTTAGGGTCAATATTCGGTGGGTGGGGTCATTTGTTTAATCCTCACGAGCGATCGAAACTGACCATGACCTTAGGGTCAATATTCCGTGGGTGGGGTCATTTGTTTAATCCTCACGAGCGATCGAAACTGACCATGACCTTAGGGTCAATATTCCGTGGGTGGGGTCATTTCTTTAATCCTCACGAGCGATCGAAACTGACCATGACCTTATCGTGCAATTTCTTTTGTAAATGATTCCCAACGGATAAACAGTGTTTGACATCCTCGTGGGCCAACCACCCTTAATGTAATATACCATAATAATGAAAATACATGATATATTATAAATTTGATCATTGAATCAAATTTTTCTTTCCTTGGTTCTTCTAACCATCTGAGATTGCTTCAGGGTTTATTTCTCAACAATTCAATGGTTACATTCATGGTCAATGAATCAAAGTCTCAACAATTCAATGGTTACATTCATGGTCAATGAATCAAAGGTAAGCCAGATAAGTAGGGGTGTTGAAATCATACGAGGCATCATAAGATTTAGCTAGGCATTTTCTTGGTTGGTTGGGTGTTTTTATCCTTGTTTGGGTGAATTTGTTTTTTAGAGGGCAACTTTATCATTGCTTAGGGTAGTTGTATCATTGTATCATTGCTCGAATGAGTTTTTATTGCTTAGGGTGTTTTTAGATATGGGGAAGTCATTTTTTTTATCAGTAAGGAGAAAGTTCAATTGCTATTTGGGCACATTGTTCTCATGTTGAGGATTACATCCACCTTCCCTCTCAACACTTTCCTCTCCAACTAGTCAATTGACTTTCTAGACATTTATTCTCTTCACTGTCTATACCATACACTTCATTATATTGAGTAATGGCTCTTTCAGAGCGTTTTTAAATGTTGGTGGGTGCATTAATCGATGTTGAAGGCCATATACACTCTAGATGTCGAGCATTGGCTATTTTATGAAGATGCTTATGATGTTGGGTGCATTAACTCATTCTAAGACCATTTACCTTACGCAAGGTTTCATACATTGCTCTATTACTTTGTTTTTCTCATGGTGTCTCCATATGCACTACTAGGTTCAATGACTTATCATTCTATTGAATGGTTATCTTAGTAGTTGGAGTGTTAAAAATGAACCCACAACTGGAATGGAATTATTATTCACACATGGCCTACATTTTCTAAGATTGTGGAGGCATTTAGTGTATGCAGGAACCATCTCTCATACACATATATGTATGCATAAGTTGACTCCATAACCATATGTCTTTGGGAACTTGAGAGAATCTAGTTTTCATTGATAGTCTATGAGTGCGTGATTAATTTCTTCATCATTGAGAGTGAGAGATTGAGTTGAACTAGCTTGAGAAGTCAACTAGTGTCCAAACCATAAAGAGCTCCACCATTGTATAAAGTTCTTTAGGATAAGAGATATGCATGGAATTTATATTGAGGTTGCCATAACAAAGTTAAGAGTGATGTGATAGTTTATAGATGCTTCTAGCCATAAATGTAAGCAAGCAAACCTTATCATGATTGTGATTGCACATTCAAGATGCATGGTCTTATTGGCATTGTAGAACTACAAAGTGCATTGAGCTTGGCATTGCAAGGATTTGAACTAGATCTAAACAGGAAAGTCAAACCTTGTAAACCAACTAAAAAATTAAGGAATATCCATCATACAAAGCTAAAGACTAGGTGTTGACGGATAAACTGAATAACATAGATTCATTTGACATTGCATTGGCATCTAGTTTCTTTTATGTAGGTTAGAAAGAGAAGGAGATATATAATCAATCATGGGCATACCAATTTTAACTTGGAACTACATCAAGAAGCCAAGCAATGAACAAATTCCGGAAGATAGAATCCTCAACAATCTAGAGCATTGTAATACGACCCCATGTAAAATTCTGATTTTCTTTGAAGCAAGCCTCCTAGTGCAGCAGCTATCCGTGAAGACAAGCTATTTGCTACAATGTCTGCCTAGATAAAAATAGTGCCCTGCATGGCCACATGATATATCAATGGGATCCAACTCATCTTGTAGAACTTCCCATTTGTCCTGCCAAAAATTCTATTTAGCGTCAGGGCTATAAGCCTGTAGGGAGTGTGTAAGATGGCAATTTCAGATTCTCCAGAGGCTTTCTGGCGAAATTGCTTCCCTGCTATCATCATCCGCTTTGCATATTCGATGTATTCTAAACTCAAACTATTTATCCAGTCATCTGACATCATCATTTGTGGGACGGGTAGATTGTAAGCCTCAGTTATATAAGAAAGGGTGAAGGAAGCAAAAGCTTGTCCTACAGTGTTTGAAATAATCATAGTACCTGCGTCTGCTCGAGGTATGATCCACTCGATCACCTCAGCACAAGGGAAAAGCTTAGGGCGCGTGGATACCTTTGTGATGCCTGATTTTCTCATGTTTACATATAACATCATATCCTATAGGCCTGCATCTGGTACGTTCTGATCCTTTATCATGTGATATCTTTGATCCCATTTAAACTCTAGTTCAGCCCCTGTGACAGCTTTTGTGTCCTCATAAATAATCTCCATTATGGGCAGAACCTTGAAGTCTGAGTCCTCCTTAGGGACCTTGGCCTTTTTCTTTCCACCCTTCTTTGGCATGGTTTGGTGTGAAGACTAAAGTTGTAACATGACCATAGCAAGAAATACTTAGTGTCACTGTGAGCAAATAACATACGTTCTCATATCAACAAGATACACCGAAATGAAAAAGCGCTGTAAAGATTGCAAGATATCAATGAAACCTAGAGAACAAATCATGTTTTTTTCTTTTCAAAAAATAAGATTACAATCAATGCTTAACATGTTGGAGAACAATAAATATGTCTTTACCGATTCATCCTTGGCCATCTAAAGTGACCCTGTGATGTAAATAATTTCTACAGGTTATCCAAATACTTCAAGTTGTGGCAAAGTGTACATTAGGTTAAAACTTGATTGAAAAACATTAGCTCAAGTGCAAGCTCTAAATGTTGTTTTGGGATTTAGATCTCTAGTTTTGTAAACCAATCATCTTGTGTTTTAGGTCAAGATGCAGAAGAATAATCAAATCTGGTTTTAACTCTTACACATGGCTTGCCAAGCTTATGTCTGTTCAGTATTCCTTTGGTTTTAATATCAAGACGTGGGAACCTCCTTTTATTAAGTTCTCTCTTACATGCAAGAAAACAATCAAAGAGAAACAAAGTAATGGCTTTGTATTTTGAAACCGAAGGCAACTGGAAACCCTACGTTGACCCGAAACCCATGAAATCTTCCTGAAACCACAATGCCGACCACAGGGACAAAATATGCGGCTCGAAAAGAAAACCTAGGCTGCGCTTTGAAATGTGACAATTCCCGTTGTGTGAAACCATCGAGTGTTTTCCTACCACCGTAAATAAAGGTAAACCCAATAAGGCGTAGTCGGTGAAACACTCGACCTACCGCGACTACATTAATAACATCCTAGAGGTCTGACAGACCCATCATATCTATGACTTGAAAGGGAAAAACACACACAACAACGAAGGTGAAGATTAAACAAACAGGTTCGGGCTAGCAAGCTAGGCTAACCACAATGATGCCAAGGATCTTAACGCAACCCGACTTGGGAAAACTTCCGATGATCAGTAAGTCAAAACGAAAATCCTATGGGGTTGGGGCTGGCTTTTAAACCCACGACGATAGATAGTGATGGTGGAAACCCTATCACCACAACCCTAAATCCCCCACCAACATCGTTCTATAAAAAATAGCTAGAAGATAAGGGTTCAGGCTTACCTGGCAAACGCTGGTGAGGGTACAGTGCTCAGCGAATCAATCCGTAGGCTCCAGGTGGTAATCAACGACTGGGCGCGTTCAAAACAGATTAAAATGTAACAATCCATAGAAAAACAATCGTGATATATATAGAAAAAATAATTCAAAACGTAATAAATGTGGTCGCTGGGCAATTAATGGTGTGCGGGTAAAAACGTCGTTTTGGTGCCTAAAGCACAAACCCCATCGTCAACTTTATCGAATCGACAAGACAAAATAAGTCATAAAATAAAATTTGCAACAGTGTTGGCGCAACATCTAAGTTCTTTCGACACTATCGCGAAGACTCACCAACAGCTCTCAAAAAACTCATCGTCGGCATGATTCATGGAAAAGCTCCGCAGGCAAAAATCAGTCACAAACCCTCAGTTTTGCCGAATGTATCAGCAGAAAAAATTGAGTTATACCAACACTGTAGGAAAAAAGTCATTGCAAAAATCTGAAGAAAAGGTCATCGACAAACTTATAAAAAGCTTCCAAAACAACAGCATCAGGCAGAAAACATGAGTTTCTGCTGATATCTTCGACACCAAATTTTGAGTCTGGTTGATACTGTCGGCTCCATTTGGCAATGTCTTCCGACAAAAAATCTGCAACCAAACATGTCGGCAAGGAAACACAAGTGTCATCGATGTGGTCAGTAAAACTCAACACATTTTCCTGCAAGACCTAGGCTTCGGACAAAATTGAGCACAAACATATCGGATGGTAAAGCCGAGTCCTCCCGACATGTCTGCTTGACTCGATGAGTTCATCCGACACATCGGGAGCAAAAGCTGAGTTCTAACTTAGCAAAAAAAGGCTTTTCTGACTTGTTGAATTAAAAACTAACTCATGGGAATGAACCTTAAGGAGCAAAAGCAGTCTAAGAAATGCTAAAAGCTAGAAATTCTAATGAGGGGCCCTAAAACCATAAAATTTTTGGGGTAATGGTTTCAGCAACAACACCATCTTATGCAAAAACAAAGAGAGATTTTCTTTTAAAACTTCTGCAATGCCTCAAGCATTGCGCAACACTGGGCCCGTTCTGTAGGGATTCAACCTATCGACTACCATTTACCAACTTAGGTAGCAACACATCATCTAACTATTGCAGTTGTACTGCGCCTCCCATAGTAATGGAATTGATAACATACAGACCTAGCCAATGCATCTGTAACTTACCTGGATGTTTGATGAACTTGTTGTCATACATCAACACCAGGACTCCTTGCTGAAAGTGTTTGTTCTTGATATGTCGATCATGCCAAGCTTTATGCTGATCCTTCTTAATGTGCTGGTGAAATCCTGCAACAAAGAGGTCTTCCTCGAGCTGTACCAATTGAGCTAGGCGTTCTTCTTATGCTCCTTCATCATACATTTCGGCTGCTGCTGCAATGTGCAAACTCAGAACAATGTATTCCATTGGCATGATTGCCTCCTGTCCATACACCAACTTGAATGGTGTCTGCCCTGTCGCCCTTTTACAAGTGGCGTGAAATGCCCACAAGACTGTTGGAATCTTCAAATCCCAGTCATCGCGGTTGACATTACACACCTTTGTGAGTGTGCTCCAACACCTTGTTGAACGCCTCAACTTACCCATTTGCTTGTGGATGATAAGGGGTACTCTTCTTATGCTGTATCTGAAGATCCTATGTCACCACATTGATAGTGCGATTGATGAAGTGACTCCCTTAATCGCTCATTAATATCTTTGGACAATCAAACCAGGTAACAACATTGTCAAACAAGAACCTTGCTGTTGTCGCAACAGTGCAATCTACAATTGGTGCGGCGTCCGTCCATCTTGTGAGATAATCGGTCGCTGTAATGATATATTGTGCACCGGTTCTCTTCCCAGGTGGGTTGATTGGACCCACAAAATGCACTACCCATTTGTCAAATGGCTGCAGCGTCACCTAAGGTACTAACGACATCTCGTCCCTCCGTGAAGGCTTCCTTGTCCTTTGATAAACATCGTAATTCCACGTATAGTCTGCTGCATCCTCGTTGAGAGTTCGTCACCAAAGCCCTGCACAGAGCACTTTCTTGGCAGTAGCGCGACCTCTGATGTCCACCTGCAACTCTTGCATGTGCTTTTGCCAACACCTGCTCCTGTTCATGTAGTAGGACACATCGTCGTAAGATATCGTTAGGTCGCATCTTATAGAGGTCTCCAGCAATCAACTGGAAGTCCGTGACTCGAACAACCAATTGCTTCTCCTGATTTGTTGTGAGTCCTGGTGCGATTCTCGTCGCCAAAAACTGAACTATTTTCTCATAGTAGTCATCAACCAACCTAACTCTAAATAGTTGCACATCAGGAAACCCATCTTCAATGTTCGTCAGTTCTTTGCCTTTCTCAATTCACGATAAGTGGTTTGGGCCTGCATTCAAGCGACCCGGCTTCACAATTATCTCAAAATCAAACTCTTGAAAGGGAAGTAGCCAATGACATATCTCCCCTTCCAACACAAGATTATTCACTAGGTATTTCAATGCAGAATGATTTGTGAACATCTTGAAATGACCTCCCAACAGATAATGTTGAAACTGTTGCAATGCGTAGACCATTGTCAATCGTTCCCTCTCTTTTGTAGTATAATTTTTCTCCGTAGATGATAGCTTTCGACAAGCGAAAGCAATCAGGTGATCAATGTCTCCTTTGCCTGGTTGTGCCAACACCACTCCCAGTGCGGTTGATGATGCATCGACGTGAACGTGGAATTCCTTTTTCCAATCTAGATAAACCAGTATTGGTGTTGTAGCCATCTTTGTCTTTAATGTGTCGAGACTTCCTTGACACTCCTGACTCCATGTGAACTGTGCATCCTTCTTCAGAAATTTCTCCATAGGTGTTGTGATCGCAACATTTCCCTTGATAAACTTTTGGTTATACCCCGTATGGCCTAATGTCGCTCTGAGTTGCTTCACATTTGTTGATGGTGGCAAATTTAGAATCAACGTAATCTTGACTAGATCAACCAGCAGTCCTTCCTTACATACAATGTTCCCAAGCAACATCCCAAATGGTGTGCAAAATATGCACTTCTTTGAATTCAGCGCGATCAGATGCTGTCGACAACGCTCCAACATCACTCGCAGGTTTGCAAGATGATCCTTTATCAACCCAAAGACTGTCGAGTCATCTATGTAAACTTCCAGAAACTTCTGAATAAAATCATTGAACGCAACGACTACAATCCTGAAGAATATTGCAAGTGCATTCTTCAGTGCAAATGGCATCACGGTGTACAGAAAACATCCTAATTCTGTTATAAACATTGTTTTATGTTGATCTTTTGCAATTTTGATCTGGTGATAGCCAGAAAAGCCATCTGTGAACGAATAGACTTCTTGACCACCCATTCCTTCCTATACTTCATCAGTGAACAACGTCGGGAATGGATCATGAATGCATGCATTATTCAACTTCTTGAGATCAACACAGATCCTAACCTCGCTTGTCTTCTTATCTTGGAAAACCATGGGACTGATCCACTCCGATTCTTCAACCGGTTCTATGATTCCCACATCCAACATTCTATCAAGTTCAACTTTTACTCTCTCTTTATATCACAAATTCAGACGATATAGACGTTGTCGTACTAGCTTCGCATTGGGCTTCAGGGGGATCTTCATCTCTCCCAAATCTCCTAGTATCCCCTTCATCTCAGAAAACTTCGTCGAAAATAGATCCTGAAAATCATGCAACAAATCACCGATCTTCGCCATGGTTTCTTCATCCCTGTAGTCTCCAACATTTGCGAACTTAGGTTCCTCCTCTGTCCCAATGTTGACCTTTCAAATTTTCAACGACTGGTTAACTTGATCTATTGGCACTTTGAGTGCCGCGATATCCCTACTTCCTTCAGATTCTGGTATATTGACATTCCTATGGTCATCTTCATCCTCAGGCCCTCTTGTTACATTGTAGCATTCCATCATTGATTGTACCGTATGTGTTGCATGCGGGTCCATCGAATATGCGATTGGAACTACTTTCAGAACAACATCGCAGATACGCTGCAGTGCACTATGAATGGTTGGATTGGTATTCGCGAAAATAAAGGTGTGATTGAAGCAAATATACAACTCTTCCCAGGTAGTGATCTCTGTGCGCAGCTCAGTTGATACATACCACTGTCGTGACAATTCATCTAGCGTGTGTACAAAAGCATGTACCCACTCATCCTTTGGTTGCGACACCCACATGGTCTGACATGCGATCATATGATCACTAGGATCATTCCGCCCATCATACCTCTCTGCGTGGTACTTTTCTGCTTCGCCAAAGCGAATCGTCATCAACCTACAACATTGCGACCAGCCATTGATCGACTTCTTATGTATCGCCCACCAATGTGCTGGGGTAGCCTTCAATGCTTCATCCAACGACAACATTCTCTATGGGTCTGAAACCTTATCTTCAAATTCAACAAGAAACTTAGACAACTCAGGCAATCCCTCATATACTTGCAACTCAACAGCCTATGTTAGGACTCGACACAAGGATTGAGTGATTAAACCACACTTTCGAAGTGATACCTCATGCATTCGATTCTGCCAAATTTCCAAAGCATCATCAAAGTTCGAAGATGTAGAGCTAGAGCTTCACTAGCCCAACTCTCCATCAACAGTAGTCTGGATGTAGTCTTCTGAGATGTTGTATGCATGATCCCATCCTCCTACGACTTCTTCTTTAACTGGTTCAACATACCTTCTTCTTTTATTTGGATCCATCGGAGCTATGACTTTGATGTTGCAGTTCTCAAAAGTCATCACACGCTTCTTGAAATTGATTATTGCCAAACTATCATTGGCCCATCCAATCCCCAGCAATCCAGGATATGAACTCCCCCCATCAACAACCTCAATCACATCGAAGTCCACATAAGTCTTTATTCCTTCAACTTCAACTGCTAGGCGTAGAACTCGCCCAATTGGTGTGACCCTGGCTTGGTTAGCCAATCACAGCTGCATAGAAGACCAAACTAGCTGTGGGCTCCACATCTTGTGCCATGTCTGCTTTGTCAGAATGTTGACGTTTGATCTTAGATCCAGAATAACTGAATCTACCTCGTAATCCCCAATCTGAATATTCATTCTCATCTCTTTTCTCGTTTTCCTCTTGTGCAGGGAGTTTACTGCAGACTCCCTCCGCCCTTTCTCTGGTCGATGCAATAGATTCGCAATCTCGGCGAGCGCATCAGGGTATTTTGCCAACGATAGACAGCTTTTAAAGAAGTTTTGCAAGGTACCATGTTACCGCGATGGTCCTGCTACTATAGTGGAATAAAAAATAGGTGGCATTTCATAAACATGTGACTTACCTAGATCTCTCCTTATCGCATCATGTGCTTTAAAGAATGTGTCTCGCTTAGTGTCAGCATCAAATTGCACCTTCTTCTTCCCAGCCAATATGACTTGTGGAATCGGGCCATCATCTCCTTTCGCCACACCTCTGAGAGTGATTACAACAACTTCAATAGACTGAACTTTGAGTTATGTTAAAATCGTCGCAACTGCCAGTCATTGGTTCTAGTTCAATGGCGGATTCACTGGCTGGTTCCCATTCTGATTCGCATTTTGGTTATGATTATGAATCTGGTTTTGATTTTTGTTTTGGTTCTACTTTTGCAACTGCGAAATGTTCCTTGCTTTTCACTTCATGATCAATGGTGGACAATTCTCATGTGATCCACAACAATACAATAAGTATACTATGATTGCGAATTCAGGCAATCTCTATGATAATGTCCCAGTAGTCTACAATTATAACATTGCACAGGTCCGTGACCTTGTCCTCCTCCTCCACCAAAACCTCCACCTCATCCTCCTTTGAATCCTCCACGGAATCCTCCTTGCTGTTGATACTGTTGTTGATTGACTTGTTGTTGCTGTGGGGGATTCGGCTGTAGTGGCGCATACTGCGGCGGTTGAGTATACTGCTGCTGCTACGAAGCATACTGCATCTGATTGTACTGCAACTGCAGTGGAGCAAACCGCGGTACAAATTGTGGCTGAGGTGGTGGATGTATCACATGCGTTTGTTGTTGCGGTTGTATCGTTCGATGCTCTTCTCCCTTCACATAGTACATTCCATCCATCGTCCTTTCCTGAGCAAATCATATGCGCTACAGTCCTTATCTTCATGCCCAATTGATCGACAAAATGTGCAATACAAATTCGACGGTTTCGTGACCATATTCTCTACATACACACAATCTTCATGTCGATGCCCATGAACTTGGCACATACGGCACCATGGCAGACCGCCATGACTGAATGGATTTAAAGCTCCTGAAAGCAAGTAGTTTCGGAAATCCTGGCACTGATCTTTATGATGTCCTTCTATGCAACATTGAGTACACCATATTTCTTTACGATTCTCTCTCCCTTTTTTGATATCCTGCAACTGTTTTATCAAGTTCACCAGTTGAGACTGAATCAGATTCATCCCTATTCTAGTCTCACCAACAGGGGAGGCTTCCAACTTCATCATGATTTCTAGAGCCTTGCTATGTGTCGCAATCTTTTGCTGCATCAAAGGAATTTTGATATGCGGTACCAATGCCTCGATGAACCATTCCTTATGTTGTACATCACTCATGTCAAAGCTGACCCTCGTCATCAATGTCTTGAATCATTGATCAAAATCCCAAATTGTGTCATTTGGATATTGCTTGATCTATTTTAACTCTGATGTATTGTGCCTCAGATTTCAGATTTCTGAACTCTTTAATCAATCCTTTTATGATCTCAGCCAGAGTCTTCGCTCGAGTCCCCGTGGGAACTTGTACAAAATTCATGAACCAGCCCAGTGCGCGACCTGAGAGGGTCGTCGCCAACTGGCCCTTCTTAACATCATCGTCCTGAGCTTTGCGGTCCAAACCACTTCATACAAAAACCAGTATTGCTCGGGATCCTCAGTCTTGTTCCCATGAAACATAGGTAAATTTACATCATCGCCTGCCATCCTGGGACTTCTTCCTACAGTTGTTGATCCGCTATTATTAGAGTGTTTTTGACATGTCGCACAAGTTGGTGTCGAGCAAGTATTTCTTCCCAAGTGTGGCGTTGTGCAAAGAGGTGTGGGTACATTGCTTCTAGGGGTTGATCTTTCTTTGGGCTTGGGCATAGCTTGGTCATCTCCTTCGTCGTTGTAGGTTCGCTTCGTCCCTTATGATCTCCTCTCGTGTCCTTGTGTCTCGGTTGCAGTAGGACTCTCTCCTGTCCTCTACCTCTTCTCTTGTCGGAACCTTACTCCACCTTGTGTAAGACCACTTCCTTCCTCATCTTCTTTCACATTCTCGTTGTAACTACCATCCATCTACCCCATATCATTCCATTCACCCCCTCGTCTCCACGGTACCTGCAACCTCCTCACACCAAGGTTCTACTTGTCAGAGTTCTTCTTCAATATGCATTTTTCACAGATGAGCATCTTAATTGAAAGTTTCAATGATAACAGAAACCTACCTCTTGGTCCCTTGAAGAACTCCCTTTTTGCGTCGCTATAAGACCTGACTGTGTCCAGTGCGAACTCAATGATGTAACCCTCTAAGTGGTTGTCAAGCTAGACTTCGACAACCCCTGACACTTGGTTATCTACCTCCTGTAGTTGCTGGATTAGCTCTGGGGTCCATCAAGTCCTCCTTGAAAATTCATCTTCTGATAGGTCAATCGCGCCAACCACTCGTACAAGATGATCAAAAACTCAGAAAAGGACTCGTGTAGATCAGAATACATGTGCCTTTCCAGCCACTTCTGTGTCGTTACTCTAGGGTTTTGATTCTCTTCTGCAACAAATTCTTGTGCCTTTTGGTTGAACCAATCTTGAATTTTTGGTCTCGTCGGATGCCATAACATGTCCTCCTTCTGCGTGCACTATGGTCCCAACAATAGAACCATTTGTTGACATAGATCTGTCGACAGGGGTTCACTCTCTGTCGACACCCTTTCTACAATGATCTCCCTGAGCACCAGACCAGCCAGGTTTTACCCTGTCCAGCAACACCTACGGGGTGAGGGCAGATGAGGTCTCACCCGAGATGTTTGAGGGAGAACTGTCGAAACCAAGTTTCTGTAGTAAGGAGGAATGTGCATCTATTGTCAAACTATCGCAACATTATTTAGCAGATCCAAGCATTGGTTCATACATTCATAGCATCATTTCATCATTCATCATATCATATCATTCTTAGATCGCAACAGAGTAACAACACATAAACATATCTACCAACATTGCATCATTCATAACATGAAAGCATCGCATCATTCATAAATAAACATCATATTGCAATATCACATCACAGAAAGCAAGAAAACAAAAGATGCAAAAAGGCAATGTTTCCGTCAAATCTCCGTCATGTCATATTAATCTTCGCATCAAAACTGCAAGGTCACAAACCAGTTCTTCTTTCCAAATCTTGCACCACAGATGGATCACAGATAGGTCCAAGATCAAAACCCAAGATCTCGATCTCGAATAGCCTCTAAGCAGACTTAACATTTACAATCTTAGATCTATCTATAGGCTTGTGCCTTTATATCGGTGGTCGACTTAAGTCAACTTACTAACTATTTGGACCAAAATCTACAAAACAAAGACCAAAATATAGAAAATGTGGTCAATCGGCCTTGCGCGCCATCTTCTGCCTTGCGCAACAATATTTGACTTTGCGCAACATCCTTGATGCTGCACAACTAATTATCTCCAAAAATGCCTACCATAGTTTGTTTTAGGAGGAGGCGTTAAATGACTATCTTGAAGGAACACAATCATCCTAAATAGAGAATAATAGCATAGCTTTTAGGGTGGCACCAATCAATCTAGGGAATCATCTGTCTTTCTAAGATGATCCTATGGAATGTGAATTCTCCTTAAGTGCACTTTCTACTTGTATGTTTCCTCTCTGTGAAAGTATTTATTCTTGTAAGTGGATAGCGTTATGTTAAAATAAAAATCATATACTTATCATAATGTTATTTTTCCCCTATGTGAGAGCATTTATTCTTGTAATGGGATGGCATTACATTAAAAGAAAAATTATATGTTTATCATAATGTTAAATTCTTAAAATGAATGAATAACTTAATTTCTTTCCCAGTCATTTTATCACTTTAATCTACATTATTTTTGCATCCCCTACCTCATTCTTGCATCATACATAAAGATTTTATTTCCATGAACTACATAATTTTTCCATATACATTCTTCATCATCATTAATGGTATAAATATATTTATATAAAGTATCAAATTGTATATATAAAAAGTATTTACATATATATTGTGCATCTATATTATATAATTTATTTATTTATATTTTAAAATTAAATTATATTGTATATAATTAATTTTTTTTAAATATTTTAAAATTTATTTAATAAAATAAAATTACTTTTTTCCTTTCCAAAATTTATTTTAATTATTTATTTTGAATTTTAATTATTTTATTAATTATTTATAAAAAAAAATATAATAAAAAGGAAGTTGGCATATCCATAAAAATTAATATAATCATTTTGAATTAATTACTTAGCATCACATAATCTACAAAATGTGAAGCTATTATATCTTATTTACATTTAAAATAAAGATAATTTTTAATTGCAACAAATTCATTGATTCACAAGCTATTATATCTTATTTACATTTATAGTAAAGATAATTTTTAGTTGCAACAAATTCATTGATTCACTTTGTTAGATGTCCATTCACATTATAATTGAATAAAGGGGCCAAACTCAACCTCTTTAAACACTTAAGTCAAGTTTCGTAAAGTTCTATAAGGCATATAAATACGTTTTACCGAAAACTTTATGAGTAGCATAGATAGTTATTATTTTTTTAATAATTATGTTGAATGAATTATTTTTTATGGAGGTAGTGTGTCTCAATGCTCCCTCTTTTATCAAGGGTCTAGGAGGAGCTTTCTCTGTTTTTAATATCTTTAAAAACTCTTTCTTAGCATAAAATAAATGAGTCACATGAGTTAGTACCAGATAAAAAAGATCTTTTAGAACAACTACCAAAGTAAATTATTACGTAGTCAAAATAAAGATGGATCTACTAGCTCCCATCTTGTTTATTACTACATTATTATATTTCTGCCAAGTATCTTTGTTAAGCAACGTTCTAAGCAATAAAAAAAAGCAACGTTCTAAGCAATAAAATAAAACACATGAATATTATAATATTGTAAACCAAAAATATAGTTGGATGAATTTTCTTTGTAGCAATTACCTTCACGTCTTGATCTAAGCTCATATAGTTAATATTACTTGGCCATATGTGTTGTAAAACGTTTTTATGTATTCATAATATTTATCGTGTATGTGTTGCCACATGTATTTTTGGGTGGTAAGCTTTTATATAAGGTATATTTTAAGCTTATTTTTCACAATATAAGATATGCAACTCATTTTATATAAGTCCATGAAGATAATGAGAGGGATAATCTTCAAATCTCTATCAATTTATACTTGCTTTTGTTTGAATTGATTTACAATAGTCTATTCTTTTGCAATCAAATATATATAGCTCATGGGGGCGTCACTTGTCGACCAATATCCTATCACGTTAGTTTATATTGTGGGTTTTAAATTATTAAAAATTGAACCAATATATTGTAGGTATTGGGGGGATGAGGGGTTTAAGGTGGGGGTAGGTAGGGTGGTTTAAAAGGATTGAGGTATAAAAAGGGGCGGGGAGGAGGTTTTAAGTATTGGGAAGGGGTTTCAACAAAAAGAGTTTGGGTCAATATCTCTGGAAATTAAGGGTATTCTTTAATATCCCACGATCGCACGTGCTATGTGAGATGTTCACTAAGTGAAGTCCCCGTGATATAGCTTCAGGTGTTGTGCAAACTAACGATAATTTTTTTAATGCATTTACATCCTCTTGCCTACTTTTTTTATCACAGTAATTAGCCTCACAACATCAAGCCCTATCAATTACATGATGTTTGCTAGATTTCCCAAATTCTCTCAATGCAGTGTGGTCCTCTTGATGATGAGATCTTTTCCAAATATTTCAATTTCTTGCTTCTAATAGACTCTTAACCAATCATGAAGAGCTAAAAATTATGCTTGAGGTTGCATTTCTGTCAAATCTCATGAACTGCTTCCAATTTCCGTCAAATCTTGTGAATTGCTTCCAATTTTCGTCAAATGCTTACAATTAGTAACCACTACTCTCGAGCATTTTCAATCAAGAACAACACACCATTACAACTATGGAAAATATCTATAAATGCATCCAAATACCTCAAAATTTCAATGTAATTGAATGTGCATGAAAAGCGTAAGGCTGAAATGACATGCAACCGCTTCCTTTTCCCATAAAGTAAGCACTTCACAGTAATTGCATACACACCTGGATTTAGCCCTCCTAAGTTACTAGCATATGTTGTTGTGGCATTTGATAATTACATTGGCCCTCCATTGGACTAATCTCAGCCAAAGCATATACCAATTCCACTCATAAATCAAAGTAACAAGAAACAAATCTCCCTCAAGATGGCTTGGGCATCGACTATCCATAAATCCCAAATATTGACATTAACAAGGTCAACCATTGACATTGGTAACACTAAACATCAAGACTTGACTTTCACTGCAATGTTACCCACTAGAACATTAGAAGGAATGCAAATTCCACCATTGTTCTCCTTCAAACGCTATGCAGATATGAAAAAAACTTCATGTCTCACTTTGAGAAAAAGAAGAGGCACCCCTTTATTCTTTGTCCCTTTCACACTAAAATTTTTGCAAACCTCAATCCCTACACTTCACCTACTAAATTAAAATATCAATGTTGATTGCCAATATAATTAGAGTCAAACTTGAACACTACCTATCCCTTTATTGTTTTACTCATATATGTATACTTTATGGTATGACAAATTAATGTACATTTTATTTTACTTGCCATTTATTATATGGGTTTCTATTTATTTCTTATTAGTACTTGCAACAAAGTTTTCATTTCAATTTCATATGGCTATAGTTATGGCTACCATATATTCTCTATACTTGTTTTCAACACATAAAATTATATTATCTACATACAGATAGCTTTCTCTCATTTTATAACATATCAAAATTCTCTTAGGTGTTTCATTTCCCATACTTAAGAATATACTAATTACGCTGAAGGAGTTTTCCCTATGGAGACGCAGTCTTGAAAGATTCCTCGTCTCCCTGCCCATTAACATTCTGACATGTATCGCATGGTGATTGGAAAGTTAAATTTTCATGGTCAAAATTTTCGGTTGGTATATCTCGTGATCCAGCAAAGACGAAAGAAGGCGGCATGGAGTTAAAACGCTCAGGCTTTATTCTGTACTATGGCATGTCCAATTGAACTATGTTATGAAAACACTCGGGCTAAGTCCATATGAATACGGTTTGCTCGGAATAGCTTCTCATGGTAGGTTTTGCAGCTTGAACAGACAGCTGAGGATGATTCTTCACAGGTAGTCACGCAAGCAAAGAAATGTAGCGAAAATTGGTAGCCTGAAAGAATATATAAATCTAAGTGAGCCTCAAAACAAACCCATTGCAGTTAGCCAGGAAAATCTTGTATCTTCGTGACTAGAAGCTTCTTGTGTTCCTGGTTTCGCTTAAGAGACTTGGATCACACAACGCAGGCTTCACAGAAACAACTTCTTTGAGGCCGATTACAGCTAATTAGGGAAGAATAAAAATCTCTATATATAATAGTAAGTAATACACAAGAGGCTTGTGGAAGAACGTCGAAATATACTTTCCTGATATTTTAATGCTTTATATTTGTCAATGGGACTATTTTGGGTTTCTTGTTTGCTGCAATGATTCTGCCATTCCTTTTGTGGTCTATTTTGGAGTTTCTAGGATTATGTGACTGTTGTAATGGTTTAACTGTGTGCGCCAAATTATTGGCCACTGGCAAAACTGACTTGGTTAGTGTTTTCTTTGGTTTGAATTTAATGGAATCAGCCCAAGCAATTGGACAAGATTTTGTTGGTGAAGGTTCACCGTCAATGTTCCTATTACGTCTGATTTGATCCCTTCAATATCCCTATTTTCTGTATGTAACTTGCAAGTACCGAAGACTTTGTTAAGGCTTCTCCACACTTGTCATGTAGGTTGAAAATCTTTGTATAGAGATAAGATGGTAATTAGTTTGAAAAATATCTGTCCACAATATCTAGCTAAGATCGGGAATTTTGACTTTGAATTTGCAAATGCATCAAGTTCTCTTGAAATGCCCGTAATCTTAAAAAGTTAATGCGTTGTTCAATCCCATAATCATAAGACGTCAATGAGTTGTTCTATTAATTAGTCAGGGATCTTAGTATTATATTGAAAAATTTTGAATTAAAAAAAAATGAAAATTACAGAATTCTAAAGATGAATCCTAAGTGTGTTGTGATATGTAAAATTTGAATTCTTTTTTCTAAACAAGTCTGGTTGATCCGAAGGATATCCTTAATATGGGGCTTTACTTATGAACACGTGGTCCTTGATAGCTGAGAAGATGCCAGGGAGAATAGACAACGAGATCAAGAATTACTGGAGGTCACACATGAGAAAAAAGCTCTCAGCATCTCACGATTTTGTAGATTCTTGCGAGGTGAACATAAAAAGAACTAGAGAGAAAATGCAGGATATTGCAGGAAGCGAGGGGCACAACCGGGTTTAGGGATGGAGAACGTTTTGCAGTGGAATTTCATAATAGTATTCTTCTTTCTGCATTGGAAAGTGGAAATCGGAAAGGTATATTGATAATCAATTTATCAATTTATCTTTCCGCTTTCCGCATTTAACTCTTGAAACATTAGAATTTCAGAATAGTATCTCGCTTTCGGCATTGGAAAGCGAAATCCGAAAGGTAAATTGATAATCAATTTATCAATTTACCTTTTCGATATAAATTGATAAATTGATTATCAATTTACCTTTAACTTTCCGCTTTTCGCATGCGGATTGCAGAAACTGTACCTTGCCTAAAGGTAAATTGTAAAATTTGTGCAAATGTCTCCCAGATTTACGAAATTGGGAAATCCAAATTGACAACAATGAAGGACACCCTTGAAAATAAAATCCAAAGTGAAAAAATTACTGTCAAAATGCTCGCCTTGTGAACTTTATCAAAAATGAAGCCAGGAATCGCCACATCTTGACTCCATGTATCAACTACCAAATGCAATAGACGCTTGGACTCTATGTATTAAACGCAGGAAACACGAAGCTTTCCAGGTCTCCTATATCAATTGACACCTGAAGCTTGTCGGGGCATGGGATGTCAAGGTTGGTCATTGATATGACCCTCCATGCCATCTCTTTGTTGATCTGAAAGGTAATACGCACCCACAATGAGGCATTATGTTTCCCAGAATCCCTTCCTCCCTTTTATAGAGCTCAACTGGGAAAAACATATCATCTCCATCTTACCTTAGCCCTTCTCACAAGAGGAAGATCTAAAAAGGATATCGGAGAAAGAGAAATGGAAAGAAATAAAGCTTTAGTAGCTAAATCTACTCTGACTGTGTCCTTGACTCCTTTAGTAGGAGTGACATATGAAAACAATGCACATAATCAGCTAGCATGTAACTTAAAAACATAAATAAATATTTGGAAGCTCAATCTATTCTAATTGTATCCTTTAGCAATAGGGTTGTTTGATTCAGAACCAACAATACAATATCCGATGTTGAAGTCAAACATTTATTTCCATTTTCATTTTTATCAGTAACAAGAACCTTTTATTTCTTCAACTTCGGGCTACTTATTCCTTTGACCTATGATTCATTGACACTATGTGATTCTTCCTCCCATTCAAATTGCTTTTTGATTGTATCTCTAATGCTTGATACATATTGAAGAGAGAACAAATGGTTTACAAGCAAGTCTAATGTAGAAGTTGTTGCTTAAACAAACTCCACTATATTTTCTTTTCCGTGGAGAAGATTGTTGCAAACATTGACAAGACTTTGAACAGTTGTATCAAACTCTGAATTTTGCCACTGCAAGACACACATGGTATAACCATGCATATCTGAAGAGTTCCCATAGAGATGAGGTCCAAAGGTGTCCTGTGCCATGCTATTTGAATGAATTTGATCACCAGGATTTGACTTGATAAAGCCTTAGATAAGCACCAATATTTTTTGAATAGAAGCACTCACTTTTGATCCAATCTAGGCAGTTTTTTCTCTATTAGGACATGAAAAAGAAACCATTTCTTCTTCAGATGAACTCCCATGTGAATGTGATTGGTGAAAAATTATCTAATATTGCTCCCTAAAAAGAACCATCATTCAAAACATCAATGCTCTTTATATTTTCTTTTGTTGCGGCAACTTGCTCAATAGTTGAACATTAAGCCTTTACAATAGCATCCTTGACCCTCCCCATGAAGTCATCCATGTTTTGAGACTTTGCACGAGCTTTAAAAACCATGCATACAACCTCTAAAAGACTGGCATTATCTGCTTGATTGGTATATCTCTGTGATTGAATAACAGATAATTTCTCTGCTACAACTATGGCATTAGCATATGTTTCATGAATTCTAGGGGTTTCTTTTGAAGTACCATTCCTCTCAGTCAAAGAAAAAGTATTATTGTCTTCCTCTGTCAATAATAGCATAGTTCCACCCAATTTTTCTACTTCACCAAAATGTTGACTGGAACCATCGGCCTTTTCAATAACCAATGATGTCAGTCGTTCCATTTCAACAAAATCATTCATCCAATTACACTCTAAGGAATTAGATTCTTTATTTGTAGCTATATTTATGTTATCTTTCTTAAATTGTGCTAATTCACAAATCAATGTCAAGGCCATAGATTCAACACAGATAGCTTCATATCCATTGTCTCCATCCTCATAAATTGAAACAATTCTCGGTTCATAACTACCATGTGGCATATTCACATGAATATCAACTATACCATTGGTTTTATTGATGCGATGACCTCTATGGAAGGCCTCAATTTCTTCCTCAAGTCGAAATAGTTTACTAGTTGGTCTTGCACACATGACCGTTGAATCTTGAAGTTCATTGATTTTAGCATACTAGTTGTTCTTGCACACATGACCGTTGAATCTTGAAGTTCATTGATTTTAGCAGTAAGTTTTTTTTAGAGTTTTGTACTCTTCTTCCAAGGCAAGTAACTGCTCAGAGAAACCATGTATATGTCTCAGGTTGTTCTCATGATCATTTTCATGCATAACCGGGACCTCCCCTTACCTTTGCCGTAGTAGCTAAGGAAAGATTTTGAACTTGAATCATATCTTTACGCGAAGTGTTGAGGGACTACCTCCTAAGTTCTTTATAGGAATTATAAACAATTTCAATTATTGCTTCACCGTAACAGCTCTACCGAGGAGGGTAGAAAGCACGTTTATAGAAAGCAAATTTATGGTTTATAGTTCATCTTCTGAGTACATTATGGTTTATAGTTCATCTTAAGATAATTTTACCATATTAGTGTTTATGTTTTCTTTTATTTTTCCTTACTATTGATAACCGTCAATTCTTTAATTGCATTTTTCCTAGACCTTGGATTCTTTATTGGCCATAAATGGATTTTTTTTGTTCGGCTCTAGGGCCTGTTCAATTTGTTTTTGAAAATCAGTGTTTATAAAATATAAACACTGAAAGGTTGTTAATTTCTTGACACTTAAACATTTTGTTTGGAATCAATCGCAAAGTTTGTAACAATTTGTCTCTTAACCGTGAGCCACAACAATTTTATATAATTGTCTTGAAATTGTATCGTTCTTTTTTTCCCTTGCAGTTGATTCACTGTCCAGTCGTCTTGACATTACATCTTTTTCTGATGTTAGATTCTTTGTAGGCATGCATGTGCAGTAATTGAATATTTTGGTTGGATTTTAGAGTTTGTTAAGTGGATTTTGAAAATAAATATTGATACAAGATACTAAAAGGTTTTAACTTGTTGAAACCCAGAACATTTTGTTTGGAATCCTATCTGATAGTCTGTAACAGCTTCTATCTTCATTGTGAGTAGAAACTATTTTGTGATTGTCTTGAAAATGTACTTTTTTACCACCAAATGATCATCCATGAAGTCTTGTTGGAGTTGAAAATTTTATAGCAATTGGAACCTTTGTTTACGATGGCAATGATTGATTTTTTTATTTTTTAAGTGGAGAGTTTCCTGGAAATTGAATTGGAAACTTTTTGTTCAGGACCAATTTCGAACTGACGACCTTCTTGGAGATGAATATACATTATATAAGCTAAAAAAATAACAATTTAATAAATTGTTGTTCAGAAACTCAATTTCCACAATGTGCACACTTTTCCTTTAGCAGTTCCTCAATTCCGCAATTTAATAAATTGTCCTTCAGCAACTCCACTTCTACAATTTGCGGATTGTGGATTTTGAACTTTAATATTTTCGAAGTTTTTCATCCCGCAACCCGTATCTTGGGTTGCAGAGTGCGGGTTAGTCATCCCGCAACCTGCAATTTGCAGAGTGCAGGTTGCGGGAGGCAATTTATTTTAATGATTTTATTGCGTGGTTCCTCAACCCGCATCCCGCAATTTGCGGGATGCAAGTTGCGGAAAGGATTGAATAAACTCTTGATGGTTTTATGATCTCGCATCTCGCATCTCGCAATTGCGGAAGGACAATTTATTAAATTGCAAAATTGAGGAACTACTGAAGGAAAAATGTGTACATTGTGGAAATGAAGTTGCGGAATAACAATTTATTAATTTGTTATTTTTTTAGCTTAAAAAACAATATAATGTATATTCGTTCTCTAAGGTCCTAGGTTCAGAACTTCTCCAGAAGAAACCTTCACTTTTAATGGTGCTTTTGTTCTTACATTCCATGGAATTAAGCTTCTACACTTGCCTGAGAACTGTGTACATCTTAGCTTTGGTAAGAAGGAATACAGCTCTATTGCTTTCGCAAGAAGTAATACCATTGTTTAATGTTTATTTTAATATAAATAGAGTGGTATGATTTACATGTTTATATTAAGAATATGTATCATTATTTATGGATGATGGATAATATGTTTATTATAGTGTTTGTAGGGATGAACACAAAATATTTTTAGCTGATGTTGCAATGTTTCTGTGTATTTAGTCTAGTTACTCTGTTGAACAATGATTCCATTTTTTTATTGTAAAATAACTTTGATATAGTAAGTTGTTTTTTTTAAAGAAAAAGTAAGATATGTAAATTTATAGATAGATTAAGATAGTAACCAAATAGTTATTGTATTTTCTCATGTTGTATTTGAAGTAATCATGTTCATATTGGTAATTTTTTAATTTTATCATATTACATTTGTAATTTTTTAATTTTCTCATAATGCATTTTGTATGAGAATTTTTTTTGTTTTATAGATTTTGGTTTCATAAATTCAAGACTAGGAAGTGGTTGGATATTTATAGATATGTACATCTCAGACACATTTTAAAAATAATAATAAAAAAGTTAAACTAAACTACCCAATAAATGATGACCTATATTTTGTGTAGTTTGTGAAATATCAATTTTCACATTTACAACCCTCCCATTCACTGGTTAGATTGGTATGTGAGACTTTCTCTTGAAATAAACAAACCTTAACCAACAAATATTATGATACGACCATGATTTGAAACCCCATAACGCCCAAAATCTTGTGAAATGTAAGAATTATAATGAATTTGCATCTCTTCTAGCATAAAATTACAGAAAGGTATAGCGTTGGATGCAGTAAGCACACTGACAATCTCTGAGTTTCCTAAATGTAATGTAGTTCAAGCAATTTTCACTAATTACATTAAGTTAAAACTGAATAATCCGAACAATGCTATAAAATGGAATAGAATAACCCGCATCCCACAACCCGCAATTTGTGGATTGCAGGTTGCAGGAAGTAGTTTGATTTAAGATTTTTGTTGTGTGTTTTTGTAACCCGCAACCCGCAACCCGCAATTTTCGGAATTGCGGATTGTGAAAAGAGATAAATAAAATTTCGCTATTTTGTATTCCCACATCTTGCAATTGCAGAATGCGGGTTGCGGGATGGTGAATACAAGTGGTTAAGATTAACGGGTTGCTGAATGTTTGTTGTTGTTATGAACATAAAATACATTTTAAAAATCAACGAGAATCATTCTTACATCTCTCAAGCTTGGATTCCACGTGCATGCTCCAATATGGTTATGGCATAGTCTATGTAGTTTTTGTGTTTAATGAAGTCTGCACCAACCGGAATAAATATAATAGAATAGTTGTTATGTTAGTGAAGTGTAAAATTAATGATACACATATGACAACTTGATGTGTTCAAAATAAGTTTTATTGAAAATATATCATTTTTTCATGTAGATATTAAGGAGTGCTCAATTATTTAAAATTGTAAAAATTTGAACGAACAATATTTGTCTTTTGTATTTTTTGGGTGAAAGGGTTCAGTTAATTTATACTTGTCAATTGAAGTACAATTATTTATTTTGATCTTCATCTCTCAAGGGCTCAAAAAATAAATACCCTTCCAATTGAAATTAAGACCCACCCTTCAAACTTAGACCGTAAGAGAACTTTTACTACGCTGGTTCACAAATTTTGCAAGGCAAGGGACCATAAGCGAGGTTTGGAAATATACAACATAATGTCATGCTTTGTTTGCATTGTCCACTTGTAAGAAGGAAGAACCCTAAATCAATTCTCAACTTAGTAAAATATGATGGATTCACTTTTAGAAAGGATATGCAGTCAAGGTAGGATTTTAGCTCTAATGAAATAATAAAATCCATACTTTTAGGATGAGCCATCCTTTGAGTGGCAGTTGGAGAAATCATAATAGGCATTGATAATTTGAACTTACGGATCGTGCGGCAAGGACAATGGTCCCATTCAAATAGATGAATGAAGACAAATGAGTAAAGTGTACCACTTTTGATATGGCATGCTTTGGGTTTATACGAATCATACCCATATAAGACTGGATTTTGTAATGTTCTGGAGAAAAATAAATTCTTCGATGGAAACTACAATAATATGAAGTAAAGAGCCTATGTTACTATATCTTCGGGTCAGACATTAGCCAGATTGTGGACAGAAGAGGCATGCTTGAAATATCATGTTTGAGTCGGCAGAGGCCAAAAACCAAATCCAATTAGAGTAAATCAAATGATAAATTATTTACATTTTTTAGGAAATTTGGAGTATGTAATTCATCAATTTTTATTAGATTTTGGTAGAAAAAATTATCAACAACAAATTCTTAATTATTTAACCTATATTTTTTGAAATTATTAAAACAATAATAAAAAAATATTTCAAATTCAATAATATATAACATTTATTATTCAACTACATATTATTATTATTTTTTATAAATACAATTTAATTAAATATAACATTTACTCTTCCACTACAAGATATTGTCATTTCAATGCAATGATGTATAACATTTATTTCTCCACTAAGAGATATCATCATTTCTAATAATTACAAGTAATGTATATTACTATTGTTTCTTATCAATTACAATCTGCTTTAAAATTGTTAAACTACAATCTACAATCTAATTATCATTAATTATCGTTTATAGATATGGATTATGCAATCTACAATCTACATTTGCAACATATCTACTCTATTTTAGCTTCAAAGAAGCTAAATAATAAACTTCACTGCATCCCAGTCTCATGCAGTATATTAGGAGGAATTGTCCCATTTTTCTTCCAAATTTTGGATTATGTAACGCAGTATGTTAAGAGGCAATCAATAACTAGCTGGCTGGGTAGTAAGTAGTTGGATCTCAGATCTAATGGCTTATTATGTAGTAGTCATCGCATTAAAGCTTAGGTAGACTGGTTAATTTTGGTCTTGTTAAGACATAGTTGTCTTATATTTTCTTCCAAAATTTTTTTTTTTTTTTCTTTCAAATTTTGGATTTATACTGTAACCACATTTTGTGATTCATGTTCATCTTGTTTTTACAAATTTTGGATTTTTTCCTCTCAAATTGTGGATTTTTTTTTTCACAAATTATGGATTATATAAGTAGTTTAACTTTAAGAGGGGTTTGTGTTTGGGCAACAAGTTTGGTTGGGTTTTAATTGTGAAATTCAAATTTATATATTATCAACTGAGGTTATGGTTCAGTTAGGGAGGAAGTGAGGGTTCCAAAGAACAAGATAGCAGTGAAACAATTTTATAGTAAAGTTTATTAAAACTTTTGGATTATTTAAGTAGTTTAACTGTAACAGGGTTAGGGTTAGGGTTTGTGTTGTGGTAACAAGTTTGGTTGGGTTTGAATTGAGAAATTCAAATATATATATTATCAATTATGATTTAGTTAAGTTTGAATTGTGAACTTCAACTATCAACTATATATATATATACTATATACTATCAACTATGATTCAAATGTGATTCTTTCCTTCAGTGTGATTATTTCCTGTAGAAAAGCAGGGCTTCAGTAAAAAATGGATTAAGGCCAAAAGTGAACATAGAAGCCATGCCATCTCAGATCTGCAAGAAGCCCTTTTGCATTTTGTCTAGTGATGTGACCAAATTTGGACCAGTGGTAGTTCCACATTGATGAATGATTGTAATGAATCTCCACAAAGAGCTCATCCACAATGAGAGCCATCTCTAGATCTCTGAGCCATCACCTCAGAATTGGCCACTCGCTTCCCTCAATGTCCATTTTTACAACCATGGCCTTCAATCCGAGCTCTTCTTTCATAAACTTCGTTATATTTACCGAATTGCTGGCCTTATCATCTTCGTCTGACACAAAGTGGTTACAGACTACAGTTAAAGAAAGGAGATGCATTAAATAATATTTTTAAATTATTTTAAACATTTTAGATAATTCTTTTTATACATAATGGCAATTAGGTTATGATTTGTTAAAATTCATATTTTAATGAAAATTTGGTCCAAATTTAGCAGCATTTTATATTTCATATTTATAAATAATACCCATTTCGAAAAAAACAAAAAATATTCATATTTTCAAAAACTGAATTATAAAAATAAAACTAATTTGGTCCAAATTTCGCAGCAAATTATAGTTTATATTTGTAAAATTTTACCTATTTAGAAAAAATTAAATAATGTTCATATTTTGAAAAACCGAATTATGAAAATAAAACTAAAGATTATCTAGTAAATTTGTGCTTACTACTGTAGCATGTGAAGATATCTTTACCTTTGGCTCCCAGTCTCCCGGTTTACCCATCCATGAGTTTAAATCCACGAGCTATATGTGAAGATATCTTTACATTTGGCTCCGAGTTTACCCATCCATGACTTTAAATCCACGGGCTTTGAATAGGTAACCTTCGAATCCATGTCAATGCCATGAAATAAATGGAAATTATGCTAAAGTCACTTGTTTTTGATACATTGTTTTGCAGGTTTTCACTGTTGTGGAGTCACCCTTGATGTGCATGCAATCAAAAATTCCAGCTATAGCTGTCAGACAATTGCAATGAACTGTATGTGAACCTACTTCTACATAGTCCTAGGATCCATCTTTATATTCTTTGTGAAGAAACATCTCAAAATACCTCACATCTA
Source organism: Pseudotsuga menziesii (assembly GCA_001517045.1). Lineage (NCBI taxonomy): Eukaryota > Viridiplantae > Streptophyta > Pinopsida > Pinales > Pinaceae > Pseudotsuga > Pseudotsuga menziesii. Next base: position 27,794 of record LPNX010819262.1, read on the forward strand.
GGGTTTGCATAGTGCCTGCAATTAAATAAATTAAGCATGAGGTTGGACATCAAATTTCTTCGCCTCATTGTCAAAGAAAACGAAGGAAGAAGGTCAATTTTCACGTTTTCACATGTTTTAAGGTTTGCAGAAAGAGCAACGAACTAGTTGGAGATGTAAAACATGTTTCGGAACATGCTATCGGGAGGGAACATGTTTCAGAACTCCACTTCCACAATGCATAGAATTTTCTTTTGGCAATTCCTCCATTCCTCAATTTAATAAATTGTCCTTCTACAACTCCACTTCCGCAATCACATGGAGTTTTCTTTTGAAAACTGTTAAAGTCTAAGGAGCTTCCCGCAATCCGCACTCCTGCTCCACATTGCAGAAGGAAAAGTATGTGCGATTTTGCGGAAGTGGAGTTGCGGAAAGACAATTTATTAAATTCGGAATTGAGGAATTGCTGAAAGAAAAGTCCCTGCATTGTGGAACCGGAGTTGGAGAAGAATTTTTTTTGAAAGTATAGAATATATATTTTATTGTTTGTAAACTCACCAAATGAGTTTGATAATGATTTTTATAACCATGGCTACGTTATTTCTCATTCATTTAATAACTTGTTTTTGATGAGTTTGATTTTATTTACTGACACCATAAATGCATTTAAATTTCAAAACTAAACTCAAATAATTAAAAACAATATTGCTTTTTAATAACTAAATTGAAATAAATAAAAACAACATTGTTTTTTAACTCCACTTCCACCACAATGCACAGAATTTTCCTTCTGTAATTCTTCAATTCCTCAATTTAATAAATTGTCCTTTCGCACCTCCACTTCCACATGAACTTTTCTTTCCGCAACTCGTCAGAATGCGGGTTGCGAGAAGCTCCGTAGACTTTAAAAGTATGTGCAATTTTGCTAAACTAGAGTTGCTGAAGGAGAATTTATTAAATTGAGGAATTTATTAAAGTATTTTATTGTTGTAAACTCACCAAATGAGTTTGATAATGATTTTTATAACCATGGCTATGCTATTTCTTATTCATTTAATAACTTGTTTTTAATGAGTTTGGTTTTATTTAATACACCACAAATACATTTTAAACAAAACTCATATATAAAATTGCAAACAAAGAGTTTATGTGAACTCATATATAAAACCAAAGGTAAAACTGCTCGTTAGTGCGGAAAAAAAATAATTATAGCATAGCATTTTAATAGAGTAGGAAAATATTTATTGTATGCATATTATAGAATTGAATCATATTGATGACATTGTTTTCAAGATCATTATTTATGCCTATATTTCATGAAAGTGATGAGATTGGCCTTAAATGAATTTGACAACTAAAATTTTCATTTAAATCTCAAGAGGCTCTAAATCCATGTTATTGGAATTTTAGATTATTACTCATGTTTAATTTAGTTGTTATATTTAGATTATCACTCATGTTTACTTTAGTTGTTATAAATTTATTTTATAGAAAAAATAATAATTAAATACTAATATTTTATTTAGTTTAGGTGTTATATTCAATTAATAGTTATACATTTATTTTATAGAAAAAATTATAGTTAAATATTAATATTATATTTGGAATAAATAAAGAACATAAAAACGATAAAGACATAATTTACCATTACATTTAACTCTTGAAACATTAGAATTTCAGAATAGTATTGGGCTTTCCGCATTAGAAAGTTGAAATTTGAAAGGTAAATTGAAAAGATAAATTGATTATCATATTACCTTTAACTTTCCGCTTTCAGAATATTCACATTGCAGAAACTCTACCTTACTTAAAGGTAAATCCTAAAATCAAGGTTTTTCCTAAGTTTGAAGTTTATAAATAAACAATATCAACATAAAAAGTCTATTGCAAAAAATTTGTTGAGGTAAAAATTACCCTCACGACACGTTAATATTGTTGATAGTTATTCTACCAACTTTCAATTTAAATATAACTAGCAATTGTACCTAGGGGTCCAATAAAAGAATGCCGTGTCGTAAGCTAAGCACATGAAAATACACGGTAGAAGCAAACAACACTTCATTATGTTTGTATTATTCATAAACTGATTAGGAGTCACACAAAGCTAACAACTTCTTGTAGTTACCATCCTTCAACAATATTCTCCAATATAAAAGCTTTCTACGTGATAAATATACAACTTGTAAGATATAAGCTCTACCTCTACCTGATAAATGTACTAGGATGACTTGTAAGATATAAGTTGGAGACATACAATATGTTTTTTTGTTGTATATTAAGAAACATGAGAAAGTAAGGGGACAAACAATATGTTTTTTTCAGTATATTAGGAAACCTGAGGAAGGATAACCATTAAGATATAAGCTCTACCTGATAAAAGCTAAGTAGATGAACAATATGTTTTTTTGGCGGATATTTGGAAACATGAGGAGACATTGTGAGATATCAAGTTTTAACAAATTTCTATTAACTTAGATCATTGTAAAAAATGTATTTTTATACTTTTGTAGTAGTAAAAAAATCATACTTTGTTTTATTAACCATTACATTTTATAAAAACTACCTAAATTAAAGAAACTGCTAAAAAAATCAATTAACTTTCAAAATGAATTTTTTTTATTCGAAGCTATACCAAGACACCATTCAAAATGAATTTTTTTTATTCCTCTGGGGTCAATGATGATCCCCAGCACCTATCGCCCCTAACTATATTCTGGCATTCTTATAAATGCCTTTATGAAAATTTGCCATCAATATTTTTTAAGGAAAATCTTGTAAGATCCCCTCCCATCCTCGAAATATTTGGAAGATGGGTGGCTTAACCACCAACCAAAATAGCGACCGGTAACCCCTAGGGACTCTACCGGATTTTAATATGTGACCTATGGACTCCAATTGTCCTAACCCTCGGGGCTTCAACATTGCCATCATCGATAGTGATTTCCTTTCCCGGTTTCTTAATAAACTCGCTCTTCATTCTTCTAAGAATATCTATAAGAACCTAATCTATCACCCAAAATCATGTTTTTCCATTCCTATGCAGTATCCAAATTGGGATAAGAATAAATAAAATAGGGTATCACTGCCACATGTAACACACTTATTAATGCACTTGCTGCAACCCTTTCTACAAGGAACTGAATGCAGTTTTGAATCTGTGATGCAATTTCACTGAAAGACAGAGCCTGTCTACTCTTTAATTTTGTCTTATTGTAAAGGAAATGCATCCACTAAATTTGACAAATGCAAAAGAGCAACATGAACCACATCGACAAAAATTGTTTCGGTTGCTTTAAAATAGCAACGGTACTGACGCATCACAGAGAACTGCTGGAAGTAAAACTTTTTTTGTGAGTGACTTCCAAATGCCTATATTAGATTCATACACCAATAGCATGGAGACATTTCTATTGAAGCAACAAAATTCTAGAGGAGGCTGTCACTGGAGGAATAGCTAGATATTAAAGGAAATCACCGTACGATGAAATTCAGAGGTGCCATAGCTTCTGATCCACTAGACTTGCTATTTAATAGATTATTGGGACCTTAAAAACAGTGATCAATACCAACTTAAAACCAGTAGCCTAAGCAATGTTTTATTATTCAAATTAAGAAATAGAGCGAAAGAAATAAAGGCTAGTGTAAACATATTAGAGTACCTTCACCCATTTTGCTCATGATCTTATCTGCATGGTTCAAATACAAACAACGAAGCTCAAAGTCAGTTCCTTCCTCATGGTTTGGCAAAATGATAACAAAATCAATAAACCATCTTATTAAACGTAAGTTTCTGATATGAGAACTGTGTTTATTGATAAGGACTAACGCAGCACTAAAAAGGCCTTCTCAAGTAAAATTCCATAGGATTCTACAACGACCTGTATAGTTCAAAATCCCAAATCCAATAAAAAGATTTTTATGGTGAATAAATTTACAAAATACAAAACCTATAAGGCAATGTAGAAACTGCAAAATATATGAAAATGACCGACCAATCTTAAAAAATTAAAAATTTGCAAATGCCCAATGGCAAACCTATTATTAAAAAATAAAATTTAGAAAACCTAATGGCAACCCAATCTTGCAAAATTAAGATTAAGCAATAACCTTATTTAAACACCTCGAATCAAAATTCTAGAAAAAACCCAAACGGAAACCCAATATTACGAAAAACAAAAAAAAACCCATCAAGATCTCACGGAAGACGAGGAAATAACAGCTGGAGGGAAACAGGGCAAGGATTATGTTGGAACGATGAACAGATTTAGGGCTATATTGGTTTTTCTCGAAGAATAAACCAATATAAAACCACGTGTGGGCAAGCATGCATCGTTGATTACAGCGAGATGATAAATTTTCTCCAAGTTCAAACACGTAGTGCCCATGTTTATCATCTGGACGCCATGGAGGGGAAGCAAAGCGTGTGGAAGCAGAAGAGTAAACAGCAACACCAACATTCGATCCCTTGTTATTATCGTCCACATGAATAAGCTCCTTTTCCTTTTCCTTTTTCTTCCCAGGATTATTAGATGCAGGCTCTGCCTACACACACCATTCGCCCCTTTCTTATCTCCTCGAGTCCAACCAAAATTATAATATCTATCTAGAATTCAAACTTCCCTCCATTTACTTTTTTTTATCTTTTCCATTGATAGAGAACACAAATTACCTCGCCGTTATCGATTCGAGGGCGTTTCTGAGGTCGTCTGTCACGGTCAGCGCTCCCCATGATTCGAACCCCAGACCACCAGACGAATGCACAGAATCAAGATGGCGCTTCCACCACCTATCCACCTCGCAAGAACAACATAGAAAGAAACAGATTACATAGCAGTTTCAGTGGCGGTTTTGTTGGTATTTTCCAATTCTTTTTTTTTAATTTCTCATACGAATGTTAAATTCACTTGGCAGTGCAGTGGTCTTTCACCTTCAATGGAGCAACGAATATTTGAACAACCACCTTCAACTGAAACAAATATGGAACAGACCCACTTCGACGCAAAGCATTCGTTAGTATTTATGATGTTTTTTTATGTAAGCATTTTGGGAATGTAGAATCTCTCCTCGTCTTGTCATGGTACGTCGATGATGGAATAATTTATAGTATGGAAAGAGAAAAAAAAGGGGGCCAATCTCACGTACACAGAGGTTGAGGGTTTACCCGGTCCTCTTTCCTTCGCTGGGATCACATAAAAATGCCATGTTTCCTGCATGCATGTGCCCTTCCTCCATAAATCCTTCTGTACACTTACAACTTTCTAATTTCATTTGCTCTAGAATTTCAGCCATTTCTGCAAAGAGCTTCCCGCGACCTAATTTCTAGATAAGTTTATCATAGAGGGGAAGAATGGGTCTGTAACCAGCGGCGCTACAGGCTTTCTTGAATACTCTAAGCGCCCATTTGGGGTCGAGAATGGTGTATGGACTTATGCCACTCGACTCACCATTTTCATCGGCATTGCCATTGCCATCGCTCTTGCTCTGTCTGCCCTTGGATGTGGCTAGGCTTGGTACATCCGCTCTGAACTGAAGAAAGAGTAAGCAGAATCAGAACAGAGATCATGGCTGAACTGGGAAGAAAGCGTAAGCAAAACCAGAACGGAGATCACGAGAAGCAGTCGTGTTCGAAACTCGGACTATGGAAGACGGTGGGTAACTTGCCTTGAAGACCTTGTTAGACATGTCTTCTCTCATTTCACTAACTGAACAGCTAAAGAGCTCTGCAAGATGGTGTACCTGGTAAGGTTTCTCCTCGCCAAGGTTTTCAACTTTTACTATGCCTGCAGTCTCTCATTTTTTGTGTGTTTAGCATGTTTTTCTTAGGGTTGCAGAGGGTGGCCAGATAACCATCACCTCATCTCAAGTGGCAGACTCAGTGCCCTCGTGTTGTTCCAATAGATGCGATTTGGTGTAGAGTTCATACCCTTCACAAAGGCCCTTTCTTCGGTTTACTGTGGCCAGTGTTTCAAAAATGCCTGGGGTTACCCCTCCTCTCACAAGATCGAGTGGTTTGGGGCCATACGGTGTCCTGTAGTCTGCAAGGCTATGCAACCATGGTCAGGTAACCCCTCTACTCACCCCCCAGGAGACAGAGTCTTTCATACTCTAGTGGTTCCATGGGTAATGGTTGCCTCCCAATCAAAGCCAAAGTTTGAGACTCAAGAGTGGATTCCCACAGGCAGTCCTATATACATGGTGATTTAAGAAGAGCAAATCCAACCACATATCTTGCAATCAAAAGACACATATTCCAGCAGCAGAAGTTATGGGTTCAATCCCATCGACCCATTGCACAATATCAATCATATTATGATTTTGTTCTAAGAATCTAAATCTGACTGAATGGATTCTATTCTGAAATTCTAAAGATGGAATTCAATAATAACAAAAATTGAAGGTAGAGGAATTACAGTACCATGAACAGCTTGCTGCCATCATGGCCAAACTTGAGGATCTCCCCGGCATGTTTGAGAGTTGAGCGCAGAGAGTGTAAGGCCTATAGGATATTCTCCTGAGGAAGGGGGTCCTGCAACTGCAGCAGCTCAGGCTTTTGCCAAAACGATTTCGTGAAGGAAAATAGGTAGAAGGGCTCGAAGAAGAAAGAAGCAGCCAAAGAAGCAGCCACTGTGGATTGATGGTGATGGCACATGTGCCACTGTGCACCTGGGTGCACCTAACCGCACCTGATCAACGATGGTGATTTCCCCAATCGTCGTTTCCCCAATCGTCGGACGAAATCATCCTACGGATGAAAATGAAAAAAACATTAATTGGGGGAGTCGACTCCCATTTGTTAAACGCCTTACGGCGTAAATATAAATATCGGAATGTGCCAAAAGCCAAGACTGATTTCACATGAACATACTCATCGTTGTTAAATGTTACGTCTAGTGTTAATTATTACACAAGTCTCAGCGCAATTTATGTTACAGGGAACTGTGTCCTATAAAAAATATTGAAACAAAGGAGCCAATGGAAGACGAGTGACCTTTTACCGGTGTATTACCTGGTTAATAAGTCTGTAATGGAAGCATCGGCTTTACAGAGAGGAGCGAGACTATTAGCCTGAAACGAAGCGGGTGATACAGAAGAAGATGTGGTGGCGGACGTATGTGACAACCGTGACTCTGAACGGGTTGACTTGCTGTTTTGGGAAACAAGAAACTTCACAAAAGCAGGTTCCGTGGGATTCGGTAACGTCACAGAATGAGATGAAAGCATCAAAGTTAGTGCAGACATTGGTGGACGAAGTGACGGATTTGCTTGTGTACACAAAAGACCAACGTGAATGCATCTCAACGCTTACTCTTGATCGCACATTCTAGTTATTGTTGGATCAATCATTTGCTGAATATTTCCTTGTTCGTATAATCTCCACGTCTGCATAATCAGAAGGGAGTGTCATTTTTATATTTAATATATATATACATGATGGAGAGATCCATTCAAATCCTAAATTCATACTTGGATGGGGTAACCCTATATAGATCGAACTAGATAACATGGCCTGGATAACGTAGATATTCTTATTTGGAAATACAATGATACAAGTATTAGAGCATCTCACCCATCCTAAAAGCATCTGCATTTCATCTGACAAATTATAATCCACGTTCTTTCTTCCTGTGATAAGTTCCAAGAGAAGAACGCCAAAGCTGTAGACATCAACTTTTACAGATAATTGCCCCTGCATAGCATACTCTGGTGCCATATATCTGCTGGATAATCGAAGTTTATATAGTAAGTGAGGCATCATAAATTGAAAGTTACTTGTAAATGAAACCCCAGAATCTTAGAAAATTAAAACAAAATTGTCACATACTAAGATTACAATACTGTCAATCCTCTTGAAATCAAATCAGCATACAGTATAACACATGCATCCTTAGTTGTTAATTGCTTGAGAGTGATTGTTTTCGAATCTTACTAAGTTCCAGCAACTCTTGTGCTGACGTGAGTCTTATCTTCAGGAAACAGTTTTGCAAGGCCGAAATCTGCAATCTTAGGATTCAGTCCCTCGTCCAACAAGATATTGCTTGATTTAATATCCCGATGAATAATCCGCAGTGGAGAATCCTGTTGCAGATACAGAAGCCCACGAGCTACTCCCATTATAATGTTATAGCGCTTCTGCCAATCAATCTGTTGGCGTTTGTTTGGATCTGTATCAATTGATGCAGGATCCAACTAAATATGTTGAAACATCAATGCCTTAAAGTATCATGACCCAACTAAATTAGTTGAAACATTAATGCCTTAAAATAAAACTGAAATGGAAGTAACTCACCAAATAAGATTCTATCTAAGGCTCTTATTGGATAAGTACTCATAAACAAGCAATCTTTCTGATCCTTCTGTGCAACAGCCCAGTAAGTTCACAAGATTTCGATGTTGAATTTTGGCCACAAGTTCAACTTCATTCAGAAAATCTATCTTTTCTTGCACAGATTTTAAGGACAGTTTCTTTACAGCTATTTTTTTCCCATCTTCCGTAGTTCCCTGAGACACAGACGAAAATAAGGGTCCGGACAGACAGAGTAGCCTCCCAACTATTAGAATATAAGATGTAAGATGTAGAAACTTTCATAGCCTATGTTACCTTGTATACAGCGCCAAATCCACCTTCGCCAAGCTTGTTATTATCATGAAAGTTTTCAGTAAAAGCTATCAATGCTTCCATGGTAAACACAATTTGCCGATCCTGACTGATGAGTGTGGATTCCTCGACTTCCCCATGATCTATAAAATAAGAACACACGGATTGGTTCTTGCTATGATTTGGTAGGTCTCAATCGTGTTCAATAAATAAATATCAACAGTAGTCTAACCAAACAAACTGTCTTGGTTTTCACGGTTATCTACTATAAGCCACACAGTAATTATGATTGTTCAGCAATGGGTTTGCTGATGATTGGATCTTAGCATTTTGCTTTACCTCAAGTTGATTAATTTTTAAGGATTCATATCTATATCTAAACCCGGTCTAATCATATATCTAAACCCGGTCTAATCATATGCGCTTTAGGTGCATATGATCCTATGATCTAATCATATGCACCGGTAGCTTTTCCTTTGAGCTTCATATGATCAGAACCCAGCCCGTTCGACCCGACAGCAAAAATAATCATATGCAATACCTTCGTTTGGCCTTCCAAATATGACAGGCTTCATTCTTCTCCCAGTTGCAAACAGTACGAATATCACCAGAAGCGAACCGCCAGCGATACCTAAAATTAAGCCTAAGTTGTTTGAAGACTTGTTGATCTGCGTACTATTACTCGACGGTGGAATAGCGACCGGCATATTAACTGGCGCTGGCGCCTCAGTAGACGTAGCTGGAGTAGAATTAAAGAAAGCTTTTATTTCATAACGAGCTCTGCAGCTTCCAGTCCGACCCTGGGCTCCTTGTCTCCCAGCATTATTTGTTAAAATAGAATTAATTGTATTTGACAGACATGTTTCGCACTCGTCACTGGATATATCTCTCCAGCACTGGACCAGACCGTAAATCTTTCGACCCAACGAGTCTGGAGTTGTTCGTGAAGCATATAATTTAGATGTAGATACTGCCACAGCCGACAAATTGGTTAATAGGTCCCCAAGAGCCACGTTAAATACATCAGGGCTGGAGACACTATATCGATTTACTACATAAGATTCATCGACAGTATCCAGTTTTCCAAAGAAACTATAGTTTTCATAACGCAAGAAGCAGTCATCCAACCAAATTAAACCACCGCTGGCATTCCCACAGCTTTGTCGAAGGTTAGTATTTGCTTGTTGTGAACAACTGTAGCATTCTTCGCTTGTTGTGTCTCCCCTGCATTGGGGGAGGCCATATATTTGGTCGGGACTTTGGCCATACTCAGAAGTGTTAAATCCTGTTTGGGAAGTGTCTTGAACAAGATTATACAGGACTCTATTCAGATTGCTCTCAAACGTACTTCCTTTTGTATAGTTAAAGTTGTGGCGGCACTGCTGTGCGTTGCAAATCTGTCCATGAAAAATAATGATAATTGAGAAAACTGCACTTATCTTGAATAGCTTCATAGTTTCCCCTATCAAGAGAGACGTCCAGCATGAAACTCTTCCATGGGGGACTGTCATGGCCAGTAGACAATGCAGAACCTACAGTGCAAAGGAAGTGCCAATACTTGTGCTCCCCAAAATTCTAATCTATTCTGCACAGATATCATATATGCCTAACCAATAATCAATGAATTCCTAGACCATATTTATTTTTAAGTTTAGGCCTGGATTTGAAGCATCTAGGCGCCTTGGCGAGACCACAATAGCCAGATAGCTTATACAGACTGCCCAGAATCAGTGAAACTATGTAAAAATCCCAAAATACAATGAATCGATGGAAACAATACCTCTGAACCGCCTATCAAAAAGTGTATTCCGTGGTACTCCAGATACCAAAAAGTCGTCTAGGACTCCAACCTTTGTAAAAATCCCAAAATACAATGAATCGATGGAAACAATACCCCTGAACTGCTTATCAAAAAGTGTATTCCGTGCTATTCCAGATACCAAAATGTCATCTAGGACTCCAACTTTTATAAGTTCCTTGAACCTTGCCCTTCCTTTGGTCAATAATGTATGATTTTAGTCTCCTTAACAAACATTTACTTTCAAGCCATCCAACGGACAAAAAGCGAAATCAACGATTGACTTGGTTGTTGGTCTTTTATATGACTTGAACATATATGTTTTTTAAGCTCAAATCTTATAATGCGATTCATTGAATAATCAATGTTAAAGTTAATAAATATATTACTCCAATCTTCTTTATGGATTTAAATACCATCTCATTATCTATGAGACAGATTCAATGCTTGACTATGCTCTGTTTCTAATCAATGTTAAAGTTAATAAATATATTACTCCAATCTTCTTTATGGATTTAAATACCATCTCATTATCTATGAGACAGATTCAATGCTTGACTATGCTCTGTTTCTAGAATGTACAACCAATAAAAATCGAATTTAGTATGGCGCAAATGCCAAAATGCCAAAACACAGCAGGGAACAATAAAATGGGTAACCGGTGGTGTTACTCTTTCAATCTTCTATAAAGAAAAATCAGTCACTTGTATATACTCAAAACAATAAACAATATAGAGCGTTTTATCAACTTCAGTTGAAATGTATTATAATATTCTTAAGTGCATGATTGAAAATATAGGGAGCTGCCAACTTTTGTTGACAATGTTTAGCCTTACAATTTTAAATACATATATGTATGGTTGGATACACCGCACTTACTCGAGACCTGTTGATATTGTTGGGTCAATCTTTAGTGGGTGGTGTCCATACTATGTATCGCCCATGAGGAGTAGAGGGTGGGGTCTATCGTTGGTAAAAAGGTTAAGAAGAAATGCATGGAACGTTTGGTAGCGGAGTAAGCAAGAAATGCATCACTACTAAGAAGTCACAAATCTTAAAATGGCGGAGCCACAAGTCAAGTTCGTAAGCTCGCTCTGGTTCGTCTCTTTGTGCAATCGTACTCGATGCAATTATTAATTCCCAAGTTTGTAAAGGTTTGAGGATCAGTTGTACTCAATGCAATTATTAATTCCCAAGTTGGTTAAGGTTGGAGGATCAATCTAGAGGAGAAGCCACAAAAAAACCACAAAAAAGATTAGCAGTCAGCACCAGTGGTACAAGACATTGGCAATTAGTATCACTCGTACTTTTAGAAGGAGAGGCCATATTTGTTTAAATTTCTTAATTGGGATAGCAATGTTGATAAAAAGAAAGAAGTTTTTTTTATCGTCCGCGAGGCTAAAAATAATCTATGGGACATAGTGTCTTGCCCGCTGATTTTTGCATTTCCACCCTTACCTTGTTCAGCTTGATGATGAGCTCCCCCAATTTCACTATGGTCCCTTCATTGAATAAATTAACCCAAGAACTAGTTGTCAAGATATTCACATAATTGTCCTTGTTGTCCTTGAAGGCCTTACACTCTAAAATGAAATGCTTTTCTATTTCCACTTTTTCGGAGGTGCAAAAAGTACACACTCTTTCTTCCCAAGATGACAGAGAACCCAATGTTCCATGATAAATCGAAGCACATAGAAATCCGGTATTTCTACATTCAAGATATGATATAGAAGGGAGCCATAAACCTCTAGTATGTGAGTACCGATGAACAAGTTGCTGATGTGTTGACAAAGCCTTTGTCCAGAATAAAGTTTGAATACTTTCGAGACAAGCTTGGTGTTGTTTGAAAAGCCCTTCCTCGAAAGAGGGAGTAGTGATGTTACAGTGGGATTGTATCATCCCTGGACACTTGTCCTAAAGTGATTCGTAGACTTATGTTTCCGAGAAAGAAGCAAGATTGCATCATCCTTGGACCTAAGTCCTAAAGTGATAGGGACTGATTATCCCGTAATTGTATCTAGGGATTTTGGTTTTCGAGAATGTGGTAGGATTGCATCATCCTTGGACCTAAGTCCTAAAGTGATAGGGAGTGATTATCCCGTAATTGTATCCTGAGACTTCGGTTTTCGAGAATGTGGTAGGATTGCGTCATCCTTGGACCTAAGTCCTAAAGTGATAGGGAGTGATTATCTCGTAATAGTATCCAGAGACTTTGGTTTTCTAGAATGTGGTAGGATTGCATCATCCTTGGACCTAAGTCCTAAAGTGATAGGGAGTGATGATTCTGTAATAATATCCAGAGGCTTCGGTCCTCGAGAATGTGGTAGGATTGTATCATCCCTGCACTTAAGTCCTAAAGTGATCTGTAGACTTTCGTCTTCCTATTATGGATTGCAGGTTGTTGCTGCTGATGATGATGTTGCTGATCGAAAGATCAAAGTATTGATGATGATGTTGCTCAAAAGTATTGCTGATGATGTTGTCGACCGAACGGCCAAAGTGTTGCTACTGTTGAAATTGAAGATGAAGACTATATGTCAAAGATGATGAAAAAGCTTCCAATGATTTATAGATGTATCATCCCGATGATGTTGAAGATGCTCTCTCTCATTCTCCTACTGTTGTTGTTGTTGGGGAGTGTTGAATTATTTTAACTTCGAAGAATATTCTAAATGTATTTTACTGATGTAACCTTTCAGAGATGTTTTTATTCCTTCGTCAGGATGATATTATTGTATTAGGTCAGTAGAGAGTCATGAGGAAAACCCTCCGTTGTAAGTCGGCTCATTAGCACCCTCCGGAAAATAATAATATGATGTTTTGAGTCTCCCTAGGAAAGTCAAGCCAGTCAAGTTTAGTGGGGCCGACTTAGTTGAGTGAAAAGTTAAGTGAGCGGAAGAATATAAATAGAGGGAGGCACTCCTCATTTGAAACACACAGACACACACTTGTGTAGTGCATGAGAGAGAGAGAGAGTCTTATCTGCAAGGAGGAGAAGGACTAGTTTGAAGTCTTATCTTTTATCTTTTGATCATCTATATTGAGGAAGCTTTTCTTGTTGGGTTTTTCCCTTTAGGGTTTTCTCAGGGTAAATCTGTGTTGATCATGTGATACTGTTTCTTTCAGTGATCCTATATGCTATTATTATTGTGAAATTGAATTGAATGCTGATAATCTAGCTTAGCATAGAGAATCTTAACATGATCATCATCCCATCTCCTTGGTGCTGGAAGAAGAGGAAGATCTAGGTCCCATACCGTTTCAGTTCAGTCCTCTTTGGATAGAGATAGAAGGCTTCTGGGAAACAATGATACTAGCTTGGTCTCAGTATGTAGAAGGATACCCCAGCTAAGTTTGGGAACAAAAACTTAAGTGTACTAAGTACGCCCCAAAAATCTAGGTTAAAAAATCTCGCACAACTCCAATGAGCAGCTGGCAAGAGAAAGTGCAGGTTTTAGCAGAGATTCAGCTAGATATGGAGGATTCAAAAATCAGTAAATCTCATCTTGATTTTGAGCAGGCCGCTCAACTAAATTCCTTTCTCTCCTTTCGTCAAGAAGAGGAGTACCTGCGTCTTAAGTCCCGTAGTCTTTGGCTGCAAGTGGGAGATAAAAATACTACTTTTTTCCACAGACAATGCAGAGCTAGATTATCTCGAAATCACATCTTGAAATCTATTCAAGTGAGGGTGAAGTCATAAAAGGACACACGCAATTACAACAGGTTGCAAAAATACATTTTCAGCATTTGTTTCAAGAAGACGACATCTCTGATGAAGAAGTGAATGCTCATTTTTTGTCCAATATTCCTACTTTAGTCAGTTCAGAGATAAATGTTGGTCTAGAGAAACCTTTTTCTGAAAAAGAAATAGTGGATGTCATCCGGGCAATGGAGCCGGATAAAGCTCCTGGGCCAGATGGCTTCTCTATTCATTTCTACAGAGTTTGCTGGGATGTAATAAAAACAAATCTACTTCGTATGATATCAACCTTTCATAAAAAATCCAAAGTGGGAGGGTCCACCAATTCACTTTCCTGGCTTTAATTCCAAAGGAAGTTAATCCATTAAATTTTATTCAACCTATCTTGCTTTGTAACGCCTCATATAAAATCTTGGTCAAACTGTTAACGAATAGAATTAATCCTTTATTAGGATTTTTAATTTCTCCTCTCTAGGGGGTTTGTAAAAGGAAGGAATCTCGTAGATAATGTGATTCAAGTGCAAGAAGCTCTTCATTCCAACTTTCAAAGGAAGGAGAAAGGCATGATCAACAAGCTGGACATGAAAAATGCCTTCAACTGTGTTAAGCTTTCCTTTCTCTATCAAGCTCTTCTCTCTTTTGGTTTTAGTGTTGAATTTGTTAGTTTGATAAAATCCTGCACATATACGCCCTGGATAGCGCCCCTTGTCAATGGTAGACCAACATAATTTTTCCAGGCTTCAAGAGGACTCCGTCAAGGGTGTCCTCTGTCACCTTTCCTTTATATCTTGATGGATGAATCTTTAAGTAGAAAGCTTACAACATAATTGGTTGCAGGTTCTCTCCCTGGCATTAAGGCAACAAGAGGTGTGGATCCTATAAATCATGCCCTCTTTGCAGATAATTTTCTTCTTCTCGGAGGGGCATCCTTAAATATTGTTTGGGCCTTCAATGAAATATTACAAAATTTATGTTTAACTTCAGGAGCTCTAATTAACAAAATAAAGAATGTTGTATATGGTTGGAATGTAGACCATCCGACAATTCTCCGAATAGCTCGTTCCTTGGGTTTTTTTGGTTTTGATGAGTGGGATAGGATCAAATATTTGGGCCTTCCATTAACCTTGGGACCAAGTCCTCCTTCGCTTTGGCTTGAAGTGATAAGTAAAATAAAAGCAAAAATAATATCCTGGGGTGGCCAATCGTTAACAAAAGCTGGGAAGTTGCTTTTGATTAAGGCGATCCTTTCAGCCCTCCCCATCTTCCAATCCTCTCTGCTCCTTGCTCCCAAGTCCATCACGACTTAGATTTCCAAGCTTCTTTGGGACTTTCTTTGGAATGGTGGCAAAGGAAATCAGAGTAAGATACATCTGGTAAGCTGGGATATTCTCAAAAGACCAATTACGGAAGGTGGATTGCAAATTCATGATTCTGGATTAGCAAATCTGGCTTTGGGAGGTAAACTCATTTGGCAGCTGTATGCAGATAAAAACCATCCGACAAGTAAGATCTTTTGGATGAAATACCTTAACGAAGGTTCTTTGAGAAATTTAAAAACTAAAAATACCCCTACAGGCATAGCAATCTGGAACTTATGCAGAAGAGGAATAGATAATATTCAACAACAACTCTATAGAATCCTCGATAATGGGAAGAGGATCTTATTGTGGGATGATAATATCTTAGGAAATCCTCTTCTTTCCTCTTTAATCTCGTTAAATGAGATCAAGTTATGGTTAACTAATAAAGTCCTTCAGCTTGTAGACACTTGTTTTTGGGACAACGCTGGGAATTGGGTAGGTTGGTCTTTTCCTGAGATCCTAGGTCACCTTCTCTTGCAACAGAAATTGCTGATTTCATCTCTATCATGACTTGCACCGGTTCATTATTCTTCTAAAGATAAATGGGGTTGGGGTCAGTCTGGAAATTATTCAGTTGCTCCAGGCTTCTCTGTTTTACAAACTCCTCAAGTCTCTTGTCTCTATCCCCTACTCATTGGAATTTGTTTGGTCTTCATACAACCTTCCCAAGGTGAACTTCTTCACGTTGTTGCTCATGCATAAAATGGTATTGACAGGTGAAAACTTAACTAAACGCGGGTTCCATGGACCGTTTAGGTGTTGCTTTTGCAACTCTATCTCCGAAACATTAGATCACATTTTCGTTGACTGTGTTTTCACTCACACGGTGTGGGAGTTGGTCCTCAAAGGTTTGATTGTTTATGTTCCTTCTCAAATTGCAGTTGTCCCTCTCTTCATATCCTGGAAAGAATGGAATCCAAAGATAAGAGATAACAATGTTGAATGGCTCAAACTTTGGCAAACATTTCCAAAATGCATTTGGTGGAAATTGTGGTTCGCAAGAAATGACTAGATTTTTAACAATAAGACATCGACTCCCTTGATCGTGGCAAATAAAGTGAAATCACTCATAATTGAATTAGCATGTAAATCGGCCTCCCTTTCATCACTATCTCCAGAGGTTGTTGCGTGGATGGGATTCTGTTCGTTGGGCATGAGAAGGCCTGTCTTCACCAAACCAACGTTTTCTCCCTCCTGGTGAGTGCGTTGTAGTGTTGCTGCATTTTACGCGTGGTGGAAGAGCTCCACAGCTACTATTTTCTTTGATGGTGCGTCCAAGGGTAATCCTAGGATCGTAGGTGCTAAGGGTTTGATTATATCTCCAGACAGATTGATCAAATACTGTTTTAGACGGGGACTAGGAATAAGGTCAAATAATCAGGTAGAAAGTTATGGTTTACTTAAGGCGTGCCAGATAGCATAGGAGATCGGATATAAGTCAATTCAAAATTTTGGAGATTCAGTGCTGTTGATCAAATTGTTAAGCTCATAAGATCATTTTAATAATTTTGCTTTGAATAAATCTCTGCAGAGAATCCGAAATACATTGAAAGAGTTTGAAAGTGTCGCTTCTTTCCATATTCTACAAGAGCTAAATAAAAATGCAGATTCTCTGGCAAATAAAACTTGTCTATTGTCACAAGGCAACCTCAACATCAATGGAGAACCCAACACATTTCATCCAATTCCTTAACCGAGTTTCAATAAGTTGTGATATGTCTATCTGGGAGATATATTTTCAAAACGTAAGAATTTGTACTAACTTTGATCTTCTCAAAGTTTTTCTTTTGCTCTTTTTGTAATTGACTGATTAGGCATTTGCTCAATCAGACCTAAATTTCTTCATAAAAAATAAAAATAAAAATAGTCTGTTTGAGTTAAGAAAAAAGAATTTAATAGCTTGTAATGACTAGATTGTTTGACTCTTTGTTTTACTTATATTTTAATTAGAGGATTAAAATTTTAGGATGAAAAATTAATTATTATGTATTAATCAGTTTTTAATTAGTATGTTTTATTAGTATAAAGCATACTAACTTAAATCCATTAGTTAAAATGTAATAATGAATTAAATTCAAAAGAATCTTAATGGCTAGCAATGACTAGTTTGTTTGTTTTTTCATGTATGAAATTTGTTTAGTTGAAGGGAGTGTATAAGGGGTTTCCAAGTATCGCCGAGTTTCATACCATCGTCTCTATTACGATATTCTTTGTTCATGTTAATTTCAATCCTTTCTCTAGCTTTTCTTTTTATTGAGTTCTCCTCCCTTACAAGAACTACAACATCTTGTAGATGAATACGATGTTGAGTCTGCTAATAATTTGAGAAAATTCAAATCTCTGTTCACATAAAAACCACTAGAATTTTTTCGTCAAATGATTTCTGAACCACTCATATAAGCTAATGAAGATAAGCCAACCACATTATACTTCACCCAAGCATAAATAAACTTATCCTGAGGTTGATATACTGTTCATAAAAGTTATTTGCAGCAGAAAATAAAAGATATCAACAGACTGTAAATAGAAATAATACACAGTATTTTGATAAAAAAATGACCCTGGAAAAACCCCACACTTTGGGGAAAACAAGTCCTAGAATTTTATTCATGAGAAGCAATTTTTCTCAGAGTTACAACAGCAGGTAAATTCATAATTATTTTCCAGTATTGGACAAAAAATTTCTCAAAATCTGAGCATAAAATTTACCTCGAACTTCGTGCCACTGTATGGACTATATAGACTGTACAGATTGTATGAATTTCAAAAATCGTGCCATTGTACGGATTTCAATTTTTTTCGAAAAACGTGTTGCTGCTTGGAAATGTGTGCCTCTATTTTTCTTCTTGAAAAACGTGCCTAGAACTGCTTCGTTTTCTGTGCAGTCACTTACAATAAATAGTATGACCTCCTGGGAAATCACACCCAGTCTCTCTCTTTGAAATGTGGGCTGGTTGTCTCGATTTTTGTGCTCATAAATGATCCCATGCCTTGGTAAATGTGCCGCTCTTTGCTGCTGTCATACTCTTCTATGTTGCTCATTGAACCATCTTCTAGGAAATCTTTCCTTCTTTCTCTCCTCTCCTCTTGGAACTCAGGCCACCTTGAGAATCGTGCCTCTCTAGAAATTCTCTTCTTGAGTGTGTGCAAATGAAGTCTCAAACTTTCTTTTATTTACCCAATAGGGTGACTCTTCATGACCTTTCAAATTCCATGGTTGAGATTAAATCTTGATCTCAAGATCTATGGTTGAGATCTAATCTCAAGCTCACTTAAGTTTCCTAAGTGAACTATACACTAAATCTTTTATTTTCGAAAAGTCACTTTTCCCTAAATGTTATAAAACTACACTTTATGACTTAAAGTCACTTTATAAACATAATAAAATGCAACTCACTTTTAAATCATAAAGTCACATAAAAAATGTACTTTAATAAAGTCACTTTAATGACATTAAATGAGACTTCACATCACCTTAGAATCTTGCACCTAGGCACCTGATGCAGGAGTACATGTGAGCTACAAAATGCTAACACTCCCTCTTAGCGAGGGAGGTACTGCTGGCATCAGCTCTACTTGGATCACTCTCCATTCTACTCCCTCCAACTACTGAAGCTACTCCCTCTGGATTTGAAAGCTCCTCAGATGCCTGTACTGGATCAACAACTAAAGGTGTGTGTCAGACAACTTTGAACTGAGACTTCTGCTCCCTCTCCTGCTCATCCTCTATAGTCATCTCATACCAACTTGGTCTCCCCACTGAGCTGCAAGAATCTTCTCTACCAGCTACAATCATCGCTGCCACTGAGTTTGACCTCCCACCAGATTCATCATCTACAAGTTGTCCTCTCAACCTATATACATTACCCTCCTGAGTGCCAATCACTCGAGTTGCATCCACGCCCTCACTCACTGAATAAATAATAAACCGTCCCTGCACATGAAGGACTACATATCCGTCATCTTCCAGAGCTGATACTGAGAGCAAGTTCCTTCTCAGCTTCAGGACACAACTGGGGGGACTCTAACCCTTGATCAATAGGAAGGGTTACCTTCTATGAATTTACATGACTTATTTACATTATTGAATCTCCCGATAGGAACATCGGCGCATGACATGACTCAATTACATTACAGATACTTTTCGGAATAAACATCGGGGTACAATACATAAAATATACAAGTGAATACATTCCGAAGTTACAAATACATCAAAACACTCCCTCTTAACTAGGAAGGTATTCTCTCGACACAATTTATCAGTACAGGTCTTCTTCTCTGTATCATCTGGATCATCATCAAGTTCTCTTCATCTTCAAGTCATCTTCATTTGGATCTGGATCATCACTATTGGATCATCACTGGATCATCATTACTAGTGCTATCTCTCGATTCTTCTCGTCATAGGAAGTTCTACAGAGCCAGCCCTTTTTCATGTTGGTTGTAGGCCTAACCTCCATGTAGGTCTTCTTCAGCACTTATATCTGACCCTTAGTCAGAACAACCCGCCCAACACTTACATTTGACCATGGGAGGAACACATCCAGCAACCATGTCAGAAAGGCAGGCCCAGCACTCACATTTGACCATGGGAGGAACACATCCAACAACCATGTTAGAAAGGCCCATCACTCACATCCGATCATGGGAGGAACACATCCAAGAACCATATCGGAAAGGCTCAACACTCACATTCGACCATGGGAGGAACACATCTAAGAACCATATTGGAAAGGGTCAGCACTTATATCTGACCATGGGAGGAACACATCCAAGAACCATGTCAGAAAGGCTCATCACTTATATTTGACCATGGGAGGATCACATCCAAAAACAATGTCAGAAAGGCTCAACACTTATATCTAGACATGTGGGGAACACATCCCGCATCCACGCTAGAAAGGCTCAACACTTATATCTAGCCATGTGGGGAACACATCTTGTATCCATGCTAGAAAGGCTTTGCACTTACATCTGATCATGAGGGAACACATCCCACAGTCACATCAGAATGGATCTGCACTTACATCTGATCATGTGGAAACACATCCCACAATCACATCAGAATGGCTCTTGGAATCATCGCCTCCCCTTGGAGGGAACCTCAATTTGGAGAACACCAAGCTTCTCCCTGAAGTACTCAAACTTCACTCTGGCCAATGGCTTGGTCAACACATCAACTATCTGTTCGTCCGTCGCAACATACTGGAGCTTCACTGCTCCTCTCTGCACCATATCCTTGATATAGTGATACTTGATCTCGATATGTTTCGACTTGTCATGGAACACCGAGTTCTCAGACAACTTCACACAACTCTGGTTGTCGCAATATATACAAGTAGCATCCAGCTGGAGATCAAATAAATCAGACAGTAGCTTCCTTAGCCATACTGCCTCACAACTAGTTGAACAAGCTGCGACATACTCTGCTTCAGCTGTACTAAGTGCCACGTAATACTGTTTCCTGCTAAACCAAGAGATCACACCTAATCCCATACTAAAGCACACCCTGAAGTGCTCTTTCTATCGATGGCACTGCCTACCCAATCTGAATCAACATAACCTTCCAGGTTAATCTTTTGATCAGCCTTATACATGAGCCCATAATCGACTATACCCTTTAGGTACCTCAAAATATGCTTTGCAGCAATCAAGTGGACATGTCTCGGATCTGTTAGGAATTGGCTCAATGTGTTCACAACAAAGCAAATATCTGGTCTCGTATTCGTTAGGTACATCAAGGACCCAATCATTTGATGATACATCGTAGCATCAACCACTTCTGATGAAGGATCACTTAATAGCTTCAGGTTCGATGCCATAGGTGTGGTCATGGCCTTGCAGTCCATCATCCTGAACCTCTTCAAGATCTCTACTGCATACTTCCCTTGTCCTAGGGAAATTCCATTTGCATTGTGCCACACCTCCATGCCTAGAAAATAGTGCATCATACCCAAGTCCTTCATTTCGAACTCGACAGCAAGCTTCCTCTTTGTGTCAGCAATCAACCCATCCATACCTGTTACAAATAGATCATCTACATACAGTAGGAGTATCACTGGGTTCCCTTCTTCAACCTTGTAGTAAAGGTTGGAATCTGCTTTACTCTTGGTAAAGCCCAAACTGGATAGGAAGCTATCAATTTTGCTGTACCATGTCCTGGGTGCCTGTTTCAAACCGTACAGGGATTTATTCAATTTACACACATGAGTCTCCCTGTCATGTGTCTCAAAACCGAGTGGCTTCTCCACATACACTTCCTTTTCCACTACACCATTCAAGAAATCAGCCTTGACATCTATCTGGTGTATCTTCCATTTCATCATTGCAGCCAGAGCAAGTATTGATCTGATGGAAGTGTATTTGGCTATAGGTGCAAAAGTTTCTTCATAATCTATTCCTTCTTTCTGGGAGAAGCCATGAGCCACAAATCTTGCTTTATATTTCTCTATGTTACCATCTGTAGCATGCTTGATCTTGTAGATCCATTTGGAAGTCACAATAGACTTCCCCTTTGGTCTAGGAACAACATCCCAGACATCATTTTTCATGATCGATTGGTACTCCTTGATCATAGCATCCTTCCATTCTTTCTTCTCTGTCGCTTCTTCATAGTTGGAAGGTTCTTTATCAATAATGTCACATAGTAGGGCCACATAACCGTAGCAGGACCTAGTTCTCTTTCTTTCTCTGTGTGTTTCTTCTGGAGCCCCATATCTTTCTGTACCTTGGATAGCCTCTCGTACCCATGCAGGTTTCCTCTTGTGAGAATTCTTTTCCTGAGGTGGATCTACAGGTTCCTGGGGTTCTTCTACTTCTCGATCTTCATAGTTGTATCTTGAATTCTGGGTGCTTCTGTTTCTTTAGAGTCTTCAACTGGTCTCTTTCTGGATTTGTTGTAAGTTGAATCTTCGTCGAATGTTACGTCTCTGCTTATGTCAATCTTCTTGAATCCTGGGAAGTATATTCTGTAAGCTTTCAAGCTTTCACTGTATCCCACAAATATACCCTTCTTTTCAGAAGGCTCTAACTTTGTCCGCTTTTCTTTTGGAATGTGTATGTATACCGGACAACCGAATATTCTAAGATGGCTGACTTCTGGTTTCTTACCGGAAAAGACTTCTTCAGGTGTCTTGTTCTCGAGTACTCTGTGTGGAGTACGGTTCTGTACATATACCTCTGTTCTGGCAGCTTTTTCCCATAGATGCATGGGAAGATCTTGATCATGAAGCATGGCCCTTGCAACTTCCATGATCGTTCTATTCTTCCTCTTTGCAACCCCATTCTGTTGTGGATTATATGGAGTGGCTAAATCCCTCTTAATCCCTGAATCTTTGCATAATTCTTTGAATTCATTTGATGTGAATTCTCCGCCATTATCTGATTGAAAGGTCTTGATATTTTTTTCTGTGTGGTTCTCGATCAAGGATTTGAATTCCTTGAACTTGCTGAATACTTCATCTTTGTTCTTTAAGAACTATATCCATGTCTTCCAAGAAAAATCATCCATGAAAGAAACATAGTATACGTACCCGCTTAATGAACTGGATGACATCAAACTGCATACATCGGAGTGGATTATTGCCATGATTCCTTTTGCCTTGCTCTCGCTACTTGGAAATGTCTTCTTTGTGTTCTTTCCTTTCGCACATCCTTTGCAGATACCATCATGTTTTGTCTGAATTTTTGGAAGACCTTCAACAACTTTGCTTGCAAGTGGTAGTGCTTTGTAGTGCACATGTGCAAGCCTTCTATGCGAAAGCTCATTTGGTTTTACTGAGTCATGAACCAACGCTTGTTCTGGTTGGCCCTTCAACTTGTATAGACCTCCTTCTTGTTCCCCAATCACTATATCATCATCAATAGTCTTTCCCTATGGCCACATAAGAACTTGGCCATCTACAAATGCAACCCTCATGCCTTTTGCATCCAATGCATATATGGAGAGGAGGTTCTTCTTTAGTTCTTGTACAAACAAGACATCCTTCATCTTCATAGACTTTCCAGAGTCTAGCCTTACAGGAGGATTCTCCACTACCTTTTATTGGATACTGGTAGTTATCTCCAAGTTTCACCTTGTGGGGTGATTCATGTTCTGATAGTTTCACAAATGATTTTTTGAATCTCATCATATGTTTGGAAGCCCCACTATCTATAAGCCAATCATTGCTTCCATGTGTGATGTTTCCCGTGAGAGCGGAAATCAAAACATATTCTTCATCACTTGAACAATCATCACTTTCTTGTTTGATTCTCTTTGCGGAAGGTTCATCATCTTCTGCAGCATGAGCATGATGTCTTCTCTTGTTTCCCTTCTTCTTGTGAGAGATATTTTTGTTTCTAGGACAATCTTTGGCAAAGTGTCCTCTTTCATCACATGTATAGCATCTGAATTTAGATAAATCTTTGTTAGATCTTCTAGGGTTTATTTTCTGGTGGAAGTGCTTACCTTTGGAGTGATGAAAGTCTCTTCTGCTTTTCTTGGAGTGCACTGTAAGAGCTTGATCTTCACTTCCCATCTTTTCTCCTCGAGCTACTATCCGAGCTTCTTCTTGTGAGCATTCCTCCCACAATCTACTGAATTTGACTAGCATCTTTCTGGCACAGATCCCTTGAATAAAGGAGTCCCATGATCTAGGGAGGCCATTCAAGGTGGTCATCACAATTTCTGCATTTTCTACTTCTTCATCTACTGCTTCAAGCTGTTCCTTGATATGAGAGACTCTTGTAAAGTAAGACTGGATGGTTTCTGCATTATGGATCTTTACATTCTTCAATTGGTTTCTCAGAGTCATGTTCCGATTTATGTTCTTCCCTTCAAACAGTTTGGTTAGGGCATCAAACATAACTTTAGGTGTCTTTAGGGAGGACACCTGTGGTACGAGATGATCCTTGATTGAATCAACAATAATCCTCTTAGCCATGGGCAATTTATTTTTGTGTAAGGCCTTAGCCTCATCTCCCTCTGGAACTGGAACCTCTTCATTGATGTAAGAGTCCAACTCATTTTCTTCCAGGACTAGAAATATCCTATACTTCCAGGGTCGGGAGTTATCAGCTCCCTCAAGCTTTTAATCAAGCTTGGTATGATGAGACATCTTAATTGAGAACTTCAAATGGAAATACAAAAGATTTATATCTTACCAGGTTAAGATGTCAGAATTGGATCTGGAGCTGAATTTCTGTAGAGTTGGTTCAGGAGCAGATTAAGGTTTGACTTTCTCAAAGTTCTGCCCAACCAAAAACTTTGATCTTGATCTCTAAACTTAGATTTTAAGGAGGAGATCAATCCAGGCCCGGGCTCACTCAAAAATTCCACTACTGTGGAAAACCCTAATTTTTGGCAGTAGTGTAGGGTCAAAAACTGAAAATATTTAGAATCAGATTCTGTTTTGACAGAAAGATGTGCCCTAGAGAGGATAGTCAGTCCAACCTTCTTTTGCTAAAAATCTGTGGAGAGAGATCCAAAAAGTAGGAAGCCCTAGTTTCCGCAGCTGCACAGTGTCTTCTTCTCAAGTTAGCTCTGATACCATGTTAGATTTTTATCATTCAAGCTAGCATTGTCTTAGGACCTTTAACTGAGAGAATAACAAGCACAACAATCAAACACAAGAGACAATAGACACAAAGATTTTCCTCGGGGAAACCATAAATGAGAAAACTCCGCAACTTCCTCAGAGATAGAATCAACACCAAAAGTAAAACCCAAAACAGTAAGATGATCTCTCGACAGCAGTAGTCTCTCTCTCTTTTGTCCCAGCTTCTTCTTCTCTCTCAGTTATGCGCTACAACTGAGTGTGAGTGAATGTGTGATAAATAGAGAGGAGAGGCTCACTCTCTATTTATACTAATTCTGTACTTGACAATAACTCACTAGGGATGACTTCTCTAGGAGAGTCTAATAACCCTAGGGCTCCACAACTGTGGGGACTTTAACCCTTGATCAATAGGAAGGGTTACCCTCTATGCCTTTACATGACTTGTTTACATTATTGAATCTCTCGATAGGAACATCGGGGCATGACATGACTCAATTACATTACAGATACTTCCCAGAATAAACATTGGGGTACAATACATTAAATATACAAGTGAATACATTCTGAAGTTACAAATACATCAACATGGAAAGCAAAGCATTTCACTTTGCTCATGTCTTTCTCAGACTTGGCTCCACTGCTCGAGCCACTTTTCTTCTTCTTGCCCTTTGCTGCAAGAGCCATGTTCTCTTCATCAACTTCTTTCTGCTGACTTGTGGAAGTGGAGGTAGATCTTAGCTACTCCTGAGTGAAGTCATCCCAAAGTCTAGCCCATGAAGGCAAATTCTCTTTGGCTACAATTGCACATACAAAATGATGCCAAGGTTGAGAGAAACCATTTAAGGCCACTCTCGCCAACTCTGCATCATCCACCTTCTCGCCAACAACTCCCAACTCATCATGAACCTGTGAAATGTAGGTCAAGTAAGAAGAAACATTATCAGTCTTGGTCATTTTGGTTTCTCTTAGTGTTTGCCTCAAAACCATCTTTTGATTCTCATTTGAGCTCTTGTATAAGCTAGTCCGAAGCATCCCACATCTTAAATGCACGGTATTTACTTGAAATATGTGGGATAAGATGGTTCTTAACTGCATCAAGGATAAGGGCTGCTTGTGCTTGTGCATCGGTGGAAGAAAGAACTTGAATTGGATTAGCTTGTGTTCTATGCACCACTTCATCTCACAATTCATTCTCCTCCAAAATAAGCACTATCCTAGCCTTCCATGGAACAAAATTCCTTGCTCCATCTAGCCTATCTTGCAACCTTAAATTGGTGGCCATTTCTTTGAGAGAATGAAATACACAAACCGGTCACAACAAAAACAATCTCTGCTTACCTGTGTAAAAAATTCTTCTCAGCTGTCACACTCAGCAAATCTATTGCATATGCACCTGCACTGAACCAACACTTTTCATGCAAATCACTTGCATTCTTTGATGTTCCAACAGTCCACTGAAAATCAGAGCCCTAGCTTTGATACCATGTTAATAATTTGAGAAAATTCAAATCTTTGTTCACATAACAACCACTAAGAATTTTTGACAAACGATTTATGAACCACTAATATAATCTTATGAAGATATGCCAACCACATTATACTTCACCCAAGCATAAATAAACTTATGCTGAGGTTGATATACTATTCATAAATGTAATTTGCAGCGGAAAATAAAAGATATCAGCAAACTGTAAATAGAAATAATACACAGTATTTTGGTAAAAAAATGACCCTGGAAAAACCCCACACTTTGGGGAAAACCAGTCCTAGAATTTTATTCATGAGCAACAATTTTTCTCAGAGTTACAACAGTAGGTAAATACGTAATTATTTTCTAGTACTAGACATAAAATTTCTCAAAATTTGAGCATAAAATCTACCTCGAACTTTGTGCCACTGTACGGACTGTATGTATTGTATGGATTTTGAAAATCATGCCACTGTACGGATTGTACGGATTTCAATTTTTTTCTCCAAAAAATGTGTCGCTGTCTGGAAATGCATGCCTATGTTTTTCTTCTTGAAAATGTGCCCAAAACTTCTTCGTTTTATGTGCAGTCACTTATAGTAGTATGGCCTCTTGGGAAATCACACCCAGTCTCTCTCAAAATGTGGGCCGACTATCTCGATTTTTGTGCTAATAAATGATCCCACAACTTGGGAAATGTGCTACCCTTTGCTACTGTCATACTCTTCTATGTTTCTCACTGAACCATCTTATAGGAAATCTTGCCTTCTTTCTCTCCTCTCCTCTTGGAACTCAAGCCACCTTGAGAATCGTGCCTCTCCAAAAATTCTCTTCTTGGGTGTGTGCAAATGAAGTCTCAAACTTTCTTTTACTTACCCATTAGGGTAACTCCACATGACCTTTTGAATTCCGCGGTTGAGATTAAATCTTGATCTCAAGATCCATGGTTGATATCTAATCTCAAGTTCACTTAAGTTTCCTAAGTGAACTACACACTAAATCTTTTCTTTTCTAAAAGTCACTTTTTCCTAAATATTATAAAAGTACACTTTCTGACTTAAAGTCATTTTATAAACATAATAAAGTGCAACTCACTTTTAAATCATAAAGTCACATAAAAAATGTACTTTAATAAATGCACATAAATAAAGTCACTTTAATGACATTAAATGTTACTTCACATCACCTCGGACTCTTGCACCTAGGCACCTAATGCAGGAGTGCCTCTGAGCTACAAAATGCTAATAGAGTCAAGTGTTAATGTTCAACAAGTGTTGTCTTCTTGTGCTTATCATGCTTTAGGTCAATATATTGTTATAAGTTGTTTGGAAAGTTAACATCAATAAAAAAATATCAAGGATGTTGTTATCAGTTGTCTGGAAAGTTTACGTGGTGCTCTTTATAAAGAACCTAAAGCAGTCTGATTCCATAGAAATATAGATTAAAAAGCTTACTTTCCTCCTCAAATTGTGTTCAACATTCCTCAAGGCTCTTACACTCCTCCAAATCAATGTGCTCCTTTGTGTCCACAACACCTACATGATCACTACCTCTATCTAAGCTTCTTTGAGTCAAGTACATGTCTCCATGCAAGCAAACAAATGTTCCCAAGCCATCTAAGGAACAACACCCTCCTTGAGAATGCTCAATACTCCTTCAAACAAGGCATCCTCCAAGCAAACTCAACCTTTATGTCCCCATCATGAAGAAGTTAACAAGTTGTCAAGGTCTCCAAGGCTCCAAGGAAGAATGCCACACTGAGCATCAAGCAAGGTCTAGTAAAACCGCCTCCTCATATACATGACCATCACAAAACAACCAAAGGTCATCCACGCACCATGCACCCAATATCACATAAAGCACCCACAAACATGTTTCGAAGTAACCCTGAGAGCTAACAAGATTAAGTGCAAGGGTTATGTATGAAATGTCATTTTGACAAGTCTGCATACTAGAAACGCTAAAAAAAATTCCATCACAATGAAAATAATAATGCTAGAATATATGTCTCTTGAGGTTGTGGTTGGACTATAATCATTTAATGAATCTCTCTAAAGGCCCACCTAACTAGGAAACCACAAGGAAAACCTAGCCACCAACTGCTATCTAGAAATTACTCCTAACCATAGCTTGTCACTCCACCAATAATCTTCAACAAGATTCATTGCCTCCATAGGGTTAAACCCTTACCCTAGAACAACATTGAACAAGCGAACATCAAAACAAGCAAGTCCTCCTTGTCTTCAACTTTTATCTCTAGCACAAGTGTCCAAAATGTATTTTATTTATCCTCCAACCCTCAAAATATTTGGGTTTTGAGAGACACCCCCAATTTACACATGGGAGATCATTTTTCTCTCTTTTCCAATTCCATAGAAAAATGAAACACAATGAAAGCAGATGATGAGATGACACTTAGCAACAGACTAAGTCACAGACAATAGCATCAAAGTAGTCTTAACAATAGCAAAGTGTATTTGTCTTGAGTTATGGGCATTGATTGATGAATATTGGGAAATAAATTATCACTTACAACCATGATAAACCATTCCCAAGGCATATTGCAGTGGATCCTCAGTCCTAAGATCTTTTGGGCAAATCCAAACATCCAAAGGTTATGGCAAAGAATCATAACAAATCAATAGATAGTATTCTGGTCCTGTAGTCATGAGGATGATTTTGATTGGTTTATGGCATGAGAATAACCTATACATATTTTTGCTTCCAAGCAAACTTTGACATCCTAGATTCCTACCATGTTTTTGATATATAGATCTAGGCTTGCGCTTAAATCTCTCTCTGTTAAGTGCCATCATAAACTATCACAATTTGCCTAAAATATCTCTCTATTATTATGGTTCAATTCTTTGTATTCGACCATCAAATATTCTCTAATACCTCCTCATAAAGTGGTCACTCCTTATGTTTGACCTCTCGCTAGTTGAATGTGCCAAGGGATTCAAAATCCTTGCGAATATGCAAACTTTTCCTCGAGATATGTGGAAATTCCCAATACTCCTCCAATGGTAACATATGCATTCAATTCTGAATGAATCTCCTTTAAGTCAAGACTATTTCCTCAAATGATGGAATAGTTTTCCATTAGTCCAAGCACTCAAGGTCTCAAGCAGAAATTGCATTGCATGCCATTGAGCAAAACCCTAGTTTAGGAAACTGTCAAAATAGACAACATTTGGTCCATGAAGCCATCAGAAAGGGGTGTGCTTAGTGGCACTCAAATGTCACGAATCCAATGGAACTGACGGTTTGTCCATCAGAGCCTCGATTTTCAAGCTATGGCAAGTTTCATATTGCTTCCCAAATCCATTTAGGGACATTGGGCAAATTTCAACCCGGGGCATAAGAACTAAACTGACCAATGGAATTGACTTCTGTTACCTACTACAGGTGTATTAGGGAAAGGGAGAGATGACTGCACGTCCCATGCACTCACTCAACACATTTTTCAAATTCGTAGCCTATTGTGTAGAAATTGCACTACACGTCAATGAGCAAAAATTCTAGTTTAGAAAACCGTCAAAATAGACAATGTTTGGTCCATGAAGCCATTGGAAAGGGGTGTCCCAAGTGGTACCTGGATGTCATGAATCCAATGGAACTAATCGTTTGTCCATTGGAGCCTTGATTTTCAAGTTATGGTGAGTTTCATATCGCTTCCCAAGGCCATTCAAGGACTCATGGCAAATTTCAACCAGTGGCATAAAAACCAAATCGAGCAATGGAATTGATTTTGGTTGCCTTCTATAAGTGTGTTTGGGTATGGGAAAGATGAATGCAATGCCCATGTACTCGCTCAACACATTTTTCAAAATCTTGGCCTATTGTTCAGAAATTGCATTACACGTCATTGAGAAAAACCCTAGTTTTGAAAACCATCAAAATAAACAATGTTTGGTCCATGAAGCCACCGGATAGGGGTGTCTCTAGTGGTACTCAAATGTCACAGATCCAATGAAATTGACGGTTTGTCCATCGAAGCCACAATTTTTGAGTAAAGGCGAGTTTCATCTCGCTTCCCAAGGACATTAAGGGACATTAGGAAAATTTCAATCGAGAGCATAAAAAAACAAACCACACAACGAAATTGAGTTATGTTGTCCCCTGCAAGTGTGTTTGGGCAGGAGAGAGATGACTATGATTCCCATGTACTCTTTTGGCACATTTTCAAAATCTTAGCCTATAATGCAAAAATTGCACTATGCGTCATTGAGCAAAACCCTAGTTTGAAAAACCATCAAAATAGACAACGTTTGGTCCATGAAGCCATCGGACAGGGGTTTTCCTAGTGGTATTCACATGTCACGAATGTAACATAACTGATGGCTTGTCTATCGAAGCCACGATTTTCAAGTTATGGTGAGTTTCATCTTGCTTCCCAAGGCCATTAAGGGACACCACACAAATTTCAATTGAGGGCGTCAAAACTAAACCGAGCAATGGAATTGAGTTTTGTTGCCTCTTTCAAGTGTGTTTGGGCAAGGGAAAGATGATTGTGATTCCCTTGTACTCACTTGGCACATTTTTCAAAATCTTAGCCTCTCATGCAGAAATTGCACTGCATGTCATTGAGCAAAACCCTAGTTTAGAAAACCGTCAAAATAGACAACTTTTGATTCATGAATCCACCGAATAGGGGTGTTCCAAGCAGTATTTTGATGTGACGAATCCAATGGAACTGACGATTTTTCCACCGGAGCCTTAGTTTTCGAGTTATGGCGAGTTTCATCTCGCTTCCCAAGGCCATTTAGGGATACGCGACAAATTTCAACCATGGGCATAAAAACCAAATCGAGCAACGAAATTCATTTTCGTTGCTCCTACAAGTGTGTTTGGGCAAGGTTTTAGATGGCTACGATGCCCATGCACTCGCTTGGCACATTTTTCAAAATCTTAGCCTATCATGCTGAAATTGCACTACATGTTATTGAGCAAAAACCTAGTTTAGAAAACCGTCAAAATAGGCAATGTTCAGTCCATGAAGCCACCGGACAGGGGTGTTCGAAGAGGCACTCGGATGTCATGAATCCAATGGATTTGACGGTTTATCCATTGGAGTCTCGATTTTGGAGTTGTGGTGAGTTTCATCTCGCTTACCATGGCCTTTTAGGGACACCGGGCTAATTTCAACCAAGGGCATAAAAACCAAACCGAGCAACATAATTGATTTTTGTTTCCTCTTACAAGTTTGTTTGGGCAAGGGTGAGATGAATGCGATGCCCATCCACTCGATTGACACATTTTTCAAAATCTTAGCCTATCATGTGGAAATTGCACTGCATGTCATTGAGCAAAACCCTAGTTTAGAAAATTGTCAAAATAAACAATGTTCGGTCGATGAAGCCATCGAACAAGGGTGTCCCAAGATGTACCCGGATGTCATGAATCCAATGGAATTGACAGTTTGTCCATCGGAGCCTTTGTTTTTGAGTTATCGCGAGTTTCATCTCGCTTCCCAAGGTCGTTAATGGATACTAGGTAGATTTTAACCAAGGGCATAAAAACCAAACTGAGCAATGGAATTGTTTTTTGTTTCTTTTTGCAAGTGTGTTTGAGCAAGGGTGAGATGATTGCGATGGGCATGCACTCGCTTAACACATTTTTCAAATCTTGGCCTATGGTGCATAATTTGCACTGCAAGTCATTGAGCAAAACCCTAGTTTAGAAACCCGTCAAAATAGACAATGTTTGGTCCATGAAGCCACCATATGGGGGTGTCTCTAGCGGTATTCAAATACCATGAATCCAACAAAACTGACGGTTTGTCTATCCGAGCCTCAAATTTTGAGTTATGGTGATTTTCATCTAGCCTCCCAAAGCCATTAAGGGACAAATATGTGTTCTATAAGCATGTATGATTGTATTGTGATGACAGGTCAATGCTCCACAAACAATATGATAAGGTTCCATTGAATTATAATTGGTCAAAGGGATAGTACACATGGAAGGATCATTTTATAGTGGATCTTGTAGAAAACATGCAACTTAACTTATTTAATGGAGAGGAGATAACATTCATTGAAAGCAACATGATGTTGCATGATTTATTTAAAGCCTCCTTTGAAGTAATATTATTTCTTCATCCATTGTACTTAGTATTGATTGATTTATCAAGTATGGTTGTCAACAAACTCTACATAGTCGTCTTTTCAGCTGAATTGTATTTAGAGGGAGACTTTGATGCGTTATATTATTTAGGATTTTGAAGGTGCCTTTTGATGTTAATATGGCCCAAACTTGACGTAGATGATATATGAGATTGACTAGGATTGCCATCATAATATAGATCAAAGGAGTTGTTTCTCCACCATAACTTCGGTGATTTGGATAAGTAGGAGATATCTACAACCATGACTTCATGATTAGATGTAAGAAAAATAAATTTAATCAAACTAAATCATACACAAATCAGTACATGAATTTGAAATAAATAACATATATTTTTAGTACACCCTAGAAAAAAATGTTCAATCTTGTACTAAATATTACCAACAACATCCAACAAGGTTGTAAATTTAGGCATTTCCATACAATACCATTCTCATGCAGGTGTTATGCATAATGATTTAAGGAACCTGACCCTTTATCATCTAGATTAATAAAGCTAAGATTTTTTAAGCTCCCCCAAATCTCAAGATACAAATGCAATGTCCAATCCAATTGTAACTGTATCCATTGGGAATGGTTGTCTCATGCTAACCCCATGATTACATGCATGATGCAACCGAATCACTCCAAGTGTAATGTTGACACTAGGGTGCCAAGATCTTGTTGGAAAAGGTTCCCTCTTCCCATCTATTTGGAAAACTTAGTTTTCCTTCAATGCAGTAGCTAGGGTATCACATACCATCCTCACAAAGAAAGTGTTATGATATAGGCATAACATATTTAGCATGTTGAACGCAAAGAGGGTATTTCAAAACACCTTGGAAACAAGAACAAATCAACGCAGCTTGGTTTGACTTCAAGAAATATATTTGTATCTTTCCTCAAATAGTTGTAGAAGAGCTTGAGCATCAGTTGCAGATGTATGATAACAAGATTCGATTAAGAATTGATTGGTATAGTGAAGTTTGTGCTTCCATTAAAACTTTTAGTAACTTGAAAGGAAGCACACGTTGGAAAGAACTCTAAATCTTAAGAATCTGAAAGGAGAGGTGAAGGAAGATGAATAATAGGTGAGGGTGCTTTCCACTAGCATTTCCATAAAATGATTACTTGTATACATCATTTGGAAAACATGATATTTTCCAAGGATAAAAGTTAACACCTCTTTCTCTATTACTTTGGCCTGGGTAAAAGTTAACATAAAATCTCCTTTAATCATTCCTATGCAAAGATCTCGTTAAATCTGCACTGTAACATAATTTTGCATAGACAAGTTTCTTGAAATGTTCTTGACATCTTTTTGATGCAATTTAGCAATAATGTTGCAATTAGATATGGTTTGGTTGTTGCATAGTAGTTGTGCTTTTTTTTAGTATAGTATGTCTGAGCATCCGTTAACTATTATCAGAGTCCATTAGCAAAATCTTAGCACAATCTAAAATTATGAAGAAAGTTGATAGAGATGGGGATGCTTATTCAACTCAAAACCAAAGAGAGGGCTTTATAAGGCTCAATAAAACAACTCCATTAATAGTGTCTTACATATCCTTGGCAACCTTCAATTTTTATGATAAAGGAAAACAAATATACCACCTTCCTCACAAAGGACATCAAGTTGTTTCATATTAGATCCATAATAGATCAATCCCTAGGGACTACCACAAATTGTAGCTCATACAATATGTAGAGTGGAATACCTTACTTTGGTTGGAAAGCCTTAAGGATCAAGTAGCAGCACTCGCACAAGACCAAATTATGAATTTTTCTTCAATGGATGGCTCTTGACAATGGACATTCTTCATCTTACCTCCTTGATCCCCTAGATCAACCATGATGTGCCTTAGGATACTTTAATTCTATACTTTGAGCACTTAGCTTTTCTATACAATACATCTTTGTATAGAACCTTATAGAGAGTGCTTGGGATATAATCATGGTTCAGCCATCATGCTAAAGGTGTTTACACTAATTTTCAACATTCCTTGTACAATTTACATCAAGATAGAAGGGAAATTTAGGCTTCCACAACTACAACAAAAGGCTTTGTACTAGGAAAATAAAACCTTTTACTTCTCTTAAGAATAATTTTGGCACTATGAACTATTCCAAAGCTATTACGATGTTTTTAGGAAATGGTATTGTTTAATATAGAGGTTTTATGGTCTCTACCATTCCTCTAGTCTTGGGAAGATGCCAAAGTGTACATGATATAATTCAGTCACCAAACAAGAAGGGAGAATGCATGCCGTTTTTAGCATTTGATAGCAAAAGTTGAGCTCAAATAGACAACTTTAGAAAACCATCAAAATAAACAACTTTTGGTCCTTGAAGCTACCAGATATGGGTGTCCCAAGCAGTACTCGAATGCAACGAATCTAATGGAACTGACAGTTTGTCCATTCAAGCCTCAGTTTTCGAGTTATGGCAAGTTTCATCTCACTTCCCAAGGCCATTCAAGGACACCGGACAAATTTCAACTAGGGGCATAAAAAACAAACCGAGCAATGAAATTGATTTCCATTGCCTCCTACAAGTGTGTTTAGGCAAGGGAGAGATGACAGAGATGCCCATGCACTCGCTAGACACATTTTTCAAAATCTTGGCCTATTGTTTAGAAATTGCATCGAACGTCATTGAACCGTAGTTTAGAAAACTGTCAAAAATTAAAATAGATAATGTCCGGTCCATGAGGCCATTGGATAGGGGTGTCCCTAGTAGTACTCAGATGCCAAGAATTAGCCGAACTAACGGTTTGTCCATCGGAGCCACGATTTTTGAGTTATGGCGAGTTTCATCTCGCTTCCCAAGGCCATTAAGGGACAATAAGGAAATTTCAACCGAGGGCATAAAAACTAAATAGAGCAACAAAATTGAGTTTCATTGCCTCCTGCAAGTGTGTTTGGGCAAGGGTGGGATGACTACAATGCCCACGCACTTGGTCGACACATTTTTCAAAATTTTGGCCTATTGTTCAGAAATTGCATTGCATGTCACTAAGCAAAACCCTACTTTAGGAAATCATCAAAATAGACAACCTTTGGTCCATGAAGCCATCAGACAGGGCTGTCCCAAGCGGTGCTCGGATGTCATGAATCTAATGAAACTAACGTTTTGTCCATTGGAGCCTTAGTTTTCAAGTTATGGCTAGTTTCAATGCGCTTTCGATGGCCGTTCAGGGATGCTAGGCGAATTCCAAGCAACATAATTGAGTTTTGTTACCTCCTACAGGTACTTGGATAACATGACTTCAACAAAGCTTTGCGATTGTTATACCAATGATATGATTAATATGTTAAAAACTATATCTATGATAATATTCTTTTAGTCATGTTTATGAGGGGATATTATCACACATGCTATATTAAATTTACTTTTAGATTACAATGTAAACAATTTATGAACTTGATTGAGAGATGAAAACCATGGTTAATATGCTCTTAAAGATATAGATTGAATAACATTTGATATATATATATACACACACAACAACTTTAGAAGAAAAAATGGTTCGAAGCAAATAATATATGTGATATCCTATTTTTCTTCACTTTATATATAATCATTGGGATGTCTATTTTTTCTTGCCTCTGTCTTCTTGTATTGTGATAAAAAAATTTATGGTGTACATGTGTGTATGCATGAGTGTGTGGACGGTTGTGGATACACTTGAGATGTGTGGTTACTATCTGTTGATAAGATGATGTTTATATTCATGGTTGGAAAACTCGTAAGATTGCATAAATTATCACACTAATATTTTCAATATAACACAAAATATGCATTATGTAATGAAATTAACATCAATGTTTTAAATTGATTATTTATTGGTATTTGCAGAAAAATATTGGCCTATTGTGGAGAAATTGCATTACACGTCACTTAGCAAAACCCTAGTTTAGAAAACCATCAAAATAGACAACTTTCGATCCATGAAGCCACTGGACAAGGTTGTCCATAGTGGTACTCGGATGTCACAAATCCAACAAAATTGAGAGTTTGCCAATCAGAGCTACGATTTTCAAATTATGGTGACTTTCATCTCACTTCCCAAGACCATTAAGGGACACCAGGCAAATTTCAATCGGGGGAATAGAAACCAAACGGAGCAACGAAATTGAGTTTCGTTGCCTCTTGCAAGTGTGTTTGGGAAAAAGGAGATATGCCTGCAATTCCAATGCACTCGCCCAACACATTTTTCAAACTCTTAGCCTATCATGCACAAATTGCAGTGCACGTCACTGAGGAAAACCCTAGTTTAGGAAACCATCAAAATAGACAATGTTCAATCCATGAAGACACCAGACAGGGTTGTCCCAAGTGGTATGCAGATGTCATGAATTTAATGGAACTGATAGTTTGTCTGTTGGAGCTTTGGTTTTTTAGTTATGGCGAGTTTCATCTTGCTTCTCAAGGCCATTTAGGGACACTAGGCAAATTTCAAGCAGGAGCATAAAAACCAAACCAAGCAACGAAATTGATTTTCGTTGCCTCCTGCAAATGTGTTTGGGCAAGGGAAATTACGTTGTTCATCACTTAGTGAAACCCCGTTTAGAAAACCATGAAAATAGACAACGTTCAGTCCATGAAGCCACCAGGTAGGGGTGTCCCTAGCAGTGCTCGAAGGTCACAAAACCAACAGAACTGACTGTTTGTGAATCATATCCTCGATTTTCAAGTTATGTTTAGTTCCATCTCACTTCCCAAATTCATTCAGGGACACTAAGCAAATTTGAACCGAGAGCATAAAAACCAAACCGAGCAATGGAATTGAGTTTCATTTCCTCCTAGAGGTGTGTTTGGGAAAGAAAGAAATGATTGAGATTCCCACGCACTTGTCGAGATTTTTTTTCAAAATCATAGGCTATCATGTAGAAATTGCACTACACGTCAATGAGAAAAACCCTAGTTTAGAAAATTGTCAAAATCAACAACGTTCTGTCCATGAACCCACAAGTCAGGGGTGTCCCAAGCGGTACTCGGTTGTGACGAATCCAATGGAACTAACGGTTTGTCCATCGGAGCTTTGGTTTTCAAGTTATGGCAAGTTTTATCTCACTTCTCAAGGTCATCCAGGGACACCAAGCAAATTTCAACCAAGGGCATAAAAATCAAACCAAGCAACATAATTGAGTTTTGTTACCTCCCGAGGTGTTTTTTGGTAAGGGTGAGATGAATGTGATGCCCATGCACTCGCTTGATACATTTTTCAAAATGTTAGCCCATTGTGTAGAAATTGCACTGCACGTCACAGAGCAAAACCCTAGCTTAGAAAACCGTCAAAATATACAACATTCAGTCCATGCAGCCACCAAATAGGGGTGTCTCTATTGGTAATCGGATGTCATGAATTCAACATAACTGACTATTTGTCCATCGGAGCCTTGGTTTTCAAGTTATGGCGAGTTTCGTCTAGCTTACCAATGCCATTTAGGGACACCAGGAAAATTTCAATTAGGAGCATAAAAAGAAAACCGAGCAACATAATTGAGTTTAGTTTCCCATTGCAAGTGTGTTTGGGTAATGGCGAGATGACTTCGATGCCCATAGAATCGTTGGGCACATTTGTTAAAATATTTTCTTATCGTAGAGAAATTGTACTGCACGTCACTTAACAA
Organism: Pseudotsuga menziesii; assembly: GCA_001517045.1. Classification (NCBI taxonomy): domain Eukaryota; kingdom Viridiplantae; phylum Streptophyta; class Pinopsida; order Pinales; family Pinaceae; genus Pseudotsuga; species Pseudotsuga menziesii. Next base: position 65,976 of record LPNX010819262.1, read on the forward strand.
AACTCTAGTTCATAAAACCATTAAAATATAAAACTTTTGTTCCATAAAGCTATTGGACAGGGGTGTCTTTAGTGGTATTAGGTTGTGATGAATCCAACGGAACTGATAGTTTTCAATTGGAGCCAGGATTTTTGAGTTATAACGAGTTTCATCTCGCTTCCCAAGGCCATTAAGGGACACCAAGCAAATTTCAACCCAAGGTCATAAAAACCAAACCGAGCAACAAAATTTAGTTTCGTTGCCTCCTGTAAGTGTGTTTGGAATAGGGTGAGATGGCTGTGATGCCCATGCACTCGTTCGACAATTTTTTCAAAATTTAAGCCTATCATGCAGAAATTGCACTGCACATCACTAAGCAAAACCCTAGGTTAAACAATCGTCAAAATAGACAACATTCAGTCCATGAAGCCATCAGATAGGTATGTCCCACATGGTACTCATTTGTCATGAATAAAGGAACAGACAGTTTGTCCATTGGAGCCTTTGTTTTCGAGTTGTGGCAAGTTTCATCTTGCTTCTCAAGGTCATTCAGGGACATCATGCAAATTTCAACCAGTGACATAAAAACTAAATAGGCCAATGGAATTGATTTTTGTATCTTGCTGCAAGTTTGTTTGGGAAAGGAGAGATGATTGTGATGTCCATGCACTTGCTTGAATTTTTTTTCAAAATCTTGCCCTATTGTGTAGAAATTGCACTACACGTCACTGAGCAAAACCCTAGTTCAGAAAACCATCAAAATAGACAACGTTCAATCCATGAAGCCACTAGATAGGGGTGTTCCTAGTGATACTCAGATGTAACGAAACCAACGAAAAATGACGGTTTGTCCATCAGAGCCTCGATTTTCGAGTTATGGTAAGTTCCATATTACTTCCCAAAGTCATTCAGGGACACCTAGAAAATTTCAACCGAGAGCATAAAAACCAAAATGAGCAACATAATTGAGTGTTGTTGCCTCGTGGAGGTGTGTTTGGGAAAGGTAGAGATGACTGAGATGCCCACACACTCATTGGGCACATTTTAAAAAATATTAGCCTATCATAAAGAAATTGCACTATACATCACTTAGCGAAAACCTAGTTTAGAAAATCGTCAAAATAGACAACTTTTGGTCCATGAAGCCACCAGACAAGGGTGTCCATAATGGTACACGGATGTCACGAATCCAATAGAATTGGCAATTTGTTGATCACGGCCATGGTTTTAATGTTATAGCGAGTTTCATCTCACTTCCCAAGGCCATTAAGGGACACCGGGCAAATTTCAACCGAGGGCATGAAAACCAAACCGAGCAACGAAATTGAGTTCCATTGCCTCTTGAAAGTGTGTTTGGGAAATAGTGAGATGACTATGTGCCATGCACTTGCTTGACACATTTTTTAAAATCTTAGCCTATCATGCAAAAATTGCACTACGTGTCACTAAGCAAAACCCTAGTTTAGAAAACTGTTAAAATAGACAACATTCGGTCCATGAAACCATTAGATGAGGCTAGTCCAAGCAGTACTTAGACGACACAAATCTAATGGAACTGACGGTTTGTCCATCGGAGCCTCGATTTTCGAGTTATGGCGAGTTTCATCTCGCTTCTCAAGGTTATTCAGAGACACTAGGAAAATTTTAATGAGTGGCATGGAAACCAAACCAAGCAATGGAAGATTTTTGGTGCCTGCTGCAAGTGTGTTTGGCAAAGGAGAGATGACTGAGATGCCCATGCACTTGCTTGACACATTTTTCGAAATCTTGCTCTATTGTGCAGAAATTGCACTGCATGTCACTAAGCAAGAGCCTAGTTTAGAAAACCATTAAAATAGACAACGTTCAGTCCATGAAGCTACCGTACATGGGTGTCCCTAGTGGCACTGATATGTCACGAAACCAATGAAAGTGACGGTTTTCCCATTGGAGCCTTGATTTTGAGTTATGTAAGTTCCATCTCACTTCCCAAAGTGATTCAAGGTCACTAGGCAAATTTCAACTGGGAGCATAAAATACAAACAAGCAACATAGTTGATTTATGTTGCTTCCTGGAGGTTTGCTTGGGAAAGGGATAGATGATTGAGATTCCCATGCACTCGTTGGGCACATTTTTCAAAATCATAGCCTATCTTGCAGGAATTGCACTACACATCAATGAGCAAAACCTTAGTTTAGAAAATTGTCAAGATAAATAATGTTCGGTCCATGAAGCCACTAGAAAGGGGTGTCCTAAGCAGTACTCAGATGTCACAAATCCAATGGAACCAACGGTTTGTCCATAAGAGATATGGTTTTCAAGTTATGACGATTTTTATCTCGCTTCTCAAGGCCATTCAAGGACACCAAACAAATTTCAACCAAGGGCATAAAAGCCAAACCGAGCAACAAAATTGAGTTATGTTACCACTTGCAGGTGTGTTTGGGAAAGGACGAGATGACTGTGATTCCCATGCACTCTCTCAACACATTTTCAAAACCTGGGCCTATTGTGGAGAAATTGCACTGTATGTCACTGAGTAAAACCCTAGTATAGAAAATCGTCAAAATATACAACGTTTGGTCCATGAAACCACCAAACAGGGGTGTCTCTAGAGGTAATTGGATGTCACAGATCCAAAAAAACTAACTGTTTATCCATTCGAGGCTTAGTTTTCAAGTTATGACGAGTTTCATCTTGCTTACCTATGACATTCAAACACACTAGACAAATTTCAATTTGGAGCATAAAAACAAAACCGAGCAACAGAATTGAGTTTCATTACCTTGTGCAAGTGTGTTTAAGTTAGGTGAGATGACTGTGATGCCCACACACTCTTTGGGAACATTTTTCAAAATCTAATCCTATTGTACAAAAATTGTACTACGAGTCACTTAACAAAACCCTAGTTTAAAAAACCATCAAAATAGACAACTTTCAGTCCATGAAGCCATTGGACAGGGGTGTCTCTAGTGGTACTCGGATGTCACAAATCCAATGGAATTGATAGTTTGTCCATTAGAGCCACGATTTTTGAGTTATAGCGAGTTTCATCTTGTTTTGTAGGCTACTAGGGGACACCAGGCAAATTTCAACCCAGGGCATGAAAACCAAACCGAGCAATGAAATTTAGTTCCATTTCCTCTTGAAAGTGTGTTTGGGAAACGACGAGATGATTGTGATGCCCATGCACTTGCTCGACACATCTTTCAAAATATTAGCCTATCATGCAAAAATTGCACTGCACGTCACTGAGCAAAACCCTAGTTTAGAAAATCATCAAAATAGACAACATTCGGTCCATGAAGCCATTGGACAAGGTTGTCCCAAGCGGTACTCGTATGTCACTAATCTAATGGAAATGACAGTTTGTCCATCAAAACCTTAGTTTTCAAGTTATGGCAAGTTTCATCTCGCTTCTCAAGGCTATTTAGGGATACCTGGAAAATTTCAACCAGTGGCATAAAAACCAAATTGAGCAACGAAATTGATTTTTGTTTGCTGCTGCAAGTGTGTTTGGGAAAAGGAGAGATGACTGCGATGCCCATGCACTCGCTCGACACATTTTTCAAAATCTCGTCTATTGTGCAAAAATTGCACTACGCATCACCGAGCAAGAGCCTAGTTTAGAAAACCATTAAAATAGACAAGGTTCAGTCCATGAAGTCACCAGACATGGGTGTTCCTAGCGGTACTCAAATGTCATGAAACCAACGGAAATGACGGTTTTTCCATTGGAGCCTCGATTTTGGAGTTATGGTAAGTTCCATCTCACTTCCCAAAGTGATTCAAGGACACCAGGCAAATTTCAATCGGGAGCATAAAAACCAAACTAAGCAACACAATTGATTTATGTTGCTTCCTTGAGGTGTGCTTAGGAAAGGGATATGATTGAGATGCCCATGCACTCTTTGGGCACATTTTTCAAAATCGTATCCTATCATGCAGAAATTGCACTACACTTCAATGAGCAAAACCTTAGTTTAGAAAATTGTCAAGATAGAAAACGTTTGGTTCATGAAGCCATTGGAAAGGGGTGTCCTAAGCAGTACTTGGATGTCTCGAATCCAATGTAATTGACTGTTTGTCCATCAGAGCTTCAATTTTCATGTTATGGAGAGTTTTACCTCGCTTCTCAAGGCCATTCAAGGATACCAGGCAAATTTCAATTGGGGGCATAAAAGCCAAACCGAGCAATGGAATTGAGTTATGTTACCTCTTGCATGTGTGTTTGGGCAAGGGAGACATGACTGTGATTCCCATGCACTCCCTTAACACATTTTTCAAATTCTTGGCCTATTGTGGAAAACCTGCACTACATGTCACCGAGCAAAACCCTAGTTTAGAAAACTGTCAAATATACAACATTTGGTCCATGAAGCCACCAAAAAGGGTGTCTCTAGAGGTAATTGGATGTCACAGATCCAATAGAACGGATTGTTTATCCATTGGAGCCTCGATTTTCAAGTTATGGTGAGTTTTATCTTGCTTACCAATGACATTCATTGACACCATGCAAATTTCAATCGGGAGCATAAAAACCAAACCGAGCAATGAAATTGAGTTTCATTACCTCGTGCAAGTGTGTATGGGTAATGGAGACATGATTGTGATGCCCACACACTCATTGTGAATATTTTATTATTATCTTAGCCTATTGTACAGAAATCACATTGCACGTCACTTAGCAAAACCCTAGTTTAAAAAACCATCAAAATAGGCGACTTTCAGTCCATGAATCCACTGGAAAGTGGTGTCTCTAGTGGTACTCGGATGTCACAAATCTAACGAAACTGTTAGTTTGTCCATTGGAGCCACGATTTTTGAGTTATAGTGAGTTTCATCTCACTTCCCAAGGCCATTCAGGGACACCAGACAAATTTCATTCGGGGGCATAAAAAACCAAACCAATCAACGAAATTGAGCTCCGTTGCCTCCTACAAGTGTGTTTGGGCAAGGGTGACATGACTACGATTCCCATGCACTTGCTTGACACATTTTTTAAAATCTTACCCTATCATGCAGAAATTACACTGCACATCATTGAGCAAAACCCTAGTTTAGAATGATTTTGGAAACTAGATCCATGTTGTAAAGATCTCCTTATAGGATGATTTTGGAAACTATAGTTTTGTTTAGTAAGGGTCTTTTTTTTCCACAAAGGGGCCAACTTTGCAAAACTCTTATTTTGATTCTAGAAGTAGACATTCAAAAAGTGTCACTCAAACCTACCACGTTTCACTCTCAATAGATTGCTATGTCCTTAGTGTGCCACATCATTTGACATGTCCTTAATGTTCTACTATATTTGCATTTTGAGCAATTAATGTTGTTTTTAAGATTCAAAGTTCCAAATAAAAAATGGAAGTGATGTTTCATTGATGATATTCCTTTGATCCTTGCTAGCTTTGTCACTTTCATTGACTTGTCCTTGTGGTTTCTTAGGATCCATTTGCAAAAAATATATTGTCGGCCTTGCTAATCTCCTTCATTTGAATTGGACAAATATTCAATTCATTTGTAATTTTTTTGGGGTATACAATTATTCATACACATGGATTATTGTGTGTTGTTGATCATGCATGACCTCTATGCTTTTTTTTGTAGATGATTAATGTGCATCCCATATATTTGTTAGATGAAATTCATCATGCCAAATGCCATTGCATTGATGTGGGCCACATAGGTGCATCACTTAGGTGTGTCAACAATGTGAATCCTTTATGTTTGTTAGGTTCTTATGTGGGTAAGGTGCTTATGTCACTCCACTTTGTTGGGCCAATTGCTTAGGTGTGTTGTGTGCTTATGTGTGTTAGGTATGTTACAAAGTGACTTAGGTAGTTAGGGTTGGGATCATTAGTAGGTTATGTGTTGGGGGGTTTGGGGGCAGTGGGTTAGCCATAAATGGGGTTGAAGTTATATTGATTAGTGTTATAGGGGTTGTGTGGGTCAAGGTAAAAGATAATTATCACCTATGTGGGATTAATAAGTGTGTTTCATAGGCGTTCCATCTATGTGCATCCTTTAATATGTCTAACATGTGCTTATGTAGGTTAGGTATTCACATGCACAAGTTAGAATGGTTTGTTCCTTATGTGTGTCACTTGAGTACATCGGGTGCTTATGTGACTGAGGTGAAACATGAGATGCATTAGGTGGTTACGGTTAATGGTGTTAGTCGGTTAGGATGAAAAGTGTTTGAGTGTAGTTGGTGAGTTGTGAATGGGGCTTATGATAAAGGAATTTCTGGTTTAGAGGTCAAGGGTCATTGTAATAGGATAATGTCACATTGAACTTATGTGCATGCCCATGTTCATTTTTTTTATATTAGTTTCTTATTTTGTAGGTTACGTGTGTTAGTATATCGTGTGGATTAGGTGCATCACTCACATGATTTCACATGCAATTTCATGTAATTCAATTGTAGTAAAGAACACGTTGTAAATGTGCATTGTTATGAATACAATTTAACATTGTATATGCAATTGGATCATGGTTAAGAACATTGTAAATGTGCATTGTTCTCAACATTATAACTAATATCTCCATGCAATCGCCCAAGCTATAAAAAATTAGGAACATTACGCATAGAAACATTAGTGGCCACACATGTATGATCACACATAAGACTGAACTGTGAAGATGTCAAGAGACAATATGAAATATATATTATATCATGGAAGTTAGAATACAAAAATAGATGGCCCTTATATGGCTTGTCAATGTACATGTACCAAAAAGGTCAATGATGTACATGTAAACGAAAGTACATATGTCCTAGACTACACATCAAAACTCTAACTTCCTCTTGTTTTTTCCTAATTACGATGCATCTTGCCTTTGTCCAGGACCAATGTGCATCTCTGGCGATTGCAAGTCAAAGATCATATTTCTTGATCAGGTAACTGAACTAATATTGAAGCACTAACAAACTTAAAAAAATAAAATACAACTCAATTACTTATAATAAACACTCAGTAAATCCATCCAAGGTATAGATTCTCATGGTTTCCTACTTGCTAAAAGCCTCTCAACAATGGTGCTCTAAGAATAAAATATCCTATGTCAATTGGCTCAACATTTATCAACATGTATGCATGAGAAAGTACTAACCAAATTTGTAATTAATGAACATCTCACCAAACAAATATGCTCTGGAATAGGAGACTAGGTTTCTTCTATAGGGAGTGGAGCCTATAGGTTGAACATGAACCTCGATCACATGCACTATTGGACTAGAGTGAGGCTACATTCACCAAATGCTAAAATAGTTACGCATGCATTCACATACACAATACGAATGAACTCTACATGTGGAAAATATTCAAGTAGATACCTATGTGTGACTTATTCCCATTGCAGATGCAACATTAGCGGCAACATCAACAACCCCGTTAAGGTTTGGCTTGGAGGACTCTCCATCTTGATGCTATAAACATGCAAAAAGAAACATTAAGAAAAACAATTTGTGGAGTGAATTGAAAGTGAACCAACAACTGTCATCGAAGGCTATGTACATTATTGTGGAATCAGTGGGTCCATGATCATGGACACACGCTCCTTTTACGAAAGAGGGCCATCTAGTGTAGACAAAACCCTTCTCTACATTTGGACTAGGGCAAAGCCAAACCAAAGGGGTGGTGGAATGATTTGCGTTGATGCCTGTAGTCATAGAGTGTTGTCATTGTTAGACATGGACATGAATGGATGAAATAAGATGTATTGAAAAACTAACATGTTGTAATACTTTCCTCTTCTTGGGACATATCTCCCCAATGGGAGGGATTACTACTAGAAAATTCTTGCTCCTCTGTAGAGCCAGATAACACTTGCAAGCTTAAAAATTATAAATATTAGTAATCTACGAAGGAGTACAGTAAGAGAAAAATAATTTGAACAAGATTAAGTGATTAACCATGTACTTACATTCCTAAAAAATTCATAGAAGCCACATGTGGGGAATTCACTCAAATCAATGTCTTCCACATCTTGTTGAGAATGCGGTGCCCACAACTTAAAAAACTGTAAATATTAAACCATCTAACAAATTAATGAACTAACATGTATTAATGGCATGACATGTATTAACAACATGACATGTTGAAACATGACCTCAGTGTTGGTTGTTGCTGCCTCATATACAACAACATCAGGTACACTACCACCCCTTGTAGAGGCATCAAGCTCCTGCAAGATTAAAAATTGTATATATTAACAATTTGTTAATAAATGTGTACATTATGGAAAAAATATTTTGAAAGACATTAGTGTTTTAACAATATCCTTACCTGACTGGATGTCAATGTAAAGGTACAATGTGTTGGTCCACAACCATAGCAGGCTTGACCACACGTCGTGCAAACATGTGGCTCAATCCGAGGCTCATGATATGTCGATCTATCCCCACCATTAGATGGTCCTTTACCACCAAAAGTTGATTGTTGTACCCCACCAGATGAAGAGGGCCCTGCGTGGTCAATAGTTGTGCTATGGTGGCCAATCACTTGAGCTAGCATCAAAAATTTCTCCTATGTCTGGGGAATCCTATTATGTGCAAGAGGGATTTCTAGCCTTAGTAGATGGCTATGGAGTGGAGGTATTGGTTGATTGGCATATCTATTGCAAGCATTGGGACATTGTTGGGGCATCCCCATACCAGCGCCCTCGAACTACAACATATCAAAATAGTTGACAAGTTTTCCCATCACTAACTCAACATAAAGTTTCTAAAGGAAGTATAACGGTACTTGCTTGTTGTTATGTAGGGGAATGTCAAAAACCATATACGATCTATTCTAATTGGTTAAGAACTGCACCACTCAATTGAAATATGTGCTATGCCAATGTATGGAATGACATTTGTCCTTGGCACTCTAAAAAGTGAATATATTTTCTCTTTGGTGATTTTTAGGTTTTTCACATCGTTGTAACTCAAGCCATCGACATATTCTTGTCGTTTTCTTTCTCTATATGATGCTATGTTGTACAACGCATTGTTTGAGCAGCTGATAATGTATACAATAACATTTAATGATATTTCTAGGGAGTGGCAGATTTCATCTCCACCACTCCAATCCGCACCAATATCTCTCATTATCTATGCATTTTGATCCATAATATCCATTGCAATCATAAATACAAAAAAAATATCATTAGAAAAATACACATGATATAATGACATCTCTAAGCAATGAAAAATGTAAAACTAGTGTACAACAAATAACAACATGAACTATTTAAAATTTAAAGTTGAACAAATTTTACACTAAAGAATACAAATTTAACATGTTTCCATCCTAAATTTATGTCGTATATGTGTATTAATTTCAATTACTAGATACACACACTAAATGTCCTGTGTATATATTGATTGAGAAGCTTACCTACCTTATTTAAAGGCTTGGATTATGAACTTTCATCAAAACTGTAGGGTGTTGACTAATGGCTTTGGAGGACCAACTCCAAGATTCCAGGTAGAGGCAAGGGCTAGATCCTAAAGGAGGGGGCACATGGTGCTATTGATGAATAAAATCCCAATATAGGCAAGGATTTTGATATATGTAATTATTTGTTGTAGCGTGAATTTTTTTGGACTCTATAGGCCATTTAGCATCGTTGTTTATATGTAATTTGGGGCATATATGGATCCCACTTGATGTTGTTTTAGTTGTATGCACTCTTTCTATATACACATGAGAAACTTTGCATATTTGTGGATAGTGGTTTGGGATCTAGAATTCAACATAATTAACAGTTTTCAAGCTCTTGGGATTGCAACGCTTCCACTGGATTCTATCATGTATGATAGTATTAGATTGTCATGTAATCAAACACATCAACCTCCCTATGTATCTTGATGTTGGTATAGCCTATTGTTGAACTCCTCTGTCTTGACCTTAACCAAAATGTACCCTTCACTCAAGTGAAAACATTTATTAAGCTTGGGAAGCTTCCCTACCTTATTTTAACATTAAGATTAGCCTAGTTTCATCAAAACTATAAGGTGTTGACTAATGTCCTTGGAGGATCAACTTCAATATTCCGGGTAGAGGTAAGGGCTAGAGCCCATAGGAGGGTTAAACAATCCCATTGATGAATAAAATCCCAATATTGGGAAGGATTTTGATATGTTATTATTTGTTGTGGCATGAAGTTTTTTGGACTCTATAGGCCATTTAGCGTCTTTGATTATGTACTTTGGGGAAGATATGAATTCTACTTGTTTTTTTGTTTTAGTTGTATGCAACCTTGCTATATACATGAGAAACTTTGCATATTTGTGAATATTGGTTTTATAAAGGTGAGCATGAATATATATGCATCTAGTGAACTTTGATTTGATTTTAATTAGTAAGTTGGGTTTTATATTCCTTTGGGCATATAAATGGCTAGAGTTATGGTTTAAATTTCTTTTAGGGCATACAAATTAAAAAAAATTATGGTTTCAATTCATTTTGGGGCATACAAATTACTGAAAATAGAGAAATTAGAAGGATGAAATGTGATGTAGATACTTGATGTTGAAGGAGATTGATGTTGAAGGTGGAAGATCCAAGCTCTAGTCTCTCAAAACCGTTCACCAATAATTGTTTCGTCGCTCGAAATCACTGCTATGTAGTTATCGTGGAGAAAATGAAGGCCGCGACTTGTTTTGGGGCATAAAACATGTTTTACAAAACACGTACCCATTTAGTACTACATAACCCATACACGTTTTATGACTACATAATCCATACGGGTTTTGTTTAACTATCATACTTGTCCTTCACCATGGCAAGCTTGGGACTAGGTTTGGTAGGGTTAGGATTCCTTGGGATCAATTATCCTTTATAGAACTTGAATGAGTTTCTTGAATCTACCATTGCATCTAAAAGGTCCCTCAACTTTGTGTGCTCACCCATACCTGATTGTTAAAGTTAGTGTAGCTGCGAGACCCATTCTTAGAGAATGGTTTCCTAGTCAGTTGACTAGGACAGAGTAAGACCCTAGAAGGTACCCTAGGGCCCCCAGTAGTCTCCTGGGGTTCTTGGTCTAGGACCAAGTAGGTTGATGCCATGGCAAAGCCCCTAGCATGTGGCTAGGGCCCCTATGTGCCTCTAGGATATTCTGGTCTAGGACCAGGGACATGATGCCCAAGTAGATCTTGCAGATAGAGGCAGAGACATATTTTTGGTCTGGAACCAAGGACACGATGTCCAAGAAAGTCCTGCAGGTAGTTGATCAATCTTCAGTGTGAGACTGAAACTCAGCTTAGTACTGAGAACCATTCTGCGAGAGAATGGAGGACCCGGTTAAGTTCCAAGGATTGATCAACTTGATTCAGTGTGAGACTGAAACTCAGCCTAAGGCTGAAAGCCATTCATTAAGAATGGAAGATAATGATGTCCCCTCTCCTAATCGGTTATTGCTAGGTTGATTCTCAAGGGACTGGCCACTCCTTGACGATGTCCCTAGTACCTAACCCTTAGGAGCAGTGTCAAGGACAAAAGGATTGTACCATCCGTTTGGATCTTCCCCCTTATACAGTGATAACAAAATATATAAAACTATGTACCTTGAGAGAGAGAAAAGTATTTGGTCTTATTGGTCCTATCTGATTGATTGTCCACCTTTACGGTTCACCTTGATCCTGTGGTTGTTGAATCTTGGTCCTATTCTTACTGGTCCTAGCACTACCACTTGTGTGCACCTTTGACTATGATGACTCCTACTTTATGGAGTATATTTACTTGATGATTTATTAAAGATCATTGGACCATTTATTTTTATGGCTACCTTATGTTTTTGCTAAAAAATCATTTAACCCACTTATGATTTTGGACTATATGTTGGACCTTTGGACTTTCACTTTATTATAATTTCATTAAATAATTATTTTAGTCTTATTAATAAAATCTCATGATTTTATTAATAGACTTCTGGACAAATTACTTATTTTATGATTTTATTATATTAAAATCTTTTGGACTTTTGTTATTCCATTTTTTTGGACGGTTTATTTTTGAACCACCTAATTTTTATTTTTATGATTTTTTATTTGTGTGGGCCACCTTTAATTTTATCCGAAGTAAATCTAAATGTTATCATTCACCTACCCTAACCTATATAAAGAAGAGATTATAGGATTCCATTCATGAGATTTTTGCAGTGTTCCACCAAGTTTCCGGGACGGGGGGGCGTGGGAGCGAGGAAACGCACATTGGGGACGTGTAGAGACACCCCAAAATTTTGGGGTATTTT
>LPNX010819262.1:99226-118557 GCA_001517045.1 Pseudotsuga menziesii
GGGTTGGAGAGGCCTTTGTACTTACAACACTCCTTTATCCCTTGGGGTTATGGTGTGTAAGAACATCCACTCAAGATCATGAGAGCAATTGTGAAAAATTCCACTCTAGCTCCCAATGCCTCTAGCTTTTGGGTCCCACAAGCCCAAAATCATTTATTGAGATCAAATACATCAACATTAATACTTAGAGTGGTTAGGTACATGTATATCCTCCTATAACCACTCAAATAATGTTGGAATAGTTATCAAACTACTCCCATTAAATCACATATCCAAACAATTATTTTTCTCAATTCCACGATTATAAAAAATCCAATCTTGTCATTCAAGGGATGCTTCCCCTTTTCTAATATTTTATAAGGTAACAACACATCCTCAAGAGATTCTCTTGTCCTTCCCATTCATCCTTCCTAAATACACATGGGATGAAATTGAGCTTAGGAGTAAAAATATGAATGTAGTAAAATGGATATTAGGTTAAATAAATTCATCCATTTTAGTATTTTAATTTGAAATCAACAAACAAAGCATTCGCAAGTCAATATTTCATTTCCCAAGCTCACAACACACTAGGTCTAGGATGGCTATCCATTGAGAAAGAGTTATTTCCCTTGGGCATGCGTTCCACCACAAAATGAACGTTCTTCTATGTTGGTCCCAACATTTGAACCAAGTCATGTGGGTCCTAGGAAACATAAAATTGCATAGGGTTAAATAGAAATTTTATTTCACACACACACAAAATTGCATAGGGTTAAATATAAATTTTATTAGACACACACACACAAGCATGAGTTCATAACAACTAAGCATTACATTGTTTATCATTAAAAAAATAAGTATGAAGTTTTATTAATTCTACTAAATTTCCCTTATCGCATTTCCTTTTGAGTAATGTTACCAATCAACCTTGACCTAATAAATGTCTCTACACCACTGTTGCTAATAATTAGTTCCTATAATCATCAGGGTCTTGGTGTGAAAATTCTCAACATCCTAAATCAAGAACAGATTGGCATGCGCACACAGGTACACAAGAATGAGTTCATAACAACTAAGCATTGTATTGTTCATCAATAAAAAAATAAGTATAGTTTTTTCTTAATTTTAATCAAGTTCCCCTATCTCATTTCCTTTTGAGTAATGTTTCCAATGGACCTTGAACCAATCAATGTCTCTAAGCCATTGTTGTTGATAATTAGTGCCTATAATCATCACGGTCTTGGTGTGAAACTCCTCAACATCCTAAATCAAGAACATGGATTGGATTAAGTATATATTCCTTAAGGAAACATGAAAACAATTATGGATAGCTAGATACCATGATGGGCCCAATATATAGGAAACTACATGAATTTATGCCAAAATGTTGAAGGGTGAACACATATTGAGGTGGAAAATTTCTCCATTTACCCGAGGGAAAGGAACTCCTCTTAAACTTAACTTGGAGAAATACATTCTCTCCCACCTTAAGCTTTGTTTTGCTCTTTATTTTATCTACGTAATTCTTCTATCTATCTTGGGCATTATTTAGAATTTTATGCACATGCTTCCCTATAATCTCCATTTCTTCCAAGGTACCACCTCCTTGAGTCAACGATGCTTCCAAGTTGTCCTAGATAACCGATGAATTTCATTTCCACCCTTACAATAATTCAAATGTACCATTATTAAAAGAATTAAGGTAATCATTGTTTAATGAAATATATTCTAGTGGGAGTTAGTCGTAACAACTCCTTGGATGATGCATTACATACATTCATAGCACATCCTCCAAACTTTAGTTGAGTCTCTCTATTTCCAAATCAGACTTAGGATGGTAAACTACACTAACACATAACTTCATGTTTATTATATGGAACAACCTTTACTAAAATTGTAAAGTAAACTTTGATTCTCATTTTAACACAATTACCTTCTATATGTTGTGTAACCCACCACCTCTTGAATAAAAGGTGCATTCTATATCACATTTCATATGAGTAGTCTTAGCCATAATGAAATTTTCTTCATGGACAAATGATAAACTAATACCGAGGTAGAATCATTGGTATTGAAAGTCTTAGATGAACCTAAAATAAAATACATCACGATTTCTTACCACTTCCAAGTTGGTACACTTAAGGTATTCAATTTACTAATCATATGTTGATGCTCCACTTCTATTTATTGATATCAAGGAACTTGGCCATATACACTTTAGTGTATTCTTTTAAACCGAGTTATCAATACATTTTCCTTATTCTCAGTTATGTCTTTTGATTTCCTAGATATCTTGAGTATGAGGCATAATGAACATCATTGAACACCATCCTTGAACTTTGTATATTCGGGTACATATATATGATTCCCCTATAGTGGTATGCCATCTTCTAGTATATGATAATTTCATATTTCATTACTTCATTTTCAATCCAACTCTCTTTTCTCATAAAATATTAGCACATGTCCTAATAGAATTTATCATCCTTGCACCACATCTCAATCCCCATTGTCATGTCCCCTCATGAATGTTCTATGTATTGAGTTCCTACCCCAATCATCATTCCCCTGAGTTGAGGAGAAAATTTAATATCTTGGGATTAATTTTGAAATTTCAAGCATTAATTAATTAGAAGATGTTATTTTGAAATTTGAGTGCTAATTAATTAATGCCTCGGTGAAATATGAATGCCTCAATCAATACCTCAACCAATGCATTGGTTGAAATTTTAATGAATGTAAAAATTTAAGTAAAGAAGAGCTTAATATTCATCAATCAACATGCATCAATTAATTAAAGAGATCCATGCAAAAGTTAATAATATAAATTGTATATGGATGGCACTAAGAGTGTTTCATTGTTGACACTTAAGTAATCTTGTTAACTAAGTGATCAATAATCAGTTAAAAATTGAGTTCAGTTCACATCCAATCAACATTTAGTTCAAGTAAAGTTAACATCCAGTTCAAGTCAGTTAACTTTCAGTTCAAGTCAGTTCACTTTTAGTTCAAGACAATGAACATTCAATTAAAGCTAATTGAGGAAAGCAAGAGAACTAATGTTTGCATGGAGAGAGTTCTAATTAGCTCCTTCTTATGAATGCACTATGTGGTTCTCTCAGTGTGTTTACCGAGCCTCTTATGTGCTACCTTCTACATGGTAGGATTTTTGGCTTGTTATTAATATGCTAGGCATATGGCAAGTTCAATACAATTGCAGGGTTACATTGGATCTCTCTTCTCTATTGTTGTGTAGATATCTCTTATCAGGAAATATGCTTATGTGTTGTAAGCCATTTTCTGTCACATATATCTATCATACTCAAAGAATTGCTGGGTTTTTCATCCTCTGTGTTTGGAGGGTTTTCCTAGGGTATATCTTGTCTCTTGTGGTCGATAGATATATATGGCTAATTTATGGAACTTATTTATATGGTTGATTTATGAATATGATTTATGTGGATGATATACTTGTGATATTTACATGTGTTTTATATATTTATGTGGATGATATATTTATTAGATTCACATGTGGCTGATCTATGAGATTTATATGTGATGAAATTGATCGATAAAAGTTTTAAAGTTCAAGCATCTCCGATTTTGCTTAAACATCAAATTGGTATCAGAGCATAGGGCGTGAAATAACTTAGCTTAGTTTTATGCAATAAGATAAGCCTATGTATATCTTGAAGAGTTGGGAAAAATATTGCAGCTATGGCATCAATCTCTGCTCGGCTAGAAGACCACCTTGAAGGTACTTCCAACTTCAACACATGGAAGGCAAGGGTGTTGAATATTCTTAAAGAGCATAATCTTGATGGTTATGTATCCAAAGTGGTAGAGGATCATACCACCAATGAAGCGTGAATCAAATTCAAGAAGAACTAATCAAAGGCTAAGCATGCCATCTTTGATTCGGTTAAGGACAATCTCATGTACATGATCATTTTGTTTAAGACCGCTAGGGGGTGTTTTTATACACTTACTGATTTTTTCGAGAAGAATTCATCGAGTCAAGAAGTGGGGTGCATACAAAGCAAGGTCGTGTACACTAAATATGAGAATCTTTTCCTCACAACAAGAATGAAGAAAGGGATAAATCCTTTCACTACAAAGAAGCTCTTCCATTCAAGTGAATAAAGAAAGACTATGGTTTTCTCTGCAAGGGTGCAGAGATCAAGAGGGATCACACACAAATCAATAAAAGATAAGTAGTTTATATTTTGATTGTTGTATGTTGTTATAAATAAGATATAAATGTTTTTTAATATGTTTCGTGACTATCATATAGAGGTTTCTATTCCTAGACGTTGGAATCATGTTGAGCATATACATTGTTTTCTGTCTATATTGGCATGTTGTAGATCTCTTGAAGTCCATATTATGAGACATTATATAGGACTGATATAAAACTGATATAAACTTATATAATACTGATATAAGGCTTCATAATTTGTTTCATGATATATAAGATATAGTGTTGCATGATTGTTCATGAGTTGTGAACACAAGACTACGAGAATGCATGAACCTTGATGAATACAAAGTTGAGATTTTTATATGAATATGGAGATGCATTAATATTCAAAAGTACTGATATGGGACTAATATAAGGCTAATATAAATATGAAAATAAGTGCATGGGATTAGTATGAGTCATGTTAAGACAATCGATTAATATATATGCATAACCGTGTAAATTATTATTAGTATATATTCATGTGAATAAAATTCAAGAGTATTAAAATTGTTCTAACCATTAGAATATTTTTTCTTGTAGGAAAAATTTATATGACCTGATCTACAAGAAAATAATGACATGAGTATGGAGTCATTCCAATGGTTGATCTTGAAAGAGAGAAGATCGGGTGGTTCTTATGTTTATTAGGAAGAAGACAAAATATAAGCCCTAATTATAATATGAGAAATATCAAGACTCTTGAAGCTAATGTATTTATATTAATTATTTTCATATATGTGTTAATATAGAGGAGTATGAGTCTCTGTGATGGAGTAATCAAATTTATGATTCCCACAACCTAGATGTTGAGAGGGAGACGCTATATTTGCTAGCCCCTGGAAAAACCAATGGAATTGTTTACATTGACCTCTTGCTATGTAGAAACCATGTATGGTACTCATATTCAAAAGGAATCTATATGTAAAAATATTGGATGATTCTTAAAGTTTAGAGTTGTAACATTGTTTAGATAAATATTTTATTTTGATTAAGGAAAATGTTCAGTAGAGTTATTGAAAGGATTCAAGAACATTAGACAATAAGTCCATGACAACATACATGAAGTTAAATCTGATTCTTATTCATACTTGTAGGATCTCATAGATGTTAGATATACCTATACATGTCCGATGATTAGTTATATGCTTTACAATCAGTACATAGACATGTACAACGAATCATGTGTTTTGTTACCTATTTGGTACATCTGTATGTGGATTCAGACATGTCTCAGTCAATGAAACTAAGTTTCAAAGACATATGAATTTTTATTAGTTCAATGATCGAGAATAATCACATCAAATATGTTACTCCACATAGAGCATATTGTAAGGAAGTAAAGTTTTACAATGTTCCTAGTCAATTATATCTGAGACATGGTGCAAAAATGAGTTGTGTAACTCCTGTACGTATCCACAGATGAGCAATATTGCCAACATATTTACTAATCCTTTGTTCAAAACAAGGTTGGCATAGTATACAAGACTCCTCTAGTTGAAGAGGGAGTATTTATGTATCTTCACAGGCAGTAACAATTAAAATTCGCCAAACTAGTTAGTCATGGTACATGACTCAAGAATCCAGGGGCTGTGATACCTTGTGGAGAGAATCCACATGAGCAGAACATGGTCAAAGTCTTGGAGGATATTGAATATTCTATAACATTTATAGTCTGAACTGTCAGAGAACAACACTATGATATGAAAACACTATGAAAGTGATTAGGCCTGGAAGAACATGATAGAGAATGGCAAGCTCACTAAGAACTTCTTCAGGTGGTAGAAGATTCTTTAAGTCAACAAATGTTGACGGTTGAAAGAAAAGATAAGACTTTCTTTTTGCATGATATTACATAATTAGTGTGTTTATATGATGGATATGGAATCCATAGTTTCTAGTTTAGGTAAACTACATTTTGGATCGGATCCATATGATGCTACTTTGAATAAGTAGTTGGTTGGCCTCTTAAAGTAAATAGTAGACCTGTTATATTTTTATGCTTGTGGATAAGCATATGTTTGATTACCTTTGAGGTACATTAGAATATGTTATTTATTGTAAATTGATATCTAGTAGACCTATTATATATCTTGGTATTATCTATGTGTATTGTGGTTAGTACTACATAAGATAAATGCATTTTGCAGATAGTAGTACCTGTTGAGGATTAGTACAGCTTGGGATGCTACCTACTAGGGTGAAATGCTTGAAACCTACAATATATTGATAGATGGATAATAGGTGATAACATGTAGTTAGGCATGGATAACTCATAGTTGAACATGTTTAACTAGAAGAATATGAGGAATAAAAAAAAATTCATATTTTCTACCATTCCATTGTTATCTCTCAACCATTTGATCGCTATCGGCGTGATATAGCCACAAAATATGTGGGTGTGCTAGTAATACAAAAAATGTATATGGATCTCAAATTTTATAAATTTAGTTTTGCATTCCAAATCTATGGTTTAAAAATATATTTTAGTATTTTTACTTAATTATTAAAAATAAATGAATATATATATATATATATATATATATATATATATATATATTGAAGGGATGTGTGTGAGAATGTCACATTTTAGGGGACAATATTTGAATCTTCATGGATGGAATTTTAATTCTAATTTATAACATTTAATATATATTTTAATATATATAAGATAACTAATGATTTCGATTAATAATAAGTCTAACTTATTTTGTTGCTTTGTGGATTTTATAAAAGCTTTTGTTACAGTGCCTATAAATAAGCTATGGAATAGGCTAAAGGAGCTTAAGGTTCCTTTTGAGTTGAGAGCTGTTGCGATAAGGTTATACAGAAAGGTCATTGCCAAGTTTAAGAATAATGAGGGGTGGACAACAGATATAAATTGTAATATTGGAGTTAAATAAGGTTTCCCCTCTCCCCTACACTTTTTGGCATTTACGTTGATAAGCTAGAAAGATGTTTAGAAGAAGCAGGTTGTGCCAATACAATCTTAGTTGGGATAGTTATCATCCTCCTACTTTTTGTCGATGATATTGTTCTTATGGGAATGCGTCCTTCTGATCTCAATAAGCAATTAAGAACTCTTAAATATTTTTTCTCTATCATGAGTATGAATGTTAACACCGACAAGACAAAAATCATGATTATAAAATCTAAGAAAGACACCTAAGCAAATTTTATTTATGATAATAAAAATTTAGATGAAGTGACTTCTTACAAGTATCTTGGCATTGATATTCATCACAAGCTCAATTGGAACTATAGCATTGAAAAAAAGGATTAATGGAGGGTGGAAAGCTTATTTTGGTCTTGAAAATAACTGTAAATAAGCCAATTTGGTCATGTGGGATAAAAGGAAGTTCCTCTTCGCTCTTGTCATCCCTAATATCTTGTATGGTTGTGAAGTATGGGGTTGCAAAATTTATAGAGAATCTTGGAGGAATATTGAGCAAATCCATAAGCAGTTTATAACTTATAACCTCAAAATTAAAAGCAACATGCCTTATCCTACTCTCCTCATATAAGTGGGTCTTTCCCCGATCTAGAGCATGGATATGACTAGGTACTTAACGTAGAAGAATTGGATAAATAAAATGGGAAACGAGAGACTTCCTAAAATTCTTTAAAATCAAGTCAAAACCAACTATGCCTCAAGTGGTTTTGGTGTAAATATACCATGGCTTGGTTAAACCATTGGGGCATTGATGAAAATGACATTTTGTAGAACATTGATAATGGAAAAAATATTATCACTTTTAGGTTTAAAGAGATATTTTGGTGTGAGAAAAATTTACAGTTAAGAGAAAACAAAGATATTATAAGGAGGTCATTAATCCTAATTTCGAAGATCAGAAGTATCTCTTGGTAGTAACTAGCTCATAGAAGAAAATTAATATAGCCAAGATTAGAACGAAATTACATGAACTCCATATCGAAATAGAGTATTGGTCTATTTCTAAAAATCTATGGGAGGAAAGGGTTTTCCACTATGTGAGTCTATGAGCATTGAGGATGAAAATCACTTTCTCTTAGAGTGCCCTTCTTACACCCACATTAGGTCTGAGTTTCATAGTATTTGCTACAATACAAAACATTATAACCTCATAACTTTCCAAAACTATACTAAGCATGGAAAGCTTCTTGACAAGCGTTTTGAGCACATGAACAAGATTTTAAAGTAAACCAAGTATTATCCTTCTTAAAGTCCAATAGACCAAAGTTGGTTTTAGTAGACGTTAATCACCATCATTATCATATATGTATTTTTCTTTGATTTGAAATCTTAATTAAACCTATTCTAATTTATAACATTCAACAAATCTTTAATATATAAAATAATTAATGATTTTGTGTAAATATGCGTTGCTCTTTGATTTTTAATTTTTAATTAAAACTAATATTTCAACCTTAAAAAAACTTTAAAAAACTAGAAGATAAAAGCTAGTTTTTTCTTCTCATAATTGATGAACCATAAAAAAATTTATTCTTAATTCTCTATCCTGCATACTTTTTTTAGTAAACAAATTATTAAAGACAAGCATAAGTAAACTATCATTATAAAATTAATCTTATATAATTAATATGATGAATAAATTTATCCCATAAATACTATAAACTATAAATTTGAGAATTATTTATTTATAATTAATAATTATAATGAGTTATATGATTTTTCTTTTGTAAATTATTGAATTTTGATAATGAATTAAAATGATTGACTTTATGTAAACTTATATTGTAGAATTAGTATTATTATGTTAATTTATGATGGATATAATTATTAAATTAACATGGTTTCATTAACAGCTTGGAGGGATCTAATCCCTATAGGTGCAAACCACTTTAGAGTACTAAACTTGAGGAAACACAGAGTTAAGATGGATTGATGCTAGTGGCCCCATAATCAAGTTAATACATTTAAATAAAAATTGAACTGACAAAAATCAATGAGCCATAAGAAGATGCTATACAAATTTTATTATCATTGAAATCATTGCATCCTAAAAATAAATTTAAATAGTAATTCAATAATAATACCATATAAATTTTAATACGTCTAAAATCAATGCATCTTGAAAATACTATTAAAAAATCTAAAAAACAATGTATTGTAACAATATTAAACTGTGACTAAAATGTTGTGTGACAGGAAAGGTAAAAGTTCAAAATGCTATGACAAAATAATGCACAAATCAATGATTGTGCTGCTAGGGATTTCTTGGAACCTTCACGCTCTTACATTTCCCCCGCTCTCCCATGCCGCTCATCGGCTATAAATTCTGAGCAAACTCATGTCATCAGCTCGGGGGGGCAGAAGGCCCCTCCCAACCACTTCCCACCGAACCAGACACAGACCCATTTGATCACCCCAACTCAATGGCCATCGCCTCTCTGCAAATAGGGACTGAAGAATTTCCAATCTACGAAGGGGATAAGGGGAATTCAGCCGAGGAAAATCATGTGAAATCACAATTGAAAATGAAAAGACATGGCACCCCAACATGCATAGCCCGTACTGAAGAGAGGCCCTGCTTCAATCTCCCCACTAAAAGAATAAATCCCAAGGCTCAAAAAATGAAATATCATGCTATCATAGGAAAATTCCTTTACTTATGGCCCACTGAATAGGCCCTTCGAGGATGGATAGAAGAAAAATGGAAACCTAAATCAAATTTTGATCTACAACTAGGCTCCAAAGGTTTCTTTACCACCATCTTCCACCACCTAGATGACAAATCCAAGGTAGAAGAGGGAGGCTCTTACTTATTCAATGTTGTTGTCCTATATCTCAGGAATTGGATGGAAGGATTTAGCCTGGAAAAAGAAGATTTCCCTTGAGAACCTATCTGGATCCGAATGTATTCCCTCCCACAAGAATACTCGGATGAGGAAACCCTCAAAGAAATAGGACATACCCTGGGTACCTATGTTACATCTGCAGATCAGAAAAAAGTGAACAAATATACCTCCTATGTCAGGATCTGTGTCTATATGCATATTTCCAAATCCCTCCTAGATGTAATGTGATTAACGCATCAATATTTATACTGGACCCAACCTCCTAATTATGAACATGTTCCCTTTCGATGATGCAAATTCCATGAGAATAGACACTTGTTCAAAGACTTCCCTCTCAAGAAAGCTAGTATGGAAAATCAAAAGATGGAGGAAATAAATGCCAAAGGTTTTTAGAAAATAGGGAAAAAACAATGCAATAATCACAAATATGTGATTGAGAAAATCCAAGAAGAGGCTCCTACCACCAACAATAGTTTCGCACTATTGGGGAATCAACTAGAAAATCCTACATCTGATGTAGATATGGAAAATATTGATCATATTCCCTTGCCTCAAGACCCGTCAAAACAAAATCCATCTGAGAGGAATAATGCTGAACTAGGAAACCACCTGCCCCCCTTAGTTCCTTTCGACAACAGATCATATCCTATGATAAACTTGTTCATATATCCTTTGGAGATGTTGGCAGGAGTTAGACAAAAAAAAACACTGATGAAGATATGAGAGAAGTACCAGATTTGGGAGAGCTAGACCTGCTTGGAATGAAGTACACCTACACTAGGGAATCCTTTGGTTCCATTCCACCATGAAAAATACAAATTCGATAGGAAGCACTGGTTAAAGAAAAGGCCCAGAACTAACTCAGAGTCTACAACCCTCCTCAAAAGGAAAAACAAAAACTCAGAAAGACAATAGAAAGTGTGGTCGCAAAACATATTTGCAACAGTTAAGCAGGCTTGGAAATGCATTGGTTGAATTAGGGCAGTATGCCCAGCTTATGGAATTCTTCTCCACTTCCTCACAAGTTATCCCATGAATATCATCTCATGGAATGTAAGAGGCCTCAACGGACTCTTGGGGTATAGGATGTTAAAAAGGAAAATTCTCCAGGACAAAGCCACTATCCTCTTTCTCCAAGAAACTAAGTGTTCCACTGAAGCCCTCTCCACACTTTTTACCAGGCTTTGGAAAGGAAGTCAAAGTATCGTTGTAGATTCCAAAGGAGCCTCTGGGGGTGTCACAATGAGTCTGGAATGTTGAAATTACCCAAATAACTGAGAGGGGGGGTGAATCAATTATTTCTAAATCTTAAAATCATTTTTCAATATTTAAACCATTATCACGGATTGCAGATTTAGTTATGATATTGCAACAAGTATAACAGCTAAGATGATGCTTATCAATCACACACGTGATAGAATCAAACAAATATTCACTTTATTTGAGCACCTACTCAAATGACGCTGCAACCTCTGTTTTACAAGTGCCTTCTTATAGAGAGCACCAACTCTCATGTTTTTTAGCACCCACTAGAATAATATTCTCTAGCTACAACTGGGTGGAAGCACCAACTTCCACTTGTACAAGCTTCAACTCGTACAAAGACAACAAACTGTTTTCCCTAGCACCACCCTACCACCCTATTATCCATCTACTTCTAGATGAAAGCACCAACTTCCACTTGTATAGGCTTCAACTTGTACAGATAAGATAACATGTTTTCCTAGCACCAACCTACCACCCTTGTTTCTCATATTTAAACATGTTCAGTACAATATGTAAGAAAACAGATACAAAATGCATACCAACTATGTTCTGATCTGCTCCTGAATTTGCTTATGCATCTTGGTTCCCCTCATCATCTCTATTTTGGATATTCTTGAAAGAGGTCAAAGTCCTTTGTCATTATGAAATCTCCACTTTGATAATGATCCATGCACCAGTTCTCTGTCTGCAGAGAACGCACACATTCCTTCATCACACACATCCTTTTATAAACTTAAATCTGTAAACCCTTTACTTGTTCGTATGCTTGACGGTCCATTTCCATAACTAATCAAATTGTTCGATGCTTTAAGATAGACAAGGAGTCCGATTGCTGAGCAATCATGAGTTTCTACAACGCATTTTTGTCATTTGGCTTCTTTTGAACTTGTCATTTTCTGCAACAAATTCGAGTTTTTGCACTTCTGATTCTGCACCGTTGATTTCGTGCAGCCTCTTTGCTAACCGTTGATATGAACTCAAACTAAATGCTTCTACCCATCCTTTTCTTCATAATCAATCCCCACCATTGATTTATTGTACAACATTTATTGACCGTCGATCTGAGATCCGGTGCAGGATGCAGACCTCGGGTTTTCAACACTTGTTTGAACAACTTCCGACTTTCGGACTTCCGGACTTTGAGATTGGAAAACTCAACTTCCAACCTTAGTCCTTTCATGTTCTCTCGCTTTCTGCTTTTCGCTTTCTGCACTTCCGACATTCGGACTTCGGGATCGGAAAACCCAACTTATAGCCATAGTCCTTTCCTGTAAGCTCGCTTTTCGCTTTCCTCTTTCTGCTTTTCGACTTCGAAAATGAGAAATCTAACTTCTCTTATTCTCAAAATTTTTGATTTCCGCTTTCTGACTTCCTGTTTCCACTTTTCGGCTTCGGAAATCTTATTCTTGAACTTCTGACTTTCGTTTTCCGACTTCCGCTTGCAAAACTCCTTCCACGACATCAATTTCTTGTGCGGGTTCACTCCCGACCATCGGATCTGTCCTTCACAGTAATTTCGGATTTGCTTCAGACCGTTGATCTTCTTTTGCAGATTCATTCATGTCCGTCGGATCTATTCATCAGATCTTCTTTCAAACTTTGCGGACTTGCTCCCGATCGTTGATTTCTTTTGTGGATTCATTCCTGTCCATCGGATCTATCCATCACAATAATTTTGGATTTTCTTTGGACCATTGATCTCTCGTTTGGGTTCACTCCTGAGCGTAGGATATGTTTATCACAGTAATTTTGTATTTGCATCACAGTAATTTCGGATTTGCTTCGGACCGTTGGTCTCTTCGCACACGCAATGGATTCTTTTGAGTGCTCTGTTCTTCTAGATCATATTTGGAACTATGTTTCCATCAATTACAAGCATATAAGGCTCTGATATGTTTTCCATATGACCGCAAATCTTCCAGCAGTCTCCCCCTAACCGCAAAACCTCCAAGAATCTCCCCCTTTGGATTTGATGGCAATATTCAACTTCTGGACGCATGCTGTATTAGTAATCATCAATTTGATTACCATCTATAACAACCAACTTCACCCCCTTTGACATCAATGTCAAGGAAGAATCTATAGCACAACTCCCCCTATCAAAGTAGACAAATTATTTGGAATAGGATATGATACCTAGCTTCCGACGTAGGTACTCAAGTTGTGTCTTTGGTAAAGGTTTAGTGAAGATATCAACAGTTTGTTCTGAAGAAGGGATAAAATTCAATTGAGCTACTATGTTTGTAACTTGCTCCCTTAAGAAGTGACACTTAATCGATATGTGCTTGGTCTTAGAATGAAGGACTGGAATTTTGGACATACTAATGGTGCTGGTATTATCACAATGGAGAGGAATGGGGTCAATATATTTTACCTCCTGGTCTGCCAGTGTCTGAATCATCCAAAGAATTTGTGTACAGCAGGTGGCAGCAATAATGTACTCATCTTCTGTAGTGGATAAGGATATTAAGCCTTGCTTCTTACTCAGCCATGTAGCTAAAGAATCACCCAAAAGAATGCACCTCCACTTGTGCTCTTCCTTTCATCCAAACAATTTTCCCAATCAACATCTGAATATGCAGTTAACTGAAAATTTTGATTCTTGGGATACCATAGACCATAATTCATTGTGCCCTTCAAATATTTGAATATCCTTTTCACAGCCACCAGATGACTTTGCTTAGGAGCATAAATCTTCCTACAATTCCCACAGCTTGCATGATATCAGGACAAGATGCTGTGATGTATAAGAGACTTCCTATCATTGTCTGATATGTTCTCTGATCAACATCTGGTGAGGGATCATCCTTGCTAAGTTTACACCCAACAACCATATGTGTACTGATAGGTGATGAGTCTTCCATTTGAAATTTCTTCAACATCTCCTTCAAATACTTCTCTCGGGAGATAAATAATCCTTCGGGACTCTGGATAATGAGAAGACCAAGAAAGTATAGAAGTTCTCCTATCATTAAAATATCCAACTCAGATTGCATGGAATTAGCAAACCACTGCACAGAAGAATCATTAGTGCATCCAAATATAATGTCATCCACATACACCAAAACTATTAATAGATTATCACCTTTAGATTTGATATACAAGTTACTGTCAATAATACCTTTCTTGAAATTTTTGTCTTGTAGATATTTATCCATTGTATGATATCAGGCTCTGGGTGCTTGTTTCAATCCATATAGAGCCTTATTTAATTTGCAGACAACGTTAGAATTATCTGTCAGCTGGAATCCTTCAGGTTGCTGCTATATAGAATTCTTCTTCCAGATCTCCATTTAGAAAGGTTGACTTAACATCCATCTGATATACTTTGAAGTTCTTATGAGTGGCATAGGTAAGAAACATTTTGATGGATTCCAATCGTGCTACTGGTGCAAAAGTTTCATCAAATTCTTGTCCCTCAACTTGGGCATACCCTCTGCAAACTAATCAAGCTTTATTCCTTACAATTTTTCCTTGTTCGTTCATCTTATTTTTAAATACCCACTTGGAGCCTATTACATTTTTATCTACAGGTCTAGGAACCAACTCCCAAGTGTTATTTCTCTCAATCTAATCAAGCTCTTCATTCATGGCTTTAACCCAATCTTCATACTCACTAGCCTCTTCAAAATTCTCTTCAAGAAAGGACTTCTATTGTCGGCTGGTTTTATGGAAAAATGGGAGATGTCTAGGGGCATCTTGACGTCTTTGGGACCCTCATGTTTCTAATTTCTTCCTTTGTTGTTGTATTTGTGTCATTTTTAGACTATATATGATTATAGATGACTTATCAAGCAGATGATTTTCTTTCTGTTGAACATCAGTCTTACAGGCAGATCAGTTCCAGACCTCTACTGTGGGATGTATGAACATGTTTGAATATGAACCATATGGTTTTTATCAATAAAACTATGACTTTTTTTCTTGGAAAAAAATCAGAACGTGTTTTCAGCAGCAATCGTGTCTCAGTCGGTAGATATAAACATGATAAGTAAAATAGGTAGATTGAAAAGTGAATAACTATAAATATGGTTAGCCTGTATGGGCACTGGTTGCAAGCTTGCCAGAAAGTTCCGAGAGGACATGACACAAATTTATTAGATTTGTTATTATTTCATGATGGGAGACTCTGGTTGTACATTTTCCAAAAATTAAGGCAATGTTTGACATTATACTAAAGTAGGCATACGTGTTATAAGTTTTTGGCAGGAGATTATTGTTTTTAAAAATATATATAATACTAAAAAAAGATTTAAATAAAATTAATATAAAAATATACTTTTTAAATATATAATAAAGTAATTTGAAAAACAATAAATATCATAAATTAATCTAAGCATTGCTAACAACATTTCCCCTCCCACTCCAATCTTACTTCCAAATTTTGAGTTTAGCACCTTCCTAAACAAGAAAATTTTACATTTTGAAGTTACAAAGAATGGTTGCTTGTCTATGATTCTATACTCTTTCTAATTGTAATTTTTTTTTCTACACTACTTTCTCTATAGGAATTGAAAGTGGGTTTCTATCAAGGAAACCATCAAACTCTACTTCTGGCTCTTAACCTCTACATGTAAATTATTATCTTCTTTTTTTTTTACGTGTAAATTATTATCTTCTATTTTTTTTTACGTGTAAATTATTACTTTCTATTTTTTTTATTCTAGATGGTGTGTGAGCCTTGGTAAAGCGAGTTGCTTGGGATTTAGAGAATATATATACAATGATTCGAAGACAGAGACAATGTGTGGTAAGTGCGTCAAAAGCAGAGGCGACAACAGATTGTCACCTCTTGATTACCGAGTTTCAAAATATTCACCATATGATTATAATTTAATAATAAAATAATTATTTGTATTGCCCACATGGGTGTGGATTATTGGCGATTCGCTTTATATGAAGTCACATGTTGTGAAGGAGGTCACGAGTTCAAATCATACCCAAGATTACTCGTGTCCCATGCTTGTGGGCTGTTGTGGGGCACCTAGGGGTATAGTGGAGAAAACGCCAAAAAGAGGCCGCGGGTCTCTGCAGCCTTTTTTATAAAAAATTTTGGACAGGGACCTTGATTAAGGGTTTAGCAGAAGCTCAATTGAGGGTTTAAGAAAACTTCGATTGAGCGTTTATTAAACCCTCGATCAAGGTTTTAAGACCTCAACCGAGGTTTTAAAAATTACTCGATCGAGGTACGTTTTTGTGTTTTTACCGAAAGTGCCTTTCCAAAAAGTGTAACCCAACTCCATGGATGCACCCTATAGTTAGTCATTGTTTTAGTCATTTTTTTTGTCATTTATTAATGTTAACTTATCATTTATTTAGTCATTGATTGTTGTTAACTTGCCATTTAGTTAGTGATTAAGTGCCGTTAATTAGTCATTTTTTTGTCATTGATTGTTGTTAACTAGTCATTAATTTATGTACATAGGGCATGGAGGAATCGAACCACCAACCTCCTGCCTTAATCCAGGTGCTCTTCCATTGAGCTAGAAACCTTGAATAGATATATTATATACTTACACATCAGTGATCTAATACATTAACATGATGAATTTTCCAAATATTACAATGGCAAACAAAAAAATCTAATAAATCTCTCTTTCAATAACAAAAGTTCGTCAATAAATAAAATTTAACTAATTGCCTAAATTTTGTAAATTGATATGGGAAAAGGTCAACATGCACCAAAAACTAATAATACATATATAAGAAATAAATTTAAAGGATTATATGCTAGCTTTCTAATGCATGGTAAGCTTCCACTTTAAAAAAACATTACAACCCAAATAGTGGTGGAATCTAATAATACATATATATATAAGAAATGAATTTAAAGGATTATATGCTAGATTTCTAATGCATGATAAGCTTCCACTTAAAAAATATTACAACCCAAATAGTGGTGGAATCTGCGAGATAATGAGAGCCATTTTGTGGTAGAGAAAACAAAAACAATGTATTAATGCCCATGGATGGCCAAAAATGAAGAAAAGGTACCAAATACACCAGGCAAAGGCTTAAGGCATCTCAAAGTAAAACTAGAAATTGTGAATAAACCATAATTATGCTTGCAGATGTACTCAAGCACTAAGCATGGATGAAGTTAGTAAAATCCTTGTAGTATTCTCTCTTACAATGCCTCTATCCATACATGGACAGAGATTGAGAAAGATGAATACAAAAACGACAAATGGAACCTAGCATTACAACAAATATAATTGTAGAAAGGAGAGTGCACAAGGATCTCCAACATGGACTAAGATTGAGTTGAAAGATTAAAATATAGTTTCATTGGTTCCATTGCTTATTATTCCATTATTTGTAATGCCATTGAAAACTACATTATTATCTATACACTCCTGAAAAGGTTATCACAATCCTCTTCCTCAAGAAAACCACTATGACAAGACCATGTATTTTCAATAATTACTGCACTATCATCTAACCCCCAATTTATTTTAAATAATTATTGCACTATCATCTAACTCCCAATTTTTCTTATCTATTTTATTTGCATTGTTACTTACGGTATCAGTATATCTCATATCCAATGACATGGGTACAATGTATGGATACAATGTTTCTAACTCAATAGATAAAAAATCTAGATCAAGAAGATTACACTTTTTTTCCTTTTTTCCCATATTCAAATTTGTTTCCTTACACTTGAGGACTCCTACATCAATAGTAGCTTTCTTGCCATTTTTTGGGCACAATTTCATGTTGGAAATTTGTATTCCATGAGGATAGAGTTGTTGATTCATGTGAAATAGAATCATGCTTGCATATATCATTTTCCCCTTGAAGACTTGTTATTTTGATAGATATGCCATCTTGTTTTAGCATAGTACCTCTATGTGAATACGGGGAAATATTTGCTTAAAATCTCACATTGCAGTCGCTTTCAACAAATCTTCTCAGCTCATTATCACTAATATCTCTTTCTTAGTGTAAGAGATCATAACCAATGAGAACATTCTCTGTAGCACTTATATCCTGCTTATCTTTGTTCTATTTTTCCTTATATCATGATGATATAGATCCTAGATTGTCAGCTACATGAACGAAAGTTTTGCAACACATTAAGTCCAATGTTTGACATCTTCAAGCATTCATAATTGTTCCTAGACCAACCTCACCATAGTTATATTACCCACCTATTTTTCATTAGAAAAATATACCCCATCACTGTTGTTAGAGATCTCACAAGCCATGCAATGCTTATAAACACCATTAAGCTTAGTTATCTCACACTTGATTATTAAAAAAAATACATAGCAAATTGGAGATCACTAATCCTTATGTATGTTTTGCAACACAATAAGACCAATGTATGACAAATTCAAGCATTCATAATTTTCTATCTAGGATAAATTTAATTTTTTGCCAAATGACCTATTTTTCTATAATATATATATATATATAATTATTTTAAAAATGTAAATTCTTTACAAAAATATCCTCACACATTTATCGTTGATATTTTTTTATTGATGAGATTGACTAGATTTAACCTTATTTGTATGAGAAATTGTCTAGATTTTGCGGGTTCATCTTAGGTAGAAGGGGCTTGGAGCTCAGTTGCATCCACTTCTTTTCTAAAACATCAATTTTGATGTTCTTACATATTTTTTTTTGTATATCCCTCTCTCCTTCACTTCTTTCAAGCACGGGCTTGAGGATTTCTCTCTTCTTCCCTAAAAAATTCAATCTCTTTTCTTGGTTATTGTTTCTCTATGCTTACTAAAATAAGATACATCAATATTATATTTGAAATCTGATTTTAATTATGCATATATATCAGATATAGGTTCCTTCAAAAAATTTCATTTCAAACTAGATCTGAAGTAGCCTCTCAAAGTGCCTTTTCTCAATAAAAAATTCACATATTCGAGCATTTTGAGGAGTGTAAATTATTTGTGTTAGGTAATAACTCCCGAATTCATCCTATTTCTCCATAGAATGCCTTTATTTATACATTTACAATGACTCTTGGGATCACACATCCGAGAGTCTCTTCATATTCCTACTATGTACAATAACATAT
>LPNX010819262.1:119097-146604 GCA_001517045.1 Pseudotsuga menziesii
TACGCACACCACAAGATACACAACAGATCTTCCAACTTTCTTTATAGACAATGTTGCATCATCAAGATCAAAATGTTCGAAATTTAACTTCAAAAGATGCTCGGTTAATTTTTCATACCATGCACGAGGCGCTTGTTTTAGGCCATACAAGGATTTGACAAGCTTGCATACTTTTTGTTCTTTTCCTTTCACAACAAAGCCTTCTAGCTGAGACATGAAGACATTCTCTTTCAAGTCTCCATTCAAGAAAGCAGTCTTCACATCCATCTGATGAACTTTCCACCCATTCTGAGTAGCTAAAGAGAGTAAGGTACGGATGGTAGCCCATTTTGCTGTAGGGGAAAACGTTTCTTCATAGTCAATTCCTTCCTTCTGCGCATAGCCTTTTGCTACAAGCCTTGCTTTGTGCTTGTCAAGTGAGCCATCTGATCTGTATTTGTTCTTGTACACCCACTTGCAGCCAATTGGTTTGGTTCCAACTGGAGGGTCAACCAGCTTCCAAGTTCCATTCTTCATGAGTGCATCATACTCATTCTGCATAGCTTCTTACCACTCAACTCGAGTAGAAGCTTCTTCAAAGGAATTTGGTTCAAAGTTAGCAGATAAAGTAAATTCACAATCAAATGATACATCCATGTCACCACTTGAATTATCTGCTTCTCCTCCATCTTCATGTCTTTTTGAACTTCTCGTTCCCGTCTTTCCAACTTCAAACAAATGGACACTTTCAAGTGTCTTTGTGACCCATTTAGGAATCTTCTGTGATGGTCCTGGTTGATCAGCTGGTGGTGCTTCATTACCTTCAAGGTTGAGTCTTCCAAGTCTCTCAATCACATCATCCAGTTGAATCTCTTGTTCAAGTGAAGTAGCAGGAACTTCTTCATACGGGGGAGTTGGTGCTTCATATGGAAATTCCAAAGGTTGATCCAGAATAGGAATCCCCCCTTCAAGGTTTGGAATTTCATATTCATTTTCAGAATATTTCTTTGGATGAGGATATTTTTCCAAACGATCAAGCTGTCTCTCAATGGACTGGTCTTTTTTATTAGTCTCAAGAAAAATGGCATCTCTGGAAATAACAAACTTCTTGTTTACCTCATCATACAGACGATATGCCTTGGAGTTTTCTTCGTACCCCAGGAAAATGCATTTTCTGCTTCGAGCACCGAGCTTGTTTCTTTTCTCCTTTGGAATCAAGGCATAACAGGTGGAACCAAAAACTCTGAGATGCCTGACTGAAGGGAGATGGCCAAACCACATGGCCAAACCACATTTCATGTGGAGTCTTGTTATCAAGATCATTTGAGGGATTTCTATTTCTCAAATAGGCTGCACATTTCACTGCATCACCCCAAAACATTAGTTTTACATTCTTAAAAAACATCATTGAGCATACCATATTCATTATGGTTCTATTCATTCTTTCTGCTACACCGTTTTGTTGAGGATTGTAGGGAACTGTAGTCTGATGTGCAATTCCATGTTGGCAAAGATAATCTTCAAAAGCATTTGAAGTGTATTCTTTCCCATTGTCAGTACGAAGTGCACCAATTTTAGATTGTGCTTGTTTTTCTATCAATGCATGAAAGTCCTTGAATGTTTGAAATGCTTCTGATTTTGTCTTTAATGAGTAAATCCAGCACATTCTTGAGTAGTCATCAACAAAGGTCATAAAATACTTATTCCCATTGGTAGAAGGAGTTGGCATTGGGCCACATAAATCAGAATGCACTAATTCTAATTTCCTACTTGCTCTGAAATTAGATTCATGGAATGGAAGCTTATTGTGTTTCCCTAATATACATGCATCACATTTCTCTTCTCTTTGGGAATGGTGGGCAAACCAAATACACCATTATTTCTCAACAAACGAAAACTGTTATAATTCAGATGACCAAATCTTGCATGCCACAATAAACTAGATGACAAATTACCTTCTCCATGCTGAGAGAGGTAGGCATAGTTCTAAACCCTTGCAGATGAACCCTTTAGCTTCAACAGCTTCCCATCTTCGTATCCAGTCATGATGACTTGGTTGTCAGAGGACTTTCTTATTTCTATGATTCCATCAAACATGTGTATGGAATGGCCTTGCTGTCGAATCTCCACCAAGGACAATAGGCTTCTTTGCAACTCTGGAAGATAAATAACATTCTTCAACAAGAAATCAGGGAATCCATGCATCTTCAGCCGAATGGTGCCCATTCCATTTGGTTTAAGACTTGACTTATCTGCAAAGTAAACTATGCCATTTATTGTTTCATTAAGTTCTTCAAAACAGTCTTTTCTAAAAGTCATGTGTGATGTTGCACCAGTATCAAGTAGCCAACAATCTGTGTAAGATGAAAGTGAAGTCATTTCATTAATACCAAGATTACAATGTGCAACAATAGAATGAGCAGAATCTGAATATTTACTAGCACCTTGGTTCTTATTGTCATATTTCTTCTGGTTATGTCTGTCTTTGATGGAGTCCCACGAAGCCCAACACTGATCTGCTGTGTGTCCAATCTTTCCACAACGCTTGCACTTCAAATCTGATCTTTTGCTGGAGTTGTTTTTGCCTCTTCTACCTCTGAAGTTTCTTCTTCCTCTGCCTCTCTTGCTGCTTTCTCCTTTGGGATGATCTTTGCCAGAGAGAGTTGTACCAACTACAGATGCTATAGATTGCATCTTCTGTGATTGAATCTTGCAACTAAAACAATAGGAGAAAAAGAGGAAAGAGTAAAGGTGCAGGTCTAAGTCTCTGCCACCTTCCTCAAGCTTTACAACAATGTCAATGTCTCTGTCATACAAACTTTGAAATACACTCCTTGCATCTGAATGCAAGAAGGCCGGATCTCAGATTCAACCATTCAATTTTCAATGTGATTAACACTAGCAATGTGGACAAGAAAGTCACAACACTAATCTTCAAAACTTGATGACAGGTTCAAAACGCAACTTCAAATACACCTTCCACATGAGTCATGGAATCATATGCAACATATATTATTTCTATACACCTCAATCATAACTCAGACAACAAGCTGCATCATACATACTTCATACACATGGAAAATGTTTGCAGAATTCCCACTCAATCTCCAACACACAAAATTAGGTCACAAATTAGGTTTTGTGCAGTCCAACAGTTAAAAATAATTAGAGCGTCAATATTTTACCTCCATGCACTAAGTCTTCACAATGTCTTCAAGCTTCACGTAGTTTAGTCACCGACTTCAAGGAAGTCACAGTAGCATACCATGGCTTCAATCTTCATGCAAATGAAAAAGCGTGAATATTCATCCTTCCTTTATCATTCAACAAAGTATCAAGGCGGCTTCAATAGCTACAATCTTAGATTTGAGTACTGATATCTCACCAACGCAAAGGAGCAGTATCCTCACACAGCATGTGCTCTTCTAGTCATAGCTTCAAATTTGAAAGAGAAAAAATGCAGTAATTCTAGGTTTATACATTTCAAGATTACAACACAAAAAACCATACATAGCAGCATATATCTTCCACCGAAGTCTTCAATATATGATATATATCAGTCACGGTCCTTTTTACTCAATGTAAATGAAAAATACTTGCTGACTTTTTCCTTTACATCCACGCACAAAAATTAGGGTTTTTGTATTTCAACGAACAAAAACATTTTTACCTCCCCTTAGGTGAATACAAGAGAGCTTCTTGTGACTGAATCTCATTCAAGCTCAGTGCATAGGCACGAGCTCTCACCTCAAGTTCGCAGCAAAACAACTTGTGAATGTAGTGTATCGTAGCACCGAGTCTCTCCTGTTCAACAGCGTGTTGATTCTTCCAATGTTAGAGGAAATAGTGTGGATTCTTTCACACAATGGACAACCTTAGATGGAGGCCGTGAATGTGGTGAGAATGGCTCACTAATTTTAAGAAGATTATAGATCGCAGCACAAAAACGAAGATGGAGGTCGCATCTTAAAATACATAAGAAAACCACAATATATCTCACAACTTTTGCACATAACTTTTATTGTTTGAACACGACCGTTGAAATTCATGGGAATAAAGAGAAATGGGAGAACGCTTTGTGGAAATGAGAATAGACTATAGGTAGCAGTGGAAATGAGAGCGCGATGCAGACTAGGGATAGGTATATATCAAAAATGACTGAACAAAACTTCAACCATTCATTCAAGATCGTGCAGTGATTTGAGTAATGCAACTTCTATGGACTGTTTCATACCTCATTCCTCGTCGCAGGTCTGGAGGAGCATAACACACACAATGAATGTGCACATGCTGGAAAAGAGAATGCATGCAACTGGCAGATGATGAGGCAGAATTGATTTTGAGTGCGTGCAGCAGAACTGGAGGAGAAACATTCAATTTTGATCAGAGGGCAGACACATTAATGGGCCAGCAGTTTGGCAATGCACTGGCAAGCATACAGGCTGCCAGGACTGAAACTTAACAGCATGAGTTATGGCAGGTGGTGCTCTGATACCATTGTTAGGTAATAACTCCTGAATTCATCCTATTTCTCCATAGAATGCCTTTATTTATACATTTACAATGATTCTTGGGATCACACATCTGAGAGTCTCTTCATATTCCTACTATGTACAATAACGTATAATCCTGACGGATTATATTCCAACAATTTGTTTTTGTTTTGAATGATTTGTAACATTTTAATATATTTCACTCACTGGTTCTTAGCAGGTTTTAAGAAAAGGAGGAGGACATTCTGCTCAAAATTCAAGTTCCGGGTCACTCGGGACACCAAAAACTCCATCCTTCATCCCTTTTCTTCTTTCATTTTCTCTCTCCAGCAGTATTGTAAGACTTTAAATCATTTTTCAATGATCAACGTGCATATTTAATTCATGTTTTCATCATATTGTAAAGTTCATTAATAAATAAATCAAGTGGGATACACAACGTCCACACTCCATCTCCCCTGGGGGGATTCATAGTCTCCTTTATGGTTTGTTTTTTACTAATCAATAAATGCACACATTCCAATTTCTAGAAAGGTTGTATAGGTATTTTTTTTCTTTCTTTGATTTCATCTTTAAATCAGTAATAATTTCATACCCGACTTGTTGCCACGAAGTATGCTCTCGCCACCAAACAAAGGCTTTTTGTCGATTATTGGTGGATGATCAGAAAGTGACACATAGTTTGTGGTCTAAAGTTGTCATTATTTTAATTTCTTTACAAACATATTTTATTTATCAAATTGGAACAAACATTTTGTCATAAACTTTGTCTATGTTCTTTCCCTCTACGGGCTTTGCCTGGTCGTTGGGAAATCAAAATCAATTTGTGACACTTTGTAAATTCCACACATTAATATAATAATCCATTAATCAAATCAAATCCCCAAAAAACATTACGAATATTTGATGTACGATATTTGACAATCATGGGTAAATTATTCAAAGGAAGCGGGAACCACTGAATAACGACCTTGAGATATCGTCAGGCTATGCTCTTGTTGGTGTAGTGTTGGACACCTATTAGAGACTCCAATTCAACCCACATTTCTGAGTGAGGAACCACTTTCATCATCTTCCAAACATATTCTTGGTACTTTTAGTATATTGATAAGCCCCTTCCCATAACTCAATTCATATTTGAATAATTAAAACTGACCAAGACACACTGCAAAACATTTCATTTTCAACAACATTATTTCTTTACTTTGACTCCTTTGGCACTAATCTAATTCACAATATTTGAATTTTTCTTATGTGTTGATGTTATGCTGATGAAATATTTATTTAAATTTTCAAACAATCTTGTCTCGATATTTTATTCCAAAAAATACTAAAAAACTTACTTCCATCATTAACGACTAAAACATAAGAGCCTCGTAAACTCTTTCTTAGGGACCACCCCCCTTGGCTTCGTTAGGATTTTTTCCTAAATGAAGGAGTCAATATCAAGTGACACTACTTGACTCAAGACTTTTCCCCAAGGACACACCTAGCAACTTGAATTTTTATGATGTGCTTAATCCCCAGGTGTGTGAAAGGTGGTAACACTTTTTGGCGATGTTCCCAGAGATAAATATTTATATTCCCGGGTTATGACTTTTTTTTCTTTATTTTTTCTTTTTGCTTAGTTTGATGAATGAGTAGAGTAGATATTTGATTCTTTGTCTGGTGACTCCACTAACCTTTTTTTCCTTTTTGCAAAGAAAATAAAAAAATACAAAATTTTGTGAAAGATTTATGATGCATATTTTTCTTTTCACATGGAGAGTCCATTAAAAGGACAAAACCCTTGTATCTCATAAAATTGTTGCGATTGATTATGTGTAGATGAGACTATTCAACATAGAAAAGTATTTAAAACTCATTTGACACATCCTCATGTTCAGTATACGATCTATTTCATGGTTACATCGAGTACATATTGTTGATATCCAATATGGATGAGTTAATAAAGAAATTGGGTACTTATATCACCAAACAGTATTATACTATTGATTTCTCAAACATCTCAGGTTTTCCTAACTTTGGTGATGGTGAAAAGGTTTTATATAAATGGCGACCAGTCTTTCATGGAAATGGTGATTCAACAATCCGGGCCCGGACATGTCAAGTATTTTCTTGAATTTCTAGTTGACTTCAATGCTCTGTATGAAGACACCATGATGCAAGTGTTCATTAGCTCCCTTCATGGAGAATCCTGTTGTTTGTTGTTTTAGGGCCTTCCAAATAAGTGTATCACCTCCCTTAATGCATGCTTCATTTGGATATTTTTGAAGCAGTGGAATTGTGGTATGGGTAGCATGAAAGGTTTGGAAAATTTTCTTAAAGCAACCTTTACCTTTTATTTTCCAAACATAGAATATCATAAAGAAGAGCTTCCTCATTTCACCAAAGTAAAAAGAATTGAATATTTAGAGAAACTCCTTGATTACTTCAGTAAAAACGATGACAATTTCATTTCCCATCTGCATTATAAATATAATTTTACATAAATCCCTAAGGAACCCTTGGTTGGAAATTTGGTCACAGACCTTCCTCATGTTTCAATGGTATGCAATGTTGAGGATTTGGAGTGTTCTAAGGTCTATTTCAATAATAATTATAACATTTTCTCAGATTGGCACCAGGATGAAACCATTACAGAGATTGACACTTGTGAAGAAATTCATAATGACTATAATATGTGTGATAATAGTCCCCCATGTTCTTCATATGGTGTTGAAGATTGGGAAAGTTGGGTTACCTGTGACATCTTTGAAACCCATATTTTTGAAGAATATTATTTTGAGTAGAATGAGGAGTGTAGCCAAGGACTTGATACTAGTGATAAGGAATAGTTCATACCTGACATAGATGGGGATGATGACTATTGGACTATTATTGAAAATCCAACCTATGAGACTCTTGAAAATATTTTTGAAAATGTCATCTATGAATTGTCCAGCGAGGTGAGTCTTTATTCTGAGACCTATGAAAGTTGCAAAGAAGAGCAATCATAGTTTTCATATGATCAGTCAGAGTAGTATTTGAGTATCTTTAGCTAGGACTTGGAGAAGCAATGTAGTGAAGAGTCATATTGGGTGAACTAATTGAATATTTTGTCCATCCATCGTCTGAACCTACAGAATGTTCCTTATGATTTTGAGTAGTTTTGGGATTACACACAGAGTTATCAACAGATAAGCCTTTTTAATGAATATGATGATCTACCTCATCAGATCCTGTTGGTCCTCGCTAACCTAAGCTATTGAAATATACTTTCGAGCCTAAGTAATACCCCTAATAAGGTTCAAGTTAGGTGGAAGCATGTTCTCAAATGGCATGGATTTATACATTAGTCCTATCCAATCTTGGATAGAGGAATCCTGCAAGAGGACTTGTCAGTTTGGGAAGCAGTTCAATGACGTTTTCCATGATTATAATCTCCCATCCAACTTTCCCATATTCAAGTTTCATGTAGGTTTTCATTTCTTAAATAATGTTTCCTTTCTTTGGCTAGTAACCAAAGATAAGGCAAAAACATTTAAAATTTATAAAATGCTTAGGTGGTTACATTGGATATTTGATTTCACCCAAGATATTTGTTTCATCTTGCTTAGAGTAGGAAAATAATCTCCTTAAATTGAGCATTTACTTTATGCATTTATTTATGTACTTCGAAATAAAACTCTCTTTCATTTGTTAGTTTTTCGTTCCTTTCAATAACGCGACTTTTGGATCATTGGTTATTTTCATAAAACTTGTGCTAATAAGGTTTCTTGTCAAGCTGAAATGTTTTTATAGACGATATATACCATAGATGTTGGCATTCTTGTACCCTCTCCTTGATTGAAGACCAGATCAAGCACATGTCCCAAAGTTGGAGCCATATGTTATCCACTAAGTTGCACTTAGGGGAATTTTTCAAGTGAGCCACCAAGGATCGGAACAAATCAATTGTTCTTACTTAGTGCTCGAAAGTTCCATGGTTTCATCAAGGGAAGTTGTCGTCCCTTTTTCATATGTTCACACCCCCTTGGGGGAATTGTAATAAATGAAATAGCATGATGGTTTCTTATGTAAAATGCTTGGCCTTCTTGAGACTTGGTGGTCAAATTCATCATCCTTGAGTTTTTTTCCCTCGTTAATTATATGACGCTTTTTCAAGCGACATATAATTTTCAAGTTTTTCACTCAAAATCCTCCAAAGAAGGGATGGTGAAATTGGTGATTATGGCTTATGAGGGTTATTAAATCCTAGGTTCTATGTATTATACTATTCTAGTCATACTCCCAAAGTTTCGTGGACATGCGCTAAGTATTTCATAGGTTTTTATAATTTTTAGATTTTTAATAAAATCATCAATAAGGTTTATTTTAATTGTAAATGTTCAAGAGGTCATAAAATTGGGCCTATGGAGCCAATTTGGTCGTGGGGATGCCCATTTTTGGACCTAGAGCTCCCACTTAACCCTAAACCCACTTTTCCTAAGTTTTAAGTGACTATTTATCACTTAAGTGAGATTCTCTCCAAAAAAGGCAAAAACTAAATACAAAATTAGAAAAAGGGAAAATATGGAGAAAAACACATCCCTAAATCAGTGGGAACTTGTCCCAGACATGTTTAGGGTTAACTAAGGATGATGTTGGGGTTAATTGGAGACCAAATCAAGATTAAATCGGCTTGATTCCATTAATAAAATCCTATAGGGGGGGATTTCTCCTTAGAGGGGCACATTTATCCATGAAATAGCTCATCTACTACCTCTAGTTCACTCTAGTTCACCCCCAATCTTCTCAAAAAGATCCAACACTTGGAAAATTCGCCCCTTGGGGTTTGCTCTCATTTCCCTATTCAAGTGAGGTTTTCTTTCTCATTTTAGAGGATGTATTGAACCTCTGCTCATTGCATTGTTGTTATTGCATATATTTCGAGTTAGCATGATCATCAAACCTTATGGTCCAAATAAAAATATATACATCATACATGCTTAGCCATTCACTAGTTCGGCCTTGGCGTTTAGTTCCACACTTGGACTCCATACTAGCATAATTACATCATTTACACTATTTTGATTAAATACATTACAATTCAAAATAAAAGACATTACAACATTTATCATTAATAAGCAAGATCCCAAAGCTTAAAAACACACACCATATTCATAATGAACAACACAACTATTTTCACTTTGATAAATTGACACAAAAAATGCATCAAAGTAAATATTATGTGTGGCAGGTTGGTCCTATAGTAGTGAAATGTTTTATACCCATGTTTATAGGATATCTTGAACATTTTATTAGAATATATATATTGATTAGAT
Source organism: Pseudotsuga menziesii (assembly GCA_001517045.1). Lineage (NCBI taxonomy): Eukaryota > Viridiplantae > Streptophyta > Pinopsida > Pinales > Pinaceae > Pseudotsuga > Pseudotsuga menziesii. The sequence goes on from LPNX010819262.1 coordinate 128,876, forward strand.
CTAGTAGGAGCAAAGTTATCTATTGTCTCTACATCTTCTAACTAGATACGGTGGAGTCAGAGACCCTTCACTAGAGACACCAATTTTCCTACATTTCATTTACGGAAAATACTAGATTTTTGAAGATATTTGAGTGAATTGCCTTTAATATCACAGTTAAGCATATCATAAGTTCCATTATTGTCTCCACTATCCATTCTTCCACATAACTGAGGCATGATTCTCTGAAGTTCAAACCTATAAAATTGCTCACAAGTTTAATGAACCATAAATTTAGTTGACTTATGAGTTAACCAACACAACCAACAACTCGCTTGCAAGTACTAGTATTATGATGAGCAAATAAATTTGATGGATGTTAAATCTACATGTTTCAATCTTGCATTCATATCGAAGTTGATGTGTAAATCTTGAGCTTAGTTGTCAAATATGTTTTAAAGCAATAAAAAATTATGTACAACGTCAAATTCCAGGCCTGCCATCAAGTTCAATACAAATTAAATATTACTTCACTTTTCAACACACCCACCCACACACACATAATACATATGAATTCTTACTATTAAGTAATAATACTTAGTACATATATAAACAATAAAGAGAGTTACAGAGCTTCCAAAAAACTTCATTACAAAGGGCCAATGAGTGATAGCTTCCAAAATACGCCACAGTTTGGCATAACAATTCTTAAAACTCCCATATATGTTTTTTGTTGCCTTTTAGACACCCTGGGGTTAAGCAAAGCATAAATATTCAAGTTGCTAGGTGTGTCCTTGGGGGCAAGTCTCAAGTCAAGTACTGTCACTTGATCTTGACTCCTTTGTTTAGGCCAAACTCCTAACAAATCCAAGGGGGGTGGTCCCTGAGAAATAGTTAAACTAAGGCTCTTTATATTTTAGTTGTTAATGATGAAATTAAGTTGTTTCAGGATTTTTTTTGGTAAATAATTCGGTCTCAAGTCTGATGCAAAATTGTTTAAACATTCAACAACATGTCATATGAGTGTATAAAGATTTATGTTGAAAAAATTGATAATCAGAAGAAAATAATATTGTTACGTACCCAGATCAGTGCCAAATGGAGTCAAAAATGCTGCAGAAAAGGAAATGTTTTGCAATGTGTCTTGGTCAGTTTTAATTGTTAAAGATGCGTTGATTTAAGGGAAGGAGGATTCTTGATATACTTATGAAGTACTTAGAATATGTCTAGAGAGATGACAAAATTGGTTCCTCACTAAAAAATGTGGGTTGAATCGGAGTCTCTGAGAAGGTCTTAAACACTACACCAACAAGGGTGTAGTCTAACTGTATCTAGAGGTCACTATTCAGTAGTTCCTCCTTCTTTTAAGAAATTTTCCCAATAATGTCAAAATGCATTGTGCCGGATTTTCACAGTGTTTATAAGGTTGTTGATTTTATTACTTTGAATTAATTATTTAGATGTAAAGAATTGATTAGTGTGTATTCCTACTTTTGATTATCCCAAAGCTCAGTGCGAACCTACGATGGGAAAGAGCATACACTGGAATGGAAAAATGTTTGTTCCAATGGAATAATGAAGCAAAAATATTGTGGAAGAAAAATAAAAACTAAGTCCTAAAATAATCCACAAGCTATGTGTCACTTTCTGATCATCCACCAATAATTGGAAAGAGGCCTTTGGTTAATGGAGAGAGCATTCTTAGTGGAAACAAGCGAGGGAACAAAATTATTTTAAAAACTTAAAATATGGAAATGAAAAGAAAAAACTAACTAATGCAACCTTCAAATAAAGTGGATTGTGTGTGTGTTATTGTTAGAAAAAATCAAGCGACGAAAGAGATACTACCAATCCCCTCAGGGGGGATGAAGTGTGGGCGTTGTGTAACCCACTTTCTTTCTTTATTACTTATGATTAATATATCAGAAAAATGAAATTAAAAGATGTATTAGAACCTATAAAACAGGTCTAAAGGATTGTACAACTTAATGGAGTGAAGGGGAATGAAGAAGAGGGGAAAACTGAGGGTTTTTGGTGTCCCGGGAGACCCAAAACTCAGATTCTGAGTAAAGCTTCCTCTTAATTTTATTTGGAACAGCTAAAAAACAGTGAGTTAAATTATTAGAATATTATGGAATGAATGAATAAAAGATAAAAACTAAAACTAATTTCAGTACTTGCAAAAGATTGGAAAAATTTACTAGTTTTTAAAGCACCAAAATTACAACTTTAGATTCAACAAAACATGATTATTTTAAAATTACTTCTGAATCTAAATTATCTGATATGATAAATAAGTAGATTGAAATTATCATACTTTTAAATCAGATCTATCAAATTTTCATATTCAAACTATGTAATCGGGAAGAGGAAATATAATTGTTTTGAGAAGATGGAGAGCAACTTGAAGCCTCACTTGATCTTCTTATGAAAACTTTGGTGACCTTGTAGACATAAGATAAAACTTGAGATATTTTCAAAGAGGAAGAATATACAAATGAGTTCAACTCCTCCTTTGAAAATGTAACCTGCAAAACAAATCTATGAGAAACCCATGTATAAAAAAGTTAGATCTAGTGTACTCAAAATCAAAGAATGAGAAAGAGTTGAAATACAACTAAGTACGAACAACTACTCTCCTATCTCTTGAAATAAAAATACCAGTAAGCAAGTTACAACCGTAAATTACTACTCTATGTGCCTTAGGATGACCTTCTAATCTAGATCTAATAGCAACTTTAAGCAAAAGGAAAAAACAATTTAGAAATCTAAGAATGTCACCTCAAATATTCACAAGCAATCATCTCATTACATAGAGTTGACCTCCAAATTCTGAAATTATATTCATAAATATAAAAACAATACAAAATAACATAGGTTTCTTGCATCCATCTGATTGAGGAGCAAAACCCTCTTTTTATAGCAAAAAAGTAGCTCAAACCCCAAGGGGGTGAATTTTCCAAGTGTGAGGTGGTTTTGGGGGTTGAGATAATGGTGGGAGTAGGTTTGGAGTTGTGGGAGGGAAGGTTTCCACCTATATTGAGGTATCACACTTGGTTTGGGAAGCCTTTACCTCCTCTAACCACTTCGTCCAAGTGGCAAAACCACCCTCCATGAGTGAATTCACCCCCCTTTTGTGGAAGTGATTTGGAGCCCCTCCTTTGACGGTTGAAGATGATCCTCTATGCTCATAAATTTCCCAGAAAATATCCTCAACAAATTTGACACCTCAGAGACAAGTCCCAGACAATCTGCCTTTTATTTAGGAATTAGATTTTCTCTAATTTTCCCATTTATTTGACCCTCTGAATCATTTTGGAGACGAAATCTGAATTAATAATTGAAAATTACTAATTTGACTCTCAAAAGTGGGTTTAGGGGTTAAGTTATGTCTCTGTCTCCAAAAAATAGCATCCCCATGACCAAATTGGATCATAGGCCCAACTTTATGACCTTTTGAAATATTACAATTAAAATACACATTATCGATGATTTTATTAAAAAACTAAAAATTTAAAAATCCTAGGGGGGACTTATCGGATGTTCACGAAACTATGGACATATGAATATCATGGTATATACATAGACCCTAGGCTTTAATAACCTTTCTAAGAAAAAGTTACCAAACTCACCATCTCGACTTTGGAGGATTTTGAGTGAAAAACTCAAAAATTATATGTCGCTTAAAAGAGCGTCACATAATTGGCGAGGGAAAAAACACTCAAGGATGATGACCTTAATGACCAAGTCTAAGAATTCCAAGCATTTTACATAAAAGAACCTCATGCTATGTCATTTATTTCAATTCCCTCAAAAGGGCGTCTACATCCAAAAATTGCCCCTAATGAAACCACGAAAATTCTTGAGCACTGAATAAAAACAATGATTTGTTCCAATCCTTTGTGGATCAATTGAAAAATCCCCTAAGTTAAACTTAGTGGATAAAAATTCCCATTACCAAACATAAACTAGTACACACTAACATGTTTACCCCTATAGATCACTTAACATGATTAAACCCACTTCCCCTAATTACAACTACAGACACCAGAAAAACCTCAGTCTTGGACAAAATCAAATTTGAAGAAAAAAACCCAGACTCGAACAACAATAGAACCCCAAGACCGACCTCAAAACCCACAACGGCCTGCAAAATGCTACAATAAATCACCATCGGGAGCCAGTGATGCACCACCCGTCTGCCCAATCGAATCCGGAGAGCCTCCATATCTGCATCTATTTTTTCATTCAGTCTACTAGTCTTAGCTTGGTGACCCTTCCATCATTGGACTGGGGTATCACCCCCCTCCTCCTTCTACACGCATTGCCATAAAACATTGCCCATAAGATTCTTCATCACCCATAATAAGGAAACCGTCCTTTCATAGAGCCCAAGCTGGGACACATCATTACCAGGGTCCATGACCCTTCCTCAATCCCTTTAATTTTTGAGTTGAGTGTCTCCTCATACAACTTCTCTCATAAACGAGCTTCAATTCCTTTAATGCGGTCTTGGACCACTAATGGAAAACCCAGCTCAAGATACTTAGATACCAACGAATCCTTCTTCTGAGCATGCATGATATGTCTACAGGAAACTGGGGGCTGACCATCCTGGGCCTTATGATTCGAATTACCTTTACTTCCCCCAGCCATGAACTTGTTAATCTCCATATCCCCACCTTTGCACAATAAAATACCTCTTATAAACCAACACCTTTTCACCAAACACAAGGAAAGTTTACCACGATGCTACATGGAGGTGGGGAAATAGCAACTTCCCACTTTTCATGATGATTGTAGGCATACCACAACTGAGCTCAGTCATCCTCTTCTCATTCCTGGCCAGAAAATTCTCCCATAAATGTCGATATCCTCGACCTCCCGAATTGAAATCCCAGCTTGCGGAAAGACTTGTTGCAATGACTCCACACACTGGCATATTCATTAGCTTTAAAGGGATCGATCCAATCCAACCAGTTCATCTGTTCTTTATACATCTCACGCAAATAACACTTATCCCTCCCTTGGTCTTGCTATTGTTCCCGCGTGTCATGGGAATCTTAGTTTTATTTTTCATGAGCCACTTTTGTCATGCACATGGCTCCAAGTGTCTCATTGGTTAAATTCTCCCATGCATTACCAATGATCACCTGTCGGGTCTCCGTATATGCATTAACAAGGCTATATGTTGCCTTATTACCTTCACATATCATGTGGCTGAAGGATATGCCACTCATCCTCTGGACAATCTCTTCCAACTATTCCAACCTGTACTCCAGATGCTAAATTAGCGAGACTTTGAAACATTGCTTACGTTATGAATTCGTTTTTCCATTCCTATAGCAAGTTTTGAGTCACCTTCCACCACCAAGGGTAACTAATTATGCAACTGTGTAATCCCAAGCCCATGAATAAGGCCCTCCAGTTCTGATGCATTATTGGTGTCATGGCCGATTTTTCCATAGAATAAATTTTTTGTTTCTCCAATATGATCCCGAATGATCCCTTCAAAACTCGAATCCATAAGGTTACACTTGGAGGCCCCGTCGAAGTTCAACTTATAGAAACCAGGAGGAGGGTCATCCCAACAACATTGGATAGTACATCCCGAGGGTTGATTCCTAGGCATACCCCAGTAATGTAATGGGCCAACAATCCCCCAATTTCTCAAGATTCGACTCTCCACCCCCTAAGCATATCAATCCGCCTTTTCCCAAGACCCGAGACAGATAGTTTCCTGAATTTTAGACTGAATGGTCTTGTTATTGTTCCCATGTGTCATGGGAATCTTAGTTTTATTTTTCATGAACCACTTGTGTCGTGCACACGGCTCCAAGTGTCTCGTTGGTTAAATCCTCCCACGCGTTACCGACGATCACCTTTCAGATCTTTGTATCTGCATTAGCAGGGATATCCACCACCATATTACCTTCACATCTCACGTGGCTGAAGGATATGCCACTCACCCTCTGGAAAATATCTTCCAATCGTTCCAACCTGTACTCTAGATTCCAACTTAGCGAGACTTTGGAACATTGCGTACCATTATGAAGTCATTCTATCATTCATATAACAAGTTTTGAGTCACCTTCCACCACCAAGGGTAACCAATTCTGCAATTGGGCAATCCCAAGCCCATGAATAAGGACCTCTATTTTTGTTGCATTATTGGTGTCATGGCCAATTCAACCATAGAAGAAAGCTTTAGTTTCCCCAATATGATCCTGAATAATCCCTTCGAAACCATAATTCTCAGGGTTACACTTGGAGGCCCCGTCGAAGTTCAACTTATAACAACCAGGAGGAGGGTCTTCCCAGCGACATTGGATAGTCCCTCCCGCGTGTTGATTCTTAGGCATACCCCTGCACTGTAATGGGACAACAATCCCCCAATTCTTCAATATTCGACTCTCTTCCCCCTAATCATATCAATTCGTCTTTTCCCAAGACCTGAGATAGATAGTTTCTAGAATTTCATACTGAATGGTTTCCCATACTCTATCTATGGTTAGGAAGGTGCCCCTAAAGATCCACTTGTTGCGTCCTTTCCAGTTTTTCCATCCTATGAAGCTCGGTAGAATCTGCCAAATTTGATTGACAATGGCATTTTTGAAGGGTTCCTTTGGCCAATTCCTCAACATGAGATCTGGTGTAAGAACTCCAAAATTCGTAAAAATTTAAAATTTTTCAAGTGACATAAAATAATAAAACAATTTATAAGATATAATTATGATTTATTTTGTCAAGTAGGGAAAGATTCTTATGTGTGATCGGGGCTTACTTAGATTTAAGCTAACACAATGGGATTGATGGTTCCTCACAAGTTTAGCAGGTAGACATACGTTCCAGTAAAATAATATTTATATTCAACTCAAGAAGATACTTCTCTAGCATGTTTATGATGCTAGACTTAGAGTGTTTTAACTGTAGCTTGTCTCCATCAAAGGTAATGTTAATCTGTATTTCTATTGCTGTCAAAACTCCGTAATGATGTTATATCAAACCATCTCTGCATAGGTTAAACTGCATGATCACATACTGTCAAAAGATATCTGAAACCCTAGATGATTTTTATTCAACTTCTAATAAAAGCTTGTATTCCTGTTTATAATAATTGTGATTTAGAGTTTTAGATGTAAATAATTTCAGTTCATATCTTGATGCTTAAATACACTCCATACTATTTGGTGTCCATCACAATTATCTTCATTTCAGGGTTTTATACACAACAATCTCTCAATGCTAACAAGATTACTTTTACTTTAACTATTGACTTCTTACTAAGTTGCTAGAATTGTTACTGAGACTCTGAACATAGTCTAAGGACTGTATTTACTAGCATTTACAAAACTCAATTTAATAAAAGAACCGAACCATGAATCTCTTTTTAGCTGAAGAAATCTTCCTTATTACTTTACATACCTTTACTTTGAGTTCTTAATACTTGTATCTTATACACTCAATCCTAGTGTATCCTTTAGTTATAAACTAAACCCTTTTTACAAGTTGTTTTTATAAAACTCTCAAGATAAGTTTGTTGATTTTCATACTTCAAGATATCTTATAGATACTTGGTCTCATCTACCCTTTTGTCCCCCAATTCTAGGTGTCATTGGATCCCATTCTTATGGTAGATTAACATCAAGTGAATTTTTCACCCACGTTTCAACTTATGTGGTTATGTAAAAGAACTACCCTACTTGTCCCATAACCAAACCCTAAAAGGAAAGAAATCCATATCTAATCCTATAGTTGGCAAATGATACATCCAAAACAATAATATTAAACATGATTATCAATCATAGGATTTGCGACGTATAGTTAATTAAAGATTGGTTTATAATGATTTTTATGCAAGCTCCAATCAACATCGCTGACTATAGAAACACCACCCATTACAAGGAAAATAATTTCATGGACACGTGGTGAGGTTTTGTCCACAACTCAAGTTGACTTAAAAGGAAATATCCTAACCCTTCTTTTCGCAGAGTGAGGTTGCCTTCGTCCAATTTGGCTGAGCTGCAAGCTCGTAGCCATTGAATCTTGTTTACACCTCCATTGTTGCAGGTTGTCTTCTCGTGACCATCGAAATCATGTATACCCCTCCATTGTTGCAGGTTGCCTTCTGAACAAACGAAGCTGAGAGCTAGTTTCTTGTGAGGACATGAGGTGGTTTCGAAGATTTGTTGATTGCTCTGTAAGCTTCTGGTGTAAAGAAATCTGAGTCTTGTTGGCCATCGATTGTGAACAGATATTTTGAGTTTAGAAGCACGGCTTATGTGCTTCTGCCTTAGGTTGGAGTGTTACTCCTTTTTCTTCGACTTTGTGTCTCGGCGTCTTCTCAGTTTCTGGAAAGATGCCAATAAGTAGTCTCAGGTGGTCGGTTCCCTCAACTTCATTAAAAAAGAAAGGTTTAACAGGTAACGACCTAACACAGGTTTTCATCTTACGTAAATTTTGAAATGTTTTAATTTAATAAAAGGTTTGTAACCAAAGGATTGTTACTCTTTCCAAGTCCTCCTCCTGGCTCTGTAGGTTTTACCGAGCTTGCTCCTTCAATTTTCAACCATGCAGACATTCGGTAAGCCCTGGTTACACTATGGGTTTTCTCCCATGTTGGTATTACAGTGGTTGGAAGATGAGGATACTTTCTACTTAAATGAACTCGGCCTGGGTTTTTAATGGATAGGTTATTCAATGTGTTGTTTTGTTTTTGTAAAGAAAACCCTAATGGGTAAAATGTGCAAGTTATGGAAGGCTATTGTAGTTGTGACCTGGGTTTTACTTAGCAGATCCTTTACGGCCTGGACAATGAAAAAAACTGTTTTGTTTAACTTTTTCTTTGAACTCGGCTCTAAGCCGAGATAATGTTATTCGACCTCTACATAAGTTACTTAAGATTTTTCAGTGGTTTTTAAATGAAAAGAAATTTCTGCTCGCTCAATCGAAACTTGCAAACTGGCAAGGTTGTTAGTAAAATATAATTTTTGGTTTATTGTCTTACTGTTTTACAAGAACTTATATGATTTGTTTTTGTACAGGCTTTAAGCCTCGACAGGGTTATAAGAGGCCGTGGGCCATTATGCTTATGCTATTTTGTTTCTGTTTAGTTCTTTTACAGTGTTATTTAATTTAAAATAAAAACATTTGGTAAAAAGGGTTTATAGTGTTTGTTACTATTTTGACAGTATTCTTAGGTGAATACAACACTCTGTTTCTCTTTCAATTTTGTTGTTATTTGAAATAACATACAATTCCAAAATGACATGGATTTCTACAGAAATGGTTCTTAGTTTTGTTTTCCTATTATTACTTTCAGTGATAAATAATTACAACAGCTAAATGTTATGTCATGGTTAAGATAGTAAAAGTTGTTTTTAAGGATTTAAACCTACCTCTTGTAAACCCTAAGTATTTGTATTGTCGAACAGATAGTAAAATGTGAACTGGAAGTAATTTATTAACAAGTCCTATGGATTACTATCTTGATTAAAATCCTGGTAATATCTTTTAACTCTTCCTATGTTTATTTAAATAATTCTATCTATTATGTTTATAATAATTATTAGTACTAGAAATGCTTCTATGAATAGTATGCCTATAAATGATTATATATATATTTATTTCTTTTCTAGATAATTAGTTAATATAGATACTTCCAGTAGCTAGAGCAAGTACTACTATTTTCTGTAATGATTCACAAACAAACTCTAAAAGAAGTCATTTACATTTTTTCATTCAAAGTTGATAAACAAATCTTCACATCTACTTGATCAACCCGCTGTACTAGAGTACTGCCTATTCAAGGCGTGGGAAAATGCAATGTGGTAATTGATTTCTAATTACTTTCATTTACTAATATGCCTACTGTTCTAAACATAATCTACTAATCACTAATATTATCAATACACAACATTCTTTTCTGTATAAACCCTAACCAAAACAATAACATGCATTTCTTTGAAAACTAATGATCATTTTCTGAAAACAATAAACAAATTATAAATAACCTGAACAATAAAAACCTGTCAAATGATGAGGTGACAATAGCTTAAGGAGGTTGTTCCTCTCAACCAAATCCTAGAGAAAGCTTAGTCTACACTTCCTCAGGATCCCTGAGCCTGTTTCCTGGTCCTCCTAGTAGAGTACTGGGTGAAGGATGTATCCTTAAGACCTTCTGTCACCTGAATGGTCAAATTACAGCAATAATCCAAACCTGCTTATACCAGTAAGAAATCCAGCCTAAGAGCTGCATAAGTTCAGTTCTCAGCAATTAACCCCTCAAACTCACTTCAATCAGTCCCCTCCATTGAATTTCTCATGTGCACTTCATTCACAGTGACTGATCACCTTTTTAGAATGAGCAGCCTCAACTATCTTCAATGAGAAATTTTATAATAATGCCTAGGTCTTCTGGGTTAGTTTTTACTTAATGAGCCACCTGGTCCAATTCCACTTTCTTGGAGAATCTTGACCACAAATATAGGGAAGTTGCCACCTGCAACATTTAGAAGTAGTTTGAGGATGCTATCACTTATCAGTATACTCTCCACCTAGTCTCCTCCACCAAGTGACCAGTTAACACTCTTTTAACAACTTCCCTAAGCTGTTGTCTCATCATTTATTTATTTATAAATAAAATATTCTGAAAATACATTAATTATTCTTGACACCACTTGGTCATCAATTACAAACTTAGCATAAAATATAACATAATGTTCCTCAATAACATTAAATTGTTTTTCCAAATTGGGGCATGTGACATCTGGTCTTCCTTTGCTTTTGCTGGAGTGATGAAAGGTGTGCGCACCTTTGTCTTATATCTCTATGGAGAATGAGAACATGTTCAATAGATGATCGATCATTTCGTCATTCTGTTTGCATAACCAACACTAGTAAGGCCCGTAAAGCCCTCTTTTTTCCAAGTTGTCTCTAGTTAAGATTCACCATCTCAGAAGTAACCAAATGAAAGTTGAAATTTTTGGCCATAACTTCGCCTCCCATAATTTTTTCCAGAATTGATCGTCTAGATCCCGATTGAAACCTCCCTCAGTGTTGTAGGTTTCCTAGATAGAGAAAGAACCTATAGGGGTCTTACCCCATATCAATTTATCTTTCCCATTATTTATGTGGATATATCTATCCTTCAGAGCTTCCACCACCTTCAATATCTCTTCGTCAAACTTGAACTCCTCCCACCCATTCCTTTGAATTCAACTCCTGAAACCGATTAAATCCTCTCTTCTCTCTCATAATTCCCCGACTCTGGTTAGCTGTCATTATTTGCACATATGGTGGAGGTGAGGAGTATTAAGTGCTTCGACCAACTTCGGGAGATGTTTCCACACATCTTCCCAGAAGAGCGCAAACTCTCCATTCCTTACTTCCTAGAAACTGTTGTCCTGAATCAAACTCTTGTAGTTTCATGCTAAACACCAAATATGGGAATCACACCTTTCTTTAGCAAAGCAAATGAGATCGTGCTTGTCCCAAACCCCTACGTACGTGCAGTGCCATGATTTGACCCATGGATCCTCCTCATGTGTCACCCATCGACACCATATTTGGGCCCCACTAATCAAATTTATCATGAGTGGGTCACGTAATCCAAACCACCAATTATTCTTTGGTTGGCAGATTGTTGCCCACTTAACCAAATCCCACTTCCTCTAGTCAGTGCCCCCTCTCTAGATAAATATTTGTTGGATATTATAGATTTCCTCAAGAATGGCCTTTGGATCCACCATGTTGGAAAACACGTATATAGGCATTTCTTAGAGGACGTATTTTACCAATACCATTATGATTTCCAAGTTTAAAGGATGATATGTCCAGCTGGCCAATTACTTCCTCATCTTGTTGAGTAACTCAGATCATGAACCCTTCCTAATAAGAGAGTAATGCAAGGGAGATCCCAAATATTTGGATGGAAGGGAGCTCTCCAGAAATCCCAGTATTTTGCAGATGTTGAGCATGGTAATTCGAGGGGTGTTAAGGGAAAAAATATGATACTTTTGATCATTGATATCCAGGCCAGAGGCCTCCTCAAACTATTGCAAACATCGTTTAATATTTTTGGCTTCCTCCATTGATGGATGCCCCATCAACATCTTATCATCCACTAATTGTTGATGAGTTTGAACCTTTGCCATTGGGTGCACCTTAAGACCATGGACCCCCTACTTAGCATGAGTAGCTTTGATGAATCTAACCATGCCATCAGCCATAATAATGAAAACTAAAGGGGATAGAGGATCTCCTTGTCTTATTCCTCTTGAGGGCTTGATGAAATCAGTCGAGACCCCATCGATAAGAATTGAAAAGAATGTCGTGGATACAAGCTTCATTATCCATTGTATCTAATAAGTATGAAACCCAAAAACCCTAAGAACCTCCCTCATATACTTCTAATTCAGTTTGTCAAATGCTTTCGCAATATCCATCTTTAGCATCATTCTTGGAGTTCTGGTGGTTTTAAGGGGCCGAAGAATCTCATGAGTTAGGATGATCGCATCCATAATCTAACATCCCTCCACAAACCCTAATTGTTTAGGGGAGATTATGAAATGGAGGATTGGTTTCAGGAGATCAGCAATGACTTTAGTAATAATATTGTAAATGACATTGCATAAGGGAATGGGTCTGAGCTTCCCAAGCGAGTCAACGCCCCTAATCTTAGGAATGAGGGAGAAAAATGTCGCATTGAAAGCTGGAAGGTTGTACCAATTCTTCCTGGAATCCTCCACAATTTTCCACACTTCTTCCTTAACCATATCCTAAAATAAATGTAAAAAGTTAACTATGAAACCATTAGGACCAGGGGTTGTACCTGCAACCATTTGTACCTTAGCTTCTTCAACTTCCGTACTAAGAATTGACCTCATTAACATATCATATTGTGCTTCCATCACTAGGTGAGGGATGTTTCTAGTAATTTGATTGATTCCCTCATGTCTATCTGGGTTGGGTTCCTCTAGGATATTCTAGAAGAAGTGGGTGAGTTCCCCCTTTATTTCTTCCCTTTTTTCAACCCAATCGCCATATTCCTTTCAAATCCTTAGGATACGGTTTTGAGTCCGATGTTGGGTCGCAGTCCAATAAAAAATGAGTTCATTTCCCCCTCCTTGAACCATTTGACCCTCAATTTTTGTTTCAAAATAATCTCCTCCTAATTTTCCCTTTCATCCATCTGGCCCAGGAGCCTCCCCTCTTCCTCCTAAATCTCTAGGGATAGGCTTTCCATCATCCCCTATTTTTGAAGGCAAGCCAATTTTCCCTTTAGGAAGGATTTATCTTCGAATATATTATCAAATTCCTCTTTGTTTCATTTCTTTATTTTACCTTTGATATATTTGATATTTTTTTCTGCAACCGATAAATACTTTTCCCCTCGACCTCTCCAACCTCCTCCCACCATTGACAAACTTTGTCATTGAATTCTGGGTGTCTCATCCAAAACTGCTCAAACCTAAAGGGTTTCTTGAATTAAGAACCTATGAAACTCCACCATAGACATACAGACCAATAATGATCCCGTTGATAGAAGCACCAGGGAGGATAACTCACTTCCTAGATCCAGAATAGATTCGAAGATTAAAAACCTATCGAGGAGAGAGGCAATGTGTCTCTCCCCTCCCCTTCTATTATTCCATGTATATATTTCTTCCCTAGAGATAATATCCACCATCCCCATCTCTTTGATGGATTCCTTGAAGAGCACACTTTCCCCATCCAGTCTTCTCCTTCCTCCTTTCTTTTCCTCCAAATCAGTGATCATGTTGAAATCCCCTCCCAGGATCTAATGCCTCCCCTTGACCCCTTGGTTTATTTTCCAAAGCGTTTTGATGAAACCCACTTTTTGCGTCGTAGTATGAGGGTCATAAACATTTGTCATGACACCTCTGATCAAAGTACCCACTACATGAAATTCTACTAAGAGGGATGTCTGTGAGGAAAGAAATCCTACAAGGGATATCTTCTTAGGGTTACATAGGATCACTAAGCCCCATACTTCCCTATACGCGTATATCCCAACTCCCTCATAGTTTCTCCAAGCCTTTCTTCGTGTTTCTAACAAGCGGTGTTCAGAGCAATTTGTCTCTTGTACACAAATCACCACTAGTCTTTTTGTTTGAATCTTCCTCCTCAAAATTTTAGTTTTATGGGGGATGTTAAGCCCTAAAATATTCCAAGTTATAATGTTTATTGGAAACACGATGAAAATAAGTTTCAATCCCTAGGGCCTCCCTGATGGTAGGGTACTAACCTGATTCAACTAACTTTATGCCCACTTCTTCTATACGAACTTGGTTTGATTTTTTCCCTGATGTCTTTCTAGTCTCGTCCAGTTGTCGTTTGTTTTCCTTCTTAGATCCAGACACAATTACCAGATATTTCTTAGCGTTAGGTCTTATTATTATTTTGAAGTAAGGAGACTTATTCTTGAGGGATGTAGCCTTTACCTTGTTTGGTGCATACATGTTCTATTTCATCCAGTTCTAGGTACCCTAGGTCCATGTCTTATCCTTCTTCTTATGTGCTCATCTCTTGCATCCTACTTGCTTGATTTGCTTCCTTATTTCGTAGCTTATCTCCTTGTCCAGGATTTTATTCTTTCGATTTAAGGTTCTCTTTTTGTTCCTTTGTCGGATCTGGGGCCACCTTTAACAATTCAGGGGTTTCCTCCTTCACTTCATGTTCTTCCAAGATTGCAAATTTATTGGCCATGTTGATTCATTTAGAGGGCTTAGGGGCTTCCGTTCGCCTCGCTCCTCTCTTCTTTTGCTGCACCCAAGAGAATCCATGGTTGTGCAATTCTTTTATTTGTTTCAATTGGGGCGATGGAGATTTATGATGGAAATCCCTATAAAGATGGTCATAATTATGAAACCTCCTGCACTGGAAGGGGATCTTATCATAGTCCAAGGCTTGCCTCCATTCTTCATCTTCTTAGGACATATCTATTGCTTTCGGTAACACTTTTGTCAGATTCTTGTACACAAATATCTGAGCGTAGGCTGTATATATCTTAGATTTCGTCTACTCCAAAATTTTGATAAAAGTAACTATAACCATACATACTCTATTGGATGAGATGTTTTTGGTATACCCACAATGTTAATGTATCACTAATGGTACATAAGTTATTTTTTGCATCACTAATATCAATTGAGGAAGTGATGCAAAATGTGTCCTCGTTACGTAAACATGGCACTACTAAAACATGTATACTACACATTCCAACACAAATGTAACTTTAGAGACAAATGCAATGTTGTAAAGACACATATGAAGAAAAATAATGTTATTACGTAGAAACACTTTTTACAACCTAGAATGAGGCAAGAGTGTAATGCCATGCACAACGTGGAGGTGACACATGTCACTTTAATAAAATAATACAATAAGGAACTGAAACTATAACAATGCCAACCCTAACATAAAGTCACCATACAATGCAAAATAGTTATGAGGGAGAAGTGTAATTAATTACTCAATATAGAGCACGTGGCACTTTAAAAAAATTATTAAATATTAAGTAAATATAATTTTTACAATATTAGCCCTAACATAAAGTTCAAAACCAAAAAAGATATATATTCCAATTAATTAAAACTAAAAAAACATGATACTTAATACTTCTTGCTATGCAATTTGGGAGATGAGCCATCATTAAACTAGGATTTACATACAAGGGATTTACATATTAAACCAATATATATCCATCATAACCCATGATCTAACAAGTGCAAAGTGGGATCAAGGATCAAATCCTTTGAGGTGCAAGCTTTTCCCCAAATTCTACACTTTAAAAAAATGTTACACCTAAGGGTTTTGATCACTCTTGGCACTTGTTAGATCTCAAGTTAAAATGGATCTCTACTGGTTTAGATAGAGAGGATGCATATTATGACCCAATAAAAACCATGAAGATGAAAATGTGATGTTGCATAAAGACATGTGAAGCAAATGTGCAACTATTTAAACACAAAAATTTTAGCAACACAAAATTCATTCTTAAAGTGGTGAATATTTAGTTGATATCTAATATTTATAATGCATAAGATATTATGACATTAATCTAATACAAATTAAGATGCACCCTAATAATAATAATATCTCGTAGGGGTGTAGATCGATTGGCGATAGAGTGTACTATTAAGGTGCTCCTTGTGATGTGACAGGTTCAAACCTCGACTTACTCATGCCCCATGTTGGTTGGTTGTGTGGGTGCACCTAGGGTATAGTGGTAGCAAGAATAGATCCTTGGACTCGTGTCACGCCATGACTAAACACAATAATAATAAACCACTATCTAAACATGACAATTTAATGTTAAAACCCTATATCATCATTCCTAGGGTTATTAAAAATGCACTAGTTTAAATATTAGACATTTTCGTTCTTTTCTAAACTTCTTTTTTCAGTTTGTCTTTTATAGAATACGGTAGAAATTTTAGATTAATTCTTGAAAAACATATGATAGTTGTTAAACTTGCACAATCTAGGTGTTTTGGGGGTATTTGAAGATGTTGAATCCACTTATACATTCAAACACATGATTTGAACCCTTAAAAATTCATATTTTGGAGAAAAAAATCACCCAATTATGATTAAAAATCACTTAAAAAATCCAAAACCTCTAATAAATAAACTACTCCATTAAAAATAGTAAAAATTCTTTGGTAATTAATTTGTCTCCCTCCTACATTTTAAAATGTCAAGGAAAGACTTCCACATTTTAAAATGTCAATGAAAAAATTCCACATAAGCCACTAGGACTCTTTCTTTAATATGAAAACCTCCACTTAGACAACTTTTAAATATTCAAAAATACTATTGACTTTATATGAATTAAAGTATTGACTTTGTATGAACTAAAGTATCAAGGAAAGAATTCCACATAAGCCACTTCACTAGGACTCTTCCTTAATATAAAAAACCTTCACTTTGACTTCTTTTAAATATTAATAGACAGTTTTGACTATATAATATAAAAATATTTAGATACTTATTATTGATTAAAATGTCAAGGAGAGAATTCCACGTAAGCCACTTGACTTGGACTCTTTCCTTAATATAAAAACCTTCACTTTGTCTTCTTTTGAATATTAAAATACACACATTTGACTCCGTAGAATATAAAAATCCATAGCCATTTCATATTTAGTTTGTTGGGATGGGAAGACTCATACTATTTTTAATCCATATTTAAGACTTATCAGCAAAATATGAATAAAAGTTTCAAAAATTTCAAAATAAATATTTTGGTGCACAATTTCAAAGAGGTTTGTTTTGGTGCAAAAATATAGAGTCGTTGAAGAGCTTTCTCACGAAAGTTATGGTAAATACACCTTCCACGTATGCCACTTGTTTTCCACGTAAACATTATCCTACCGTACTCAACTAAATGAAAATAAAGTGAAGTCTTACTTAGTAATCAACCAAAAATATATATTTACTTCACTTTTCAAAGCTTGGAAGGTTCATTGAAGTTGCTAGGGCTACATTTTTCGGTCATGACAAAGTCTTCAATTGTGACGGCCCTACAGTCTTCGCCGCGTTTTAGAAACAGCGTCATTGACTTTGATCTTTGATAGTTGGTGGTTTCCAATGTCATTAATTAACCATTTCATTCAGAGTTTTTTTTTATGTATTTCCTCATTATAATAGAATTTTGGTAACGTCATTGGCATATTTTTACGGTGCAGGCTTTCAACTGTTCAATGGCCATCAGAATCCTAAGG